>JAPMOQ010036084.1:546538-619286 GCA_026543055.1 Argiope trifasciata
ATATTGCATAGATTCAATGAAATAGATTTTAAAGATAGTGAGGTAAAATGTTAAGTGGAAATGCTTAATTTATTTCTAAGAATGACTGCAAAGAAGAATTATTAATTTTCTATTAGCGTTTACCTGGAAAGGAAAAATAAATCTGATTAAACACATCTTTAAAGTAAAAATATATTTTCGAAACTCACATTCTTATCAAATTCAGTGCTATGTACCAGTATGCCAATACACTGTCGATGAAAGAAACTCTATTGTTTATTCTCTATAAAGACCTATACTGAATGATACAAACATATAATTTTGAAGTAGTGCAGAGCGACATAATACTAAACAGACAGTGGAAAGAAATAACACAAACTGACCGCTTTTCCAATGTTTCAATATCGGCAGTGGATAAAAAAAATAAGAAATGGAAACATAAAAAAATTATGTTGCTGTAGATCTCGAAAAACGTATATTTTTCTCATACCCTTTTGTAAGAGACAAGCAACAATTTCATTCAGTGATAAGGAAAAAAAGAACACAATACTCTGGAGAATACCCAAGCGGAATAAATAACAACAGTTTTTTTTTATTTTTCTGGACAACGCAGTTTATTCGAGTTAGGAATCAAGGCTTTGTGCAGACAGTATAGCTGAAAAACTCAGGCGCAAAATTTTAAATCCATAGCTTCCCACATTCCTTTCTGAAACTGGTGAGTTTTGGGAAATTTGAAAAAAAAAAAAGTAATTTTTTTTTCTGTCCAGAAAATCAAATAAACGTAAACCCATGTTATATAGAGAAAAGAATGAGCAGGATCTTCGTGAACAAATACATTTATTTATATTTTATTTAACCCTGTGTTTGATAGTTTTGATTTTATTTTTGTTCATGGTCATTTCACGGTATTTTTTGTTCTATTTCGGTAGAAAATTCGTATTTCTATTTGAAAGAAACTCAAACGAATTTTCAGGTGTCGTATAAATGGTTTAACTTTTTGATGAAAAGAAAGGAAGCAATTTCAGGAGAAGACGTTGACAAATTTCGGTTGAACTGCTCTCCGTAATTCTTGAAAAAAGGAAATCCCAACTGAATCCCATGCTTTTCTTCCAAACATCATTTTTAAATTGCAGGTTTAAAGAAATTGCCTTTAAAAATAAATCAATTTGATAAGAAAAAAAGTTAAGATATAACTTGGCTTTTTAAGTTGAAATATATGTTAGGGATAAAACGTTTTGAATAAAATATTGTGAGTTTTTTAATTGAATAAACTTATTCAATTATTAAGAAATAAAATAGAAGGCATTTAAATTTCCATTGGCTATGCAAAATTAAATGTGATTTCACAATTATAGGGTTGGGAATTTTCCAAAAATTTCATTTAAAGTTTTCTTATTTTTTTCTAATCAGATTTATTTTATCTTATAAGATTACATTCCTTAAAAATTATACTTTTTGTTCAATATGTTAAATTTGGTTTTCAGAAACAACAAAAACAAAACTCTTTACTTTTTCAAAACGAAAGGGAACGTTTAAAAAAAAGTAATAAATGTTCACTCCTAAATTTTGAAAAAAAATATCACTGATGTATCCCCTAAATGGACGCAATGATTCAAGAATAACGTATTATTACTCAATCAATTAATTAGAATTTTATTAGTTAAAAAAGACACTCGATATTATTTTCGAAAATAATTGAGTTTAGCATGATAATGTTTTATATATACCACATACTCGCTCTATTAATCGTCAGAAATTCAGTTCTAAAATTGGTAGAGGTATTCATATTTTTTCATGAAGAAAAATGTTTTAATTAACGTAAAATGATTTGAATTTTATGCTCTTGAATCAATAAATGTACTGATAATTAAATGATAAATATATGGAATTGGAATCCAATTTTTTTTTACATAGTCCAATTATTACTGTTGCGAAATATTGCATCTTTTATTCTTGAACTAAGGTAATTCCATATCTGTTCGAGAGGGGCAAGATTGGAAATGGAAAATATGACATAGTTTATTTCTTTGAATTCTATTAGTAGAGAAAAAGAAAAATTATAATTAGCATAACATTTATAAGGCTGTAATTGCTTTTACAGGGTACAAGTTCAAAATATTGCAAATGCATAATTGCTTTTCGTGATGCATTTCACATTATTTTAAGGGACTGCCTCTTAGTATACGAAAAATAGTGATCAATTTTTATAGTAGGAATCTTGCACTTAAAACATTGAGCAAAATTCGAGAATAGAGGAAATCAAGGTAAACACACAGACACATTATATATAATAATCGAAAAGTGAACTACATGTACGCACAACATTTATGTATGCAGATAACAAGACATAAACATCCTTTGTTTTTTAATAAAAAAATCAGAAAGGGAATTTTAATTGATCAACAGCAATTAATTTGAGAACATGGAAGAAATGTTACGTTATTAGGTATTTTCTATATAAATAATCAATTGGGTGCCTGTTTCAAGGAATATTGAATAATTTAAGAATGGAAATAAGAGGAAACAAACTTTTTGGACTTTAATATAAAAATAATACAGTAAGGATATTTTTAAATGTAAGGAAATGAAATTTAAATGGCTTTTTTTTTACATTAAGAGTGTCCTTAAGTTTTATATGAAATCTGACTAACTGAATTAGAAACATTTATATTTATCAAACTATCCAGATGGTCTGAACTATGATCACAGATGTCTATAGATTCTTTGCATGTACCGTCAAATCCAAAAACCGCAGCAACCTCTTATTATCTTATTCTAAATTTAACCTCATTCTCTCTTAGTCGAAAAGGATAAGAACAATCGAATAACAGCAGGAAACCATCTGTTACAAAGAAACATTTTTAAATCTTCTTCTGAGGAATTAATTTGAAGGTACAGAAGTCACAAAGAACGAAATTTTTTTTACTAAGTTGCCAAGCATTTCCTGATTGCAAGTTCCACCGAAACTCCTACACCTGAGAAAAAGATGACGAGTAATTGCGATAGAGATAATAGTTGGAAACTGAAAAAAAACACAATTTGGTGCTGTCTGGGTCACCAACAATTTTTCTCTTTAAAGAGAACAATACTATAATTTCAGTAAAAAAGATAAGGAATTTCTTATTTTTGTAAATTACTGGTGAGACATTTTTATCTAGATTTAGAAATATCAGATTTACCTATAGTTTAATATTTATTGCAAGCATTCATTGAAAGGAATTCTCGGAAGATCTGACCTTCAGGAGGGTACACATTAGAATGAACTGAGTTTCACTCAAGAATGGAAGTTTCTGATATCTCACTATATTTGATTCTTATTATTGAACTGTTGTGAAAACCGATCTATAGATTGAAGGTTAAAGCAACTATGTATATTTTGTATAATGCATTATTATGATAGATAGATAGATATAGAAACATTATAATTCGGTTGAATTTTCTTTTAAAATTTTGGCTACTTTTCAGTTAGCACAGCATAAATTAAAGTAGACTGGAATTATAATTTTGCTGAAGTTTAAAGGCATATATGTAGAAATTTAAAAATAAATAATATCGAAAAATTGTTAGGAAAATGTAAACACGGATAATTTTATTTTGATGACATATAATGTGAAAAAAGTATTTCTATGAGTTACCAAATTTTAATAAAATAAAATGCGAAGACTTTTCAACATATGTCATAACTTGGATATTCCTGGTAGCAATCTACGCACGATTTTACACAATATTGTAGGATATATATTATGTAATATTCAACACTATTATATCCCTGGTAGCATAGCCTGTTGCAAAATATAATACAATAGTACGATATTAGTCAATATTCACAAATATTATACAGTACTGCGAATATTTACCAATGCCATACAATAATTTGCAATATATGTATGGTTATAGGGGTAATATTCCGAACATCGTTTAAAATAGTACAATATTGTATAAACTTACTCTACTAATAACCCTCTTTTATTAACTAAAAAGCAGAAAAATACTTTTTGTTTTGAATATCAAAGAATATGAGCTTTTGTTGGTAAAAGAATACATATATAGTAGATATACTAAACAAAAGATATTAAATTTTGAATAACGATTTGTTCATTACAAATTCATTACAATTACACTTTTTTTCTTTTCAACTATTGACAAATAAAAGTTTTCTTCTTAAAAATTAATGTATTAGTGAGTCTCTCAATACCAATAATTTGCCATTTTTAAAAACGGGGGAATGGTATTCTGAAATCTAATTAGTTTTCAGCTTCACAATTTTAAAGAATTTTTTTTAAAATCTGCTTTAAGTATATATCAATCCAAACATAATTTTGGACTCAAGATTATGAAACCGGCTGAAGATTTTTTTTTTTTGAAATTCAGAAAAGATGCAGATACAGCTAGAAGAAAAACAAAGCATATATATATATATATATATTCTTTTTCTGTGTAAAATTTGCATTATTCCCAATTTTTTCTATAAATTTATAATCTTAGCAAAATAACATATTTTAGCAACTTTCTTTATTGAAATAAAAAAATTAAAATAAAAAAATATTAATTATATTCCCCAAAATAAAATATTAATTTTAAGGTACTGAATTTTTATTATAAAATTTTAGAATTTTACATCCTGAAGTTTATTTGATTCTTATTATTCTGGAAAAAGTTTGGACATTCAAATATTTTTAAATTGTAGATATTATTTTTTTCTATTTTTTCATATTTTAACATTTATCTAAATTATACAAAATAATTTTGGTTTCAAAATGTTTCAAAATTTATAGCAAGCCTTAATTAATTTTTTAAATACCGAAGTTTATATCAAATTAGCTGGTACGCGGCGCGTTGCTGCCACTGAAAAAAATATTAAGTACAATAAATTAATAATTTGGCGATATTTTATCGAAATAGGATGAAGGGTACTACAGTATATAAAGCACGAACAAACGAATAATTTTTATTAGAATCTTATAGAATTGTAGAGCTTGGTGTTCTTACACAATGGTAATGAAAGAAATTATTTATTGCATCTTATGACTCATATTATATGCATTCAAAATTCACAAATTTAATTTTTTTTAAATGTGATTAAAATATATTCTTTTAAAATTAATTTAATGTAGAAAATATATTTATACAATAAAATCGTCTATGCAGTGGAAAAGATAATTTTTGAAAATTAAGATGATGCAAAACTATTTATACTGCAATATTTTTGGTGGTTAATGCGACAAAGGCTAAAATTTAATTAAAATTTATAATCCCCAATGTTGGTCTCTACAAAATTTTCTAGTATAATCTGAATACAGTGATTACCTCTGAGAATGACTTGCATGACATTTACGTATTGTAGCTAGAAAATATTTACCTTTATTTTGGATTTAGTATTTCTACAGAATCTATTGTCTACTCAGCGAGTTATTTGGAGATTAATTTTGGTAAATAGATGCGGCTGAGAATCGAATTTTTTAAAAAAAAATTTAAATAATGATAATATCTCTATATTCCTCTCATAGTTGTACACAATAAGCTGACCAAGTTTCATCGCAACCAGATTGAATGTTTAGGGAGGCATAAGAGACATACGAACAAACATTCATTTTTATTTAAATAGATTCACTAAGATGGGGAAAATTTTAATATATTTGGTTCCTTGAATGTTTTGATTTAATTTCAAAGTCTTAATATATTCAAACATTTCATAGTTCTTAAACTTGCATTAAACTTTCTGTTCTAATTCATTATTGCGTTTTGTGCAGTACTTTATTCTGGAGAAAATAAAATATAATTCCAGAAGCATACACCATTTCTCATTTATTCAGAATTTTTTTATTTTTCATTTATGAATATTTCTGTCTTGATTATTTTGAGAATTTTAAGATTTAAAAGATCGATGTTTCCTTTATTGTCATGCTAATCTGAAATATTTGCGAGGAAGATGCTGATAGCAATATTTAAAGAATTTAAATATAACGAAGCTCCTACAATTGAAATTAGAATTAAGGAAGTTCTATTTCATTTCTTTTCTGATTCTTAAAAAAATAAACAAGAATGGCGAGTTTCAGAATAAATTTCATTTTTGGAAAGTACTCGAAGAATATCTTAGGTTCTCTCTCCTCGTGAATATTTGCGTTTTTAATTAATTTAAGAGCAAGAAAATATTATTTAAAAATAAATAATTTAAATTTTTCTGCTCTGCGTATGTATTTTGAAATATAAGTACAAATAAATCAAATTTTTACAGTACAGAAAAGATAATTTCCTCATACAGTTCCAAATGCACAAATACTTACACATAATCGCATACATACACAAATACGTACACATAAACGCATACATACACATACACATGCATATAATAAAGCAGTGATCATGGCAAAAAATCTTAAATAATCAAATGACAAAGAAAATGATATCCAACTTAATAAGTTTCGAAATTCATTAAGAGAATATATAAATCTTTAACAAGAAAATTAAAAGGGTAAAACATTCTGATAACTTCGTCATACTTGCTTAATCTTTTTTTAAAATGTTGTAGCGCTTTACTATGCTATGATCTTGTTAAACCAAATTTCAGCACTCTGCGTTAAATTTAAAAGACATTCCCCTCCTCCGAATGCCTGATTCAGCCTCTAAAATTACATTTCCTTTACCCCCAACCGAAAAGGATTCGAACAATCGAATAACAGCAGTGATCCGTCCGCTACATTGAAACTCTTCGATTCCTAGTCTGAGAAAAGTAATTTGGAGGTAGAGGCGTCGAAAAGAGCGATTTTGCTATTAAGTCCCTAGGCCTTTCCTGATTGCAAGCTTCAGTGATCCTTCCACCCCTTACGGGTAGACAACAAGTAATTGCGAAGAGGTAATAGCTTGAAGGGGAAAGAATACCGATTTCGTGTTGTCTGGGTTGCCTAGACTATCCTTCTTAAAGTGAACGAGTCTTGGTATTTCAATACAAAAGTTAGAGGATTTACCAGTATTTGCTCAGTAGTTGACGTTTGCTTTTTCTAGAGATTCGCAGACAGCTACATTACCTTAGGTTAATGCTGTCTGTAAACTTTCATAGAGGTCACGTTCGAATTTCTTGTAAACATTTCTTGTTACTTTTTGTTGGTGAAAATAAGGTTTTTTCGGGAGCGAATTGAACTCAAACAAATTTGTAGATAATGTTGTCTGAATCATTTGTTTTGAAGTGGTCATGGTAGGGTTGCATGCTTTTATAAGAACGTTGCATCAACAGGCCTGAGGATAAAAAAATATAATTAAATTAAAGTTAAATTATACAAACATTTTAAGGAATAGATATCTCAAATACATTTTTCTAAAGATCAAAATTTTTCTTATATATATATATATATATATATATATATATATATATATATATATTCCTTTGAGAATACAAAAAATCCTCCAAAATTAAATTCGAATAACCAGATGGAAGTTTGAAACATGACCATATTTAAGAAACACATATTCTTTTAACATATCAACTAAAACTATATATGACTAAAATAATATAATAACTATACAAGAACATGATTTTAAATGCTATGTAGTAGAAAAAAATCCTTCAACGATAAAGATGATTGATTCAAAAATAAAATGAATTATGAGTGAAGAATATGAATACAAATTGCTTAATTGGAAATTAATTAATTTAATTAAAGTTAATTATTTTGAATGCTTCAGTCATTAAATTAATTAGTACTGTCCTGTTACAGACGTCTTTTTTTCAAAAATCAAATCCATTGCATTTTTTACATTCTGTGATAGCGTTTGTTGTATTTTCATGAATATATAACGCATTGCATAATCACAGTAAAAGATACTATTGCACCATGTTTTTATTACTTTGTATTTTGACTTTTTCAGAATTAACTTCATGCTTTGTGTTATATGCTGTGATATCAGCTCAAGTTATCGGATAATTAACGGTAGTACTGAAAACCCCCATTCGAAGGATTTTCAAACATTTGTGTAAACGTAATTAATGCGCTGATAGCTGCAACTCGACATACGTAAAACTATTTGATTAGTGATAATTATTTATCATTACACGAACAGGAATACTTATATTTCACACAAACCAACTTTCTACACTCTTTTTGGAATGGCATGGACTAATTGCAGAACCGACGGCGACCACAGACTGTTTTGGGCATGAGGCTCCCTGGTGTTTTCGAATGACTAGAGAACCTTGAGAGTTGCCGTTTACTGCTGGGAAGGCAATGAGAACAACGAATGACCACACCAATCCTGCTGATATTGCATAGCCTAGTAATGACAAAAGGACACACTGCAAAGATTATAATAGAGAAATAAAAGGGATTTGGTATTTCTACTAGTACTATTGGCTTGTTGCATTTAGACTATTGTTCTACTACACTTAATCACAAATTAAGCCGTCATTGCATTAAAAAGTATCATTTTAGAATTCTACAGAACATCAATTGTAGTAAAGTTTCAGGGGTTGTTCCTTGCTTTTTATTTGTTTTTCGTAGCTCTAAAAGCAAATTTTTGAAATATATCTTTCTTTCTGTCCATCTCTCTAATCGTGACAAACATTACTAAACATGTTTGATGCTAGAAATGTTATTTGATATGAAATATTTATACAAGATACATATATTCAAATTAAGTGTTAAACTCCTTTGAGAGGAAGTCCATCTCTGTGGCATTAAGGATATAAGTTAAGAAAATAACTACAAAACTAAAAACGTTAGATAGAAAAGCATGAACAATCATATTTATTCTTCTGATCTATCTAATTTTGGGCGAAATTTATTGCTATTTTAGAAATGTAGCAATATACTCTTTCAGGGACGTATATATGATAAAACTCAAAAATGCAACAAATCTGGAAAACAAAACAAAATCATATTAGGAGAAATAGTCAGATGCAAAGCTATGGATAGATTTCGATTTAATTCAAAAATAGGACTTGAGTGCAACACTCCTGAGTACAAAACTTCTAAAATGCACATTTTTATTGCTATTTCCAACACTCTTAAGCTAAAAATGCTAAGAAAGTATTTACTATCTTATCACATTATATGCAAAGACATAATGAAGATTCATGTATTATTTCATTACCACTGCAAATTCGCCTTTTTTTTTTTGGACTACATTTTCTATTTAAATTTCTTAAATCATGTTCAAGAAAAATAGAAATGAAGTTTTTTAATCATTTTGATACTTTGCTTTGGCCCTGAAGTACTGATTTTTGAGGTCATATAAATTTACTTCATACTATTCAGACATTGGAATCTACAAAGTACAATTTTTTTAAATCATTAATTTTTGAAGGAAAAATTATTTTATTTAACTTAAAAATTATTTTTTGACGACGAAATAATGCAAATAAAAATTTTATCCTCCTTTTTGTAACTAATACCTCATACCTAAATAAAAATCTTTTTTTCAACCTAAAGCTTTGAAACTTTTCATTACAGAAAGTTAAAACAAACATTAAATAAAGCTTTTAAATAAAATGCGTTTCTTTCAATATGCTTTAAATTATAAATTCGAATATATGATAAATTTATTGAAAATAAAAAGTTAGTCGTGCAGAATGTCATAATTTTTTTAGTTAATGAATCTTATTTATTTTGCATGCAATATATCTCATTTTTTCTTTTTCTTTTTATGATCATTAGCAAAATAAGAGTAAAAGCAACTAAATTTTAAATTAAAACTGAAAGAAACTAAATTATTTTCGCTTTCATACTTAAAATGAAACTGTTGCGGAGTAATTTAAACTTTTCAATAAACTCGCTTCATCCTGTTTCTCTTATTTCATATATTTCTTTTTTTCATTTTTTTTAAATATTTAATTAAATCTAAGAGAAATAAAAATATAACTTAATTCGTTGGTAAATTGCGTAGTATGACGAATATCAATTTCGATGCAAACTAAAAAATATCGCTAAAACCAAAGTTGAGTGTATTTATTATTAAACTTCATTTAATTTTTGCTTTCAAGAAATTAAAATTTCATAAAATGAAGTATATCTTTAATGCATTTTTTTACAATTAATTAAAAATATTGCTGATTGGAAGAAGTTTCAACTAATAACTTTTTATCAAATATTTATATTACGTGAATATTTTTTATATACTTTTGTGAAATTAGAGCATTGTAATCAGTTTTAATACGGCATTTGAAAAATAGTTTTGGAACTGTATAACCTTTCGTATTTCCGAATGTAAATATGTGAACATATATGTTGTAATATGTTCAGAACATCTACAGTAATATGTTCAGAGTTTAAGTAACCAAAAATTGTTTTATCTATTAAATTTTTTCCGTGAACATACTTGGAGTGCCATTTAATAATGAATATGAGAAAAAGAATCCTTTCAAACTACCTTAATACTGAATTATGATTGCTGAAAACTAAAATGTAGAAAATAATTTAATTAAAGTACGCATTTAATCGTTATATAAATATTTTTAAGTTCTTCTTTTGAAAGTAATATATTATGCATTCGTTCAGGGTTTTTTTTTAATGTTCTAAAATAAAATTCATGCAAAACATGTCTTCATTGCTCTGTGATAAGACTACTTTTAAAATACTTATAATTTTAAATATATATTTTTTCATATTGATAATATTGATTTTAATTTATCATTTCAGTAACAGAATAACATCATTTTTTTCTATATTAATATTAATAAATTTCAGTATATTGTATAAATTTATATAACTGTTAATTACATTAATTTAAATTATTTTATACCAAGATTAATTTCTACAAATGAATTAAATACTTTACTGTTTAATTAAATTACCGTAGCTCCTTTGTCTGTACTTATTTTCGGATTTATAGATGATTAATCTTAATATTTCTACTGGAGAAATAGTAAGACTATATGCTTATAACCGAATGAAGTTTATTATTATTATGCTAGGGCAATAACAAATTAAGTTGACAGATTCAATACAGCACGTAGTAGAATTCTTATGCAGTAGTCAACATCCTGTGGCTTATGGGATCACCTTCATGGTCATCAGTTATTTATCCCATGTAAAGCCCCGATTAATGTCATGTTAGGGAATCAAATATGAAACAACCTATTTGGAACTGCTGGGTATCCACCATATATGTTGATTTGTATGACATTTCATGTAATCTAGTTCCTGCATCAAATCTTATCACACTGTGCCTTCAACATGTGATTACTACAGTAACAGTTAGATGTGAAACATATGATGAATCATGATTATACATTTGCATGATGTTAACTGCCAGAAGTGGAACAGTTATTTCGAGTTTCCGGATTTCAATATACATCTGACTTGTGTCGGAAATTTCAATTTCAAATTACTGAATATAATTGTGATAGATTCTCATTTTGTAATGCAAAATCAGTATTAGATTGATCTAGATTGCACACTATACAGTTTCACACAATTCAAATATACAGAAAGCAGGAACTATAATATCTAATACTATAATACGAGAATGGTTGCCAAGTCGAAAATCGCCACAGAATTAATAAACTCCGGTAAACTTGGGGGTATGGGGTTTTTGGCCACGAGGAATCGATTGGCGCCGGTTTTGAAGCGCTACGGTCGAACAGTTCGGAGTTACAGATAGGATATTTTCAAACTTTATTAGTTCGCCATAATGGCTCCTTAAATTTTCAAGCGGTAACGTGCTGCCATCTATAGCCAATATGGCGAACTAATAAAGTTTTATGTATATGCTGTTATAGGTTTATAATATGTTTCTTATGTATATATATATGTTTGGTTTTTCTAAATAAATTTGTCAAAAATATTGAACTTCAACACACTTCAGTCTTTACCTTTACTTTACCTTTGTATAGAATAGTTCCCTTTCCAAACTCTAACTTTGTTTAGAATAGTTTACAATGGTGCACTTTAACCGGTTATCTTTTCACCAATGGTTCCACAAATTTTCTTATGGCATGTATTGTTTTGATAAATCACAATTGAAAATTTAAATCTTCGAGTTAGCTTCGATACCTGTTTTCCCAGAGCGGAGCTCGGTCACCCGCTGGTATCTTAAAACGTGAAGAAAAAATAAGTTTTAGTTTCTTACATATAAATATAATAAATCAAATGTAATTATCGAATGTATCGAATGTTATCAGATGTAATAAAATAATGTTTCTATTTGAATACTTACTAATGTTAAAATATAAGAAACGAGAATTTTAAATTGATCTAATAGCATAAAAGTAGTTAAATGTATTCAAATTATTAATGCAATTCTGTTATTTAAATCCTCATAATATATTTTCCAATTGTTTTACTGTAAAATTTAAATAACATCGGCATATTTTAATTGTAAATATGTTTCCAAAATATGTTAAAGAAATTATTAAATAATTAAAAATATTGTCCGTATAGATGTTATACTAATATTTGGTGAAATCTATTTCAGATCTGATTGTTTCAGATCAATAAATATAAATAATTAACTAATACAAAGTTTTAATACATAATTATTTTTAGAACTCTTAATAAATAGTTTAATATGCAACGATCAATATTTATTTGTTCCTACATCATAGTTCCCTTACATTTTATCCATTGTGATGAAACTTGATCAATTTATTTCTTACATCTACTCGAAGCCTATAGGCACAGTAGAGTATGATAGTTAAGATATAAAATAAATATATGTTTTTTCGTACCTTAATTGTTCGTAAGCTGCCTTTCTATGAAACTGAATGCTGCGAAACTTGGTCAGGTTATACCTTGCACTTCCACGAAAGTTATAGGCAGAGTACAATTACTTTATCTAGTAACTATAATCTGTATATGAAAATGAATATTTGATTGTTCGTATCTCATAAGCTGCGTCACTATTCAACCGATTGAGATGAAACTTGGTCAACTTATTACCTGCAGCTGCATTTCTATTGAGTTAGTAACGGAAAGTCTATTTTATTTTTAAGTTACAGAATTAATATTTCATCATTTCTTTTTTTATTAACATATCAATATTGCAGTAGTTATTGGGAAAATCAAAATTGGTTAGATTTTTAATAAAATTTGTTGTTGCTTTTATTAATGAAATTTTTGTTGTTACACATTGTTTTAAGTATTATAAAATTGTAAGAAAATTAAATTTTTGAAAATTTTATAGTTAAGAATAGAGTGATAATTACAAACTTTAATTATTTTAAAGTTGAGTTCGTCTCTTTATCATAAATACCAATTATTGATTTATCATTCACATTTTCGACTCTTAAATCCAGATAAGTAGGTTCAAGGTGACTTTTATTTGTTTCTGTTAAAATTAATTCTTTAGGATAGCAATTTGTAACGATACTAGTATTCTCTAAGTTATTCGAAATTAAATCATCAATAAAGCTCTACCCATTTATTTATTTATTTTTTTTCTCGTAATGATGCAGGAAAATATTAGCTAAAGCACTCGAGAAAGCTGTACCCATTGGAATGCCCTTCACTTTTTAATACATATTAATACCATCGAAAATATGAATTTCGAAAATATTAAAATCAGTCAGTTATTTTCATTAACGATTTTATTTTAATATTTGTAGTATATAAGAGAAGAGACATTTATTAATTTTTCGTGGGAAAGGTCGATTTACAAATTTCAAAGTCATAAGTAAAATTCTACCGTTAAGGACTTTGAAATTTATATATTTTTCTCTTCTTCCTTCATGAGAAAGAGCTAACAAATTCCATTCAGTGGTGTCGAAAAGAAAAATTGAGTAATATACGAAAAAGAATGAAGAATTTTTTTTTTCTTTTGTTGGAAAAAACGCAATTTGTCCATGTAAGGAAGTAAAATTTTTTCGTAGGACAGAACATCATAAATTTTGATACAGAAGGTGTGAAATTCACAACTCTCAGTTTTTCTGAAAATGAGAACTCAGATAAGAGAAGTAAGAAACCTCCGAGAATTAGCCAAATATTTCATTATAACAGAGGATGAAAATAAATAGAAGTTTATTCTGTATAGAGAAACGAATAAACAAAATATCAATGGTCAAATATATTTATTCCAGTATTATTTAATGTCTCTTTGATAACTCTGATTTTTTTTTTTTTTTTTGCAGGTATTTCACATTCTTTTTTTTCATTTGAAAGAATTTATATTATATTATATTATGTTTTGCTATTCATGAAAATATAACTTTTGAAACCGATTTAAAAACTAAACAAATCAAGAAAGAAAAAAAAGCATTAGCAAAGGGGAAGAAGCACACACCAACATTCCAAACAGGGTTACTCTAACATGTAAGAAATTAATAGTAGATGCACAACATCCAAGAAAAAAAAATTAGCTATAACCCGTTCATAAGCCATTTCTTTCTGGTCATGTCATATCAAAATATTTTAAGGATTGAGATTAACTTAAGAAAAGTCATTCATTTAGCGTATTAAATTAATTTCGTTAATTAAGGAATTTGATTAATTAATAAGCAAGTAACAAATCAAGACGCCTCCTTCTGTGTATGATAATGGTCTAAATTATCCAAATTTATATCATATTGTAAAACTTGTCAGAATTTAAACTAACCTAGTAGATATCTTTATACAGAAATTGATAAATTTGGTGGGAAGGATACTACCACCGGCCCTTGAAAAAGTTAAATTTATGTCTATCTTCCATCCTATATGGCATGAGCATATCACGCAACATTAAATAAATTATGCATATATCAGCTTTTGCTTTTTACTTTATCACATGCGTGCATGAGTGGATGGATACTTCTGTTTTAAGCATACGGGAATCGTAGAGTAAAAATGATCGAAATCACAATTATAAAACTATTTTTTAATAATTTATATTTCCATGTTTGCAAATAATTTCTGTCATTAAAACTTTGTTTCATAAAAAAAATGTCTCCATTAATCCGAATCATCACTTATATGAGTTTCTCATGTATTTTTATAGTATTCAAACAATTCTGAATTTTAACAATAGTGAACAAAGAGAATAGTATTATAAAAATGCGAAGACTCTCATTGTAATCTGAAAATCAAACATATAGCTCCATTTATTTAATTTTGACTTCCGTTTCAAAAAATAGCACGTTCATAATTACAAACATCCGAGTTGATAATTGGAGATGAATCAAAATATTTACTTAGGTTAAGCAAATATTGGGTGCAGTAAGGGAATAATGAATTATGTCCTTCATTAGTTCTAGAAAATATCCAAATTACGAGCTGTACGGCTGATGAATAATAAATTTCATTCAATATTTCAGCCTTGTAAAGTCCTTGATGCAATCGTGCAATTCTGTTTATCTTTTGCCGTCATAATCAGACAAATGGGAAAGATTAACAAATATAAATCATTTCTGTTGTTGGGGTAAATGCTTTATTTCAATTTCAATTTTGAATTTTTGGAATAATTAATTTAGGAAGTCAATAATTTTACCTTCAGTTACTTAGAGGTGTTAACATAACTGTGATAAGAGACATATCATTTTTAATATAAAATATTTTTCGACCATGATTTGGAATCAAATAATTGAATAATGTGGAATTTATTATAAAGGATAAATGATTATTTCTTAAAGAAGAAAAGTATTCCGAATAAAAATTTGCAAATTATATATTTATTCATTCGCATAAAGTCTTTGAATTTGAGTGGGTATGATTATCGTTGATAACACACAACAATAATTTGAATAACTTATTTAGTTACCAAATTCTATCTGAGTTTCATAAATGTGGCCATGGTAAAGGAGATATTTGAAAAATTATTTATCGAAACAGTTTTGTGTATTTTCATAACAATTAATGTATAATATTCTTTAAACACTTGGAAAATCTTATAGCTTTATATTTTCAAAGTGCATGAAATCTATAGATAAATTTGAAGCGAGGAAGATTTTTTATATTTCTAATTTAGATATTTAATAATCTAACATTAAACATTTAATATATTTAATGCAACATTATAGGTATAACATAGTATGCATATTGTAATTGAATTGAATTTTAAAACGTAATTCATTCATTTCTTTTAATTAAGGTGTATCGTTCCAACTGATTTTCTTAAATAAAAAAGAAGAGTGAAATGTATGTTTGAAACTTTTATGTATAAATGAAAATATCTTCATGGGGTACTTGCTCACATTTAAATTTCAAAGTAAATAATTACAAAAATATTTAAATAATATGGCAAGAATAGATATAAATACTTAATGTATAACTATATAGGTTAAACCTGATTTCAGTTATTTTTATGTAAAAATTTCCAAAGTAGGGTCTATTATCCTCATACAAAAATTATTGCTTCGATTAAACTAGCCTGTTTTATGATACTATATAAATAAAAATACTTCTTACTGTGATTTGCGCAGAGTCTATTATAATGCATTACCTAACAATATTTCTAAATTTGCTTTTATCTCCTCATTTACTAAATACAAAGAAAATAATTCGAATAAAAAATTTGAATTTGAGAATATGATGAATGTCCCTGATTTAAAAAAGACAAAATTTATTTTTGACATTACATTTATTTGTCTGTAATTACTATAACTTAACATTTTTTTAAACCATATGGATAAATTTTGTTTTATGGAATTATAATAAAATCTGTATAATTCTACCCAATTTTCAACGAAACTCGTTCAAAAGAAGTTGTCTGTACGGATCTTCGACTCCTTATGGAGAACATTCGAGATGATTTAAAGATTATTTACTCCTTCTGGTAAAATTAAATCGTTACTCTAATCATGTAAGTTGACTCACCAGGCTGTCTCCTTTATTTGTCATGTAATGGTTATTCATTCCCCTTTAATTCCTTTTTTATGTTATCATTCTCTTTTATTTAACCTTTGTTAAAAGATTTCAGCTATAGGAAAAAAAGAATTAAATTTTTTTATTTAATAATTGATTATCATTCACATCCACTTTATGTATTTTTCAAAAGTATCTGTCTCTTTGGAGACCCTTATATCTTCATTGCTAAAATATACCACAGAAATTCTGAATATAGAGAAATGTGAATTCAATTAAACTTCCACTTGAATTTTTTAACATATCTAACTTATGAGAAATTAGTTACTATTTTGATATATTATTCGAAAAAAAGATTCATTTGTAGAGCTACAAAGTAAAAGAGAAATCTTATACATATTTTAAATCATTGAGCATAAATAACAAGTAAGGCTTTTTATGAAATTATATTTTTATTAGAGATATTTTGAGAAAATTTTGGGGAGATCACTCTTTTTGGTTATCTGAAGTACTAATACTAATGTGCATTTTCCTAAATCGTTTCCAGATCTGGGCAAAAAAAAAAAAAAAAAAAAAAAAAAACTATCACAATTTTGAAGAAATCTTTTTTCAACTAAAATTCAAGACAATGTCGTTTCTGTTTTAAATTTTCTAATAACACAATGGTCATACTTATTCTAATTCCTTGCCTTATCACAAAGTATAATATTTCGGTTATATTTTCTTCAGTTTGTTTATTCACAGCACTAATTGAGAAGAGTTTCATATTGAAATTTTTATAAAGCAAAGAAATAGATTTAAAATAAGGATATAATGCCACATTATGTTTAGTCGCATTTACAAGTGCATTAATATTGCTAAATATGTTTTGCTCTAAATACATGATATTTTATTGGTTTGATATTATATTATGATCTTTGGGGTAAAAATGTAGAATAGTGTGCCCCTTGCTGTGCCAAGGATGCCATGTCACCAACAAAGATGGCGGACAAAATAAACAAACTGTTCCGCGGAACAGTTACGGTTGCCATATTCCGCCTTTTTATTTAGCATGTTTAACTAATTATAGTTATTTGTTTAATACTGTGCGATGCCTTCTACAGATGCCGAAGGCATCGGGCAGTATTTTTTAACTTTAAAAAAACATCCTAGAGCTTCGCTATCCTACTGAGCGGTAATGCAGTAGCTTCGCTAGCAAGGTGAATAGATGGATGGTGTGGATTAAGAAATAGTGCATAATAATATTACATGTAAGGATAAAGGATGTTATGGGAACGAATATTATACAGAATTTTTGATATTTAATATACTTACTTGTTTTATTTATCTTTTCATAAACACTCAACACTTCATAATACTCAAAGTATTCTTTCCAAGCCTCATCAAGTCATAAAAAAATATTCTATTCACTCTTCATCCATTTAGCAGGTTCGAAGTAGTGCCTACCATCCCAACTAACAGACATCCACTCCTGTACGATTGCAAACATAATAATATTTCGAGGGAACCAAACGTTGGAGCACCAAAAGAATTACAAGAATTGCGAATAATTCATGGTAGACTTCTTTTAATACGAAAACGCAGACGATTTCGTGAATTACGTTTTCAGACGATTTGCGATTTCGCATAGTGATAATAATAAATGGGCAAATGAATTTTTTTTTGTAAATATTAACACTAAAAATGAAATAAATGTTATTTTAATTAATATTAATTTTATTCTAAACTTTCTTTGTATAATAAATTTTAAATTATAGCAATAAACAAAATTTAAATCATCTGAAAAAGAGATTTTAAATATTAAACTTATTATAAAACAGTTGTAGCTCATGAATAACTCAACTATTGTAAACATTAGTAAACAAAACAGAATTAGGGTTACTGCAAGAAAGTTCCGTTGGGTTGCCATATTGGCGAGAAATTCGGGGGTACACCATGCTACACTTCAACCATAGTTGCTCAGAGACCGTTTGTCATACTTATGTGGATTTGTCATACGCAATATTTAGATTGATTTCATATTATTCATATGAATCAGATTTAGGGTCAAAATTTAGAAGTGGAATCACTTTATTGTTGCTAAATGATCCTTAAAATTTTCTGTACACACTTTTAATCTCTATATTTGCTATTAAATCGTTATAAATTTTTCTATCTTAACTAGGAAAGTACATGCATAGAGATGCAGATCATTTCATTTTATATACAAATTTAAATAATAATTAAATCTCAATATAAAGTATTGTTAAACAGCAATTGATTGATAAATTCATGGTGCACCTTCATATTGTCAATGATGCTAATCCCTAGTAGTCAAAGAAGCAAAATGGCTAACAATAGCTGCTTCATAGCATTTTATATATGGCGAGCTATCTTGATCACAACTTCGCATCTTGCCATACTTGGCGAAGATAATGGGAATCCTAAAATAGATTTCCACCTAATAGTTAAAATCTGTCTTAATGCACACTTGAATTTGGGTTAATTCCCAATGAACGGTACGCTCCTTGTCCGCTATCTTGTTTTTGGCGACTATTGGCGAAACACGACTCCGCGAAGCACACGCCAAGTACCTAAGCCTAACACGAGGTTACCATCTTTTAACGGGAGTGAAAGGGTGAAATTGCCAAGGAGAAAATAAATATCGCCCGAGAAATGGCGCCAAAAAATCGCCAAAATAGAGAGTACCGTTCACTGGTATAGAGCCTGAATTTGTTGTCATTGTGGTAATTCAAATAAGAAAACTGATTAGTTCTTCTGACAGCCATATTATTTACTTTCTAAGCTTCTTGACTTTTCACTTTGGTGGTGCAATAGGATTTTACCCCGCCACTTGGCGTACTTTTCAAAAATCGGCAACAACAGTTTTGCCATCTTTGGGTTTCAAAAATGATTTCGACATCTTTGGAGCGTTTTTGTTAATTTGGGGAAGGGCAGGGTTAAACTCCTGTTCACCCATTTTTGGCATCCTGAGAAGATAAAGCATATTAATTTAGATATCAAACTAACCGAGAAGTAGATTTGTTACACAGTCGTTTTCGCCAAAAAAAATATCACCAAATTTTAGCGGAATGAAAGGATGTGACTCGAAAGACAGCAATAAAGTAATAGTGGGGTACAACTTTGATATACACCCCCAAAAATTACGTGCCAAATCTGGCACTCCCTACGGACTTTTTAGGGTTGCTTTTTAGGTAGGATTAATTATTTGTGTTTCGCGAGAATCCATCTTGGCAAGAAAAAAAGGCGCCAAAAGCAAGTATTTTGCTCGGCGAGAAAAAAAAGTCGCCAAATTTCCAATTTGGGGGTGTATATCAAAGTAGTTCCAATAGTGGCAAAAGCGCAACCCGAAAAATGCTAACGCTAGTCAATTTGACTATATATCAAAGCTTAGCCCTAAAACGATAATAAAACACCCATATCAATAAACCCGAATTTCAGTAATTAAGTTCACATGAAATAACATTTATTACTGGCTGAAAGCCACCAATGTTACCGTATTAAATTCAAATTTTTTCGATTATATAAAAAAAAGTTCAACAAATATTATCAGTTTTCTTCTTTCGCAGCAGTCTCCTGACTCACAGCTTTGACTTTCATCTCTGACAGGAGGTTTAATAAAATTTCAACCTTGAGTTTTAAAAAATTGTTCTCCTCGACAAGTTTCTGTAACTCTTCAAAATGGCCTCTGATTTTTCGTATCGGTGTTGAAGATCGTGGAAAATAACCATCAATGATCCAATTACCATTATCAAAAATACATTTCCTTCCTCCAAGATTTAATACCAGTTTTCCATAATTAAGTCCAAACTCGTTAGGACTGAGAACTGGATCAGTATTTCGCAGAACGCTTGATTGAGCGGGAGATTTTCTTACAGGTGGTTTCGCTATTTTTGACGTTTTCTTATACTTCATGTCAAACAATTCCCGCTTTTCTGTGAAACTTAATATAATTGTCAACAGAAGAGGAACTTTCACATTTAAATTAATGCACTCTATTGACTATAAATGCTACGATATATTGCCAAAAACTATTTACTTTAAAGGATAAAAAAAATAAGAAGGTACGGAAAACATTGCAAGCCCAATTTCGATTAGTTATGAGTCCTCATTAATGATGAAATCCTAATACTTAGTTTGAGTGAGTAATTTCACAATTTTTGAATCTTAAACTGCAAGCTAATTGAAGTGCAGAAAATATTTGAAACACATTTTTAATTTATAGACGAAAATCAAATTTTTTGTTATTGTTCACTCAAATTTTTGTCATTTAAATGGCAACAATGCAAGTGTTAGGTACCAAGTGTGATTGATAATATTGCTAATACACGAGATACTCACATTACATTTGTAAAAACTCAATTCATGATTTTTTTAAAGTTTGAAACTTTTGTTATTGTTTTCGTTTTCAAGTTTTGAATAAACTAAGAACTCGAATTCCATTTGCTTTTACGTTTATAAGTCATTTATTACAATTCAGAAGTGGGATATACTGGCCATTTAAATTTTCAATTCTGTTTAAAGTACAAAATGTCGTTTTTTCGCGTTTGTCAGGCACGTTTATTGGCATAAAAATTGGCGGAACTGGTTCAATCGTTGACGGTAAGGGTACTGCCAAGGTTTTATTCCAGCATATATCTTGAAATGGAGAGCAATAGGATGGACGATCTTTTATGATTATTTAGATGTGATCAAAAATTTATAAAAAAATCATAAATGTTGTGTCTGGGGGGGTCTAGCCGTAGAGTTTTCTGCTTAGAAAATGCTCAAAACATATAGCGTTCTACCAATTTCTTGCAAAAATGGAGGATGGGTGAGAACAAGCAAACCATTGTCTAAGCTTTCATGTGAAATGAAAGTTTGTAATATTGGATAAGTGATGGAAATTATGTAACTGTTTGGCTGCCTTCAGTTATTATTTTGAAATTTTAAATATAATTACAAAGTCTAATAATAGATGAATTATCGAAAAATAAACAAAAAAAAATTTCGATGATATCATGATTTGAGTCTAACCACTTATTACCATATAATATTTATAATCAAATTATTCACTTTAGAAAAATATCTTTAAAAACAGTAATTGAAATATCGGAAATTATGTAGTGTGCATATATTTCATTTAAGTTATAAATAAAAAATCAATGTACCTTCATATTTTGTTTAAAATTAATGCAATTAATGGAAATGTTAACTTTATAATGTTTGAAGAATACTAAATAAGATGTAAGATAAATCTCAGGGAAAGGAGATTCGTCTTACAAATGTCAGGGAATTACATCACCAAAACAGCTAATCGTATTCAAGATGATAAACCTGGAATCGAAAAACATAGATACTTGCAGAATATTAGGGGAAAACAGTAATTGTTGTATAACCCCCCCCCTCTTTTACTTTTTAAAAATTTCAAAAACATATGTTTAAACAACATAAAAATATTTAGAAAAAAAATTCTGCTTTCGATTTTAGAAATAATTTAAAATGGAAAAAGTTTTAAAACACATTTTAACATTAGAGCATTCTTTACGCGGACAGTGGACACAGACACTATAGAATTTTAAAATATTCCAGACGTCAAAATTTTTAACACTTTCTATTATTTTTTCTCATTACTCAATGTGAATTTATTTCAAAAAAAATTAAGAATGATTTTATGATTATATAATAATTTTATTTAATATTTTATAATAATTTTTGAGAAATATTTTTTTTCACACTTATTGAAATTTCACATGAACTCTGTCTTCCTGAGCTAAAATTGACTTTCAACTATCTTAAAAAACTCGGGACATAAAATACTTACTCCATTTTCATTTAATATTTGATCGGAAATATTATTATCGATTTCTATTAATTTCTTTAAAAAATAAGACAACGGGAACTCTTGAAGGATATTTAATTCTATCAAGAAGTCATTATCAAGTACTTTTTCTCCTCTTAACCCTGCAAATATTTTATTGACCAATATTTCTTATGACATTTTTTATATTATGTAAACATATAATCAAATATTTTGGAACGAAAATAAACATTTGTTTGAATATAAACATGTGTTTTGACGCCAGACGATAAAAATAAGCATATTTTCGTCTATTTTTGCTTATTTCAAAATGCACTTCTCCTTAACAGCAGAACAGTTGGAGATTATTTTACCAACTCATCCAATTGTTTTTTTTATTGTGGTGCATATTGGAATATTTTTTCTCATTGGAAAGCCCTTTTTATCGATGAAGAAATTTCTTTTTTGAAGTTAAGTTTTCAAGTGCTTAATTATCACGAAATTATCCTTTTACTTTTTTTTCTATATTATTGAGATGGATTGATTTCAAAATCCAATTACGGTTTCTACAAGATTAAAAAAAGCTATTTCCAGATTTTATTGAAGGTTTCATAGAATTCCGATTTCAAATCTGATTGCGGATGCTGATTAAAATCAATTTAATTACTTTGACTGAGAAAATCAGTCTCCAATTGAACTAAATTAAAACTCTTTCAATGTTCCCTTTTTTTCTCTGACTTTATTTATACCTCATTTTCAGACTGAAACATTTATTTTTTCTGAAAAATAATCACTGAGATTTCTATTTTAAGCTTCAGTGTAAAATAAAGAGTGAAGTTTCCCTATCAAAGTATTTTATTTTATTTATTTATTTTTTGTATTTCTGTTCTTTCAGTTGTGTTCAAGATTTTGTTTCTGTACACTCGATTATTATTTTTTCATTAAATTTTATGAAAGATTTTAGTTATTTTATTTTGTTAATTTCTTGTATTTTTTACTAAACATTTATTTTATTTAAAATTATTAAGAACTTTTATATTTTCTTTATCTCTTTTAATGAGCCAAATATTGATAGCTGTTACTTTTACAGAATTATTCAATGAAAATTTTCATTCTTTTTTTAATTTATGTAAATGCATTTTATGATAAAGAATTGAGAAAGGTTTCATTAATTTGATACAATTATTAGCTGACTTTCTGGACTTTGGTCAGCGCGTCTTCTCTTTGATTTGAGCATCCCGAGTTCGAGTCCCAGTTCAGGCATGATTATTCTTTGCGTTCTGTCTTTTAGGTATGTGAAAGACCTCCAGAAATAAAGCAATTGTGCAAACGAGTATTTGAGTTATCTTCATTTGAGCTAATGTTAGACCTCTGAACTCTGGTTCCTCAGTGGTCTTTACTCTAAAAATCTACTGCGCATCTTTTCGTGATCTTTTGGATTTGGTTTTAATTGATATTTAATCCAAGGGAGATCAGCAACACTTCCACAATTAATCTCTAAATAGTATTTTCTTTAAATAAGATAATGTGTTTTAGCATATTTCATAGAATAATTCAAGCAATAAGTGCAGTAAATGATTTTACAGGTCTAATAACTAGAACTAATATTTGCTGCCAGTATCATGATGTGAGAAAATATTATGATTAATAATTTTCAAATATTAATATGTAAGTAATTTTTATATTACATCACAAATCTAATAACCATAACTACAGATATGTCATGGTTATAACGCCACGTGCAAATATTATCTCTCTATCTATACTTATAATAGAGTTCAATGTGTGTATTGGCGCTCTACAGGCCAGACCGTTGGACCTACAGGTACTAAATTTGGTACATGCATACCTTGAAGATCGGGAATGTGCACCTCTGAGCTCTTTTTCCGGATTTTTTATTAGAATTTTAATTAATTAAAAATTAAGCAAAATTTCGTTGTTTTTCCACTATTATTTCGGAAAATATTATCGCATAAACAGGATTTTTACATCAATATATAGATAAAAAAATCAGTTCTCTAATTGTGTTAGTGTTCTAATAGTGTTTTAACATATAACTAATCAGTGTTTTAACATATAACTTAAGCTTCTATTTTTAACGAATTTTTAAAGAAATATTTTAGCCATCTTTTTCATCAATATATTTCGGACAAAACAGTAAAAGTTAATCTGCACGTGCACATCAAGGGGAAAAAATTAGGTTTTATTAGCGTGTTGCCATTATGCTGAGAGAAGATCAAATTATAAAAAAATAGTCTATTACTGCAAATTAAAGCTTTCGGCAAGTAACTCGATGAAATAAAATATAAAATGTAATAGTTTGTAAAAAAAAACAAATGCAAATCAAAGGTTTCTATAATTGTTTGCAATATCTAAATAATTAATTCAACAAATTTTCTTTATTTACGGCAATTTGACTGAATTTCAGAAGGATATGCATTCAAAATATCGATCCAATGGCCGATTTCTAAAATATTAGTGACATACATATTGTTTAGTTCTTGGTCAAAATGAAGTAAATAATTGCATTTTATGTAGCTTGAATCAAACAATGCATTGAAGAATAATGAGTTTTAAATTTCATCATACTTTGCTCTGTAAGCAATATTTTAAAAAATATTTTTATTAATATTAAAAAAAAATCTACATCAATCAGTCCTCTAATCAATCATTAAAACTGACTGATTTATAAAAATAAAAAAAAAATATTGTTAAGAAAACGTGTTCCTTTAGATTTTGCCATCCACCATCTTAAAGAAGATATCAATTAATGCCTGGAATTACTCCAAGGCTGATAATCAAATGAATATGAGTTTGCGTATACAAATGAACCCTCGCGTGTTTGTGTTAGGACACTACACACCATACCATATGATCTAGAGCTACAGCACTTTGTATTTACGTATTTACTATGGCGGTTGAAAATTTCTGTGATGATTTCCGAACGTATTACAGCACAAAACCGTTTTTTAAAATCCTCTTAAAAATAACTTTTTTTTCCCTTCATAACAATGTTGTACCTATAAATTAAGTTTATATGTTTAACGAATTTCTAAAAAAATACTGCAACTGTATTTTATAACAATTCATTTCTCACAAAATGAAAGAAGAATTTAACTGCAAGAGCACGTTAAGAGAGTAACAGTGCTTTGCCTTTACTTTGACAAAAACTCAAATGGAGTGATTAAATTAACTCTTATTGCAAATTAACCCGAAGAAAATGTGATGTTCAGCACGTCTTGGAATTGTAGCTTAATATTATGGAATATGTATTAGATACGATATTTTCCACATAATTCCACAACAGCTGATTGCAAATCAGAGAGAGATATAGTACAATGAACAAATAAAGCTTCTATAATAATACGAGTTACGTGGCTACCGGAGTTTGAAGTTTAAATATATTTGCCTGATAAGTTATAAAGGGAGCAAGGTAAGTAAGTATTTAAATGACAATTTTGGTACGCATTATTCACGGCGTACCAGCTGGTCGCCAAAGGCGGCTGGTGTATAATAAATAAAACAGTATCCTTAAAATAATAAATAAATCATAAATAAAATTTCAGACAGTTAACAAAAACAGGCATTAAAGTCAGAATATTTGACGGAATTATGGACATGAAGTCATATCGAAATGACTGATCTGAAATCAATAATTAACAAATTTTTCCGGTTAACCAGCTGGTCAGAAAATATGACTATTTTTGATACAGTATTTAATTAAAAATGGAGTTATTTCCAGATAATATTTTGTTTTAAATTCACATCTAGATTAATTACAAAACATAAAATTGGAAGGCCAAAGGGAAAAGGAAATTATAATTTTATTGAATTATAATTTTCTGTCATTTTCTTTAGTCTCTTTTTTTGGGGGGGGATGAGGGCTCTTTTAATGAATATGAGATAGTTCTCGTTATTAAAACGATTCAACAAAACATAACTAAATTGGAAGTAAACTGAAGAGCTAAAGCTAGAAACTGAAGGAGGGGCAAATCTTGAAAATAAGAAACCTTAAGTGAGAATGCTGTATAAACAAATAATTAAAGAAAATAAAAAGGTAATCAAAGGTATTTCGAAGGTATGTTTGGTTATGTAACAAAATTTATTTCAGCTTTGAGTTTGAAAAAATCCTAAATAATAATAATAATATCAAAGAAATTCAGAAAGTATATTAAGCAATCCTTCGATAATTTACTTCAGCTTTGAATCTGAAAACTCTTGTAATTTTTAGATAGACATGTTTTCTGTCTTGTTTTAAAAATGCTAGCTTTAAGTAAGCAATTGAAAGCGAGAGATAATTACGAATTTTTCTTTCTAAGTTAAAAAAGGTGATTAAAAAGCGAATTGATTACTAAGAATTATTCAAACAATCAATCTACAAGCCCAAATTATTATTATTGCTATTTAAATGAAGAAATGAACCACCAGATAAAAGTACTTACGTAATGGGTAAACGCGAAGTAACAGAATACATTTTTGAATTTTCACCAGACTTATCATTAATGAATGTATTACCTCAAAATTAATGTGCCCCTTCGTATTCGTAAACAACAGTGTACAATGATGGATATTAGTCTAATGAGGTAATCGAGCATTCTTTTTTAATTCAGGACTACTTTCTTCAATCCAAAATAAATAAAAAACACATTTTGAGATTGTTCATTCTAAATAATTGTCTTGTGTCGAAGCTTAAAATTTTTCATATCCATATCGCTAAAAATATCTAACTTTCAATAAATTCTTTAGAATATGAGAGTAATGAATCAAATTATTTTGAGAATTTTGTTATTAGCAACAATAATTATAATGAAATAATAATCATGTAAATTTAATCAATCTATGTGTAAATATTTAATTAAGACAAAAAACATTCGATTTTTTTCTGATACAGTAAATTGTTCTCTTGAAAAATATTTCCCCATTATTTATCAAATGCGCAAATTTCCTTAAAAATGTTTCCTAACTACTTATCACTGTTATATAGATCAGATTTACATATTTTGGAAGACATTATAAGATCAATAACTTTTCTTACCCAGTCAAAACAATTATATAAATAAAAATGAATGTTTGTCTGTGCGTCTTTTATGCATCGCCGTTCCGCTCATTCGATTCCAATAATACTTCGACAACATATTGTTTGCACTTGCGCGAAGATTATAAGCATAATACAATCATCTAAAGTATAAAAAAATATTTTCAAATATATTTACCGCATCTGTTAACCATGGATTAACCACCAAATAACTTACCAAGGAGAACAACATATTCAGTAATGATGCTAAATTTAAAACAGATCTTAATATTTCGTAGCTATTATACATAAATACTATGCAAGTATTTTTATCAAGAAATAGTTTTATTAGAAAGTGTGCGAGAAAGTGTTATTGGAACCAATCCCTTAGGTTTGAAATTTAAAATAAACATTTAATAAAATTTAAGCTTTTTTGCTGTAACTTTCGAAAATATTATGGTACAAATAATTTTACACCATCTTAGTTTTCAAAAAATTGTTAATTTGACTATGTTAAAGATGTTAGTATAAATATATTTTCAATATTTAATCAACTTTAAAAGAAAATTAATATGAATTAAATTTCCTTACATTAAACTGGATAATTCTGATCGAATGTTAAACGAATCAATAGCTACAATACATGGTTTCTTCCATTACCATTCTGAAAGAACATCAAGCTTTAAAATTATAAAAGAATACACAAATCTAATACATAAAAGTGAATATTTTTGTTAGTAGAATAGAATAATAAAAATAAATACTATTTATGCTTTTCCTTTATATATTCATCACTTTCAATTAATGTATCCATTTCCCACAAAAAAAGTATCATTCTTCCTATCATTATTAAGTAAGATAACTATTTCAAATTCGAAATGATATATCCAAGATTATTTCAACGGGTACCAACTAGTGCTCTGTAAATACCATGACAAGTAAATTGATGATAAAAAAATAATTTATATTATTTTCTAAAAAGAAAGTCTCCTCACCTCTAAGCATTAATCATTACATAGAAAATATTTTTTTCCATTAGTTATTTTGGTAGTGTTTTCCACACATTCCTTGACTCAACCATATCGTTATTGCATGGCACTTCATACTAACTAGAAGGATGTCGGGAAAAAAAGGCAAAAAAAAAAAAAAATCTCATCGAAGATTCAATAATCCACCAAAATGAGATCCCTTCTCTACCCCCCCTCTCCCTGGCTGTACAGCAGAAGTGATCGAATATTGCAATCCATTCCGAATCCGTAACCTCAGTTCCCTTTTCAGGATCTAGTTGGGAGGTTTCGATCGTTAAAACCAAGAGACAAACTCGGTAAACCGGGGAAGAGTTCTACATTATACATTTTCGAGTAGAATTTCGAGTGGAGAATATATCAATGTCTACTTCTTTTCCACCCTCTGTAGATGAGTGGACGAAGAAGGCGATGAGGAATATCAGGGGTGGAGGGGGGAGAATATTAGGGTTCAGGGAATTGAAGAGGAAGGAGTGGATTACGGAATGACCACTTTGGAAAATGCAGTTCTTGTGGATACTATCTGTCTTCATATTTTACGGTTGCCGAATATGTAGGAAAAAGCTATTACTAACGGATGCGTTTTTGAATGCATTCCAAAAAACGTGAAGGAGCATGGGAAAACATAAATTTCGATACTTGTTTGAAAAGTATTTTTTAGGTTTATTTTATTCGTTGAATAAAGAGCAGATTAGATATTCAAAAACGGTTCACATCGAAGAATATAAAAATTATTCTTGAAAATGCTCGATATTGGAAATTATTTCAATTTTTGTTCTTAAACTTGTGAAAATGTTCAAAGCACCTTTCTGCATAAAAATACAAACTTTCCCTGAAAAAACTAAGTTCAAAACGCTAGTGTCAGTTGTAGGCAAAGTAAATTCGAGTCTATCCCTTCCAATTAAAAGAACTATTTTTCAAACTTGTTATACAGCTGTAGCGTAATTAGTACAATGATGCTTATTTTCTTTTATTCTTTATTAGGCTCCTTCATTGTAGAGCAAGTTTTCTTTGTTCACGCATACAGTGAAACATTCTACTACGATACTAAAATTTGCCAAATTAACAATTACAACTTTAAAAACAATGAAATTGGTTAAATTGGTTGTTAGTGCATGCACTGAAACACTATACTACGATACTAAAATATACCAGATTACCAATTATAACTTTTAAAAAAATGAAATTTGTTGCATTTTTAATTTAAAAAATCTTAACATTGGCTTTATATACCAGGGCAGAGTCCGACATTGAAGATGATGTTATCTCTATATACTCATTACGTTTTAGTGTTATTGTTCAGAAAAAATCAGTGGTGTTTTGTACTAATAAAATTGTGTCTATTTTGGAGCACTAGAGTTGAATATACACCTCTTGAGTGGGTTATCTTTGATTTAAAAAAACAAACTTCCCCAATATTCTTTCTCTTTCAGTCATTATTTATTTTGTAATCTTTATATCATTTATAAATATATAAGTCTATAGATATATTATACCACTATGTCATTATTTTACTTTTTATCTTTAATTAAAAATGATTGTGCGTATGAGATAATTGATTATTAATAATTGATAATTCCCTTAGAATTATCACATTTGACAAATATGTCCTTTGTAGGGTAAGGGTTTCCACATGTTGAAGAGTTTTCTGAAATTTTAAGTAAGATTATCATTAAATAAAATTAAGTCAAATTTTAGCATATTTTCGCGAGAATTTCCAAAATTATTACTGTACAGAAATGGTTTTTATATAACCTTAAAGAACAATAAGTAGTACCTTAGCGATGATACTAACGTTTTGACCTATAATTTTATATTTTAATGAATTTTTAAAAGATATTTCAATCATGCTTTTCAACAATTTATTTTACAAAAAATACATGAATAAATTGCTCGAGCACTTTACATGTGAAGGAAGAAAAAAAAAATTATCTTTTGACAACATGTTGCTATCACATTTACAAAGACTGAATTTTTTAAAAATTAAATAAATTAACTATTATTGCAAATTAAACCAAAAATTGTTATTTTTAGCACGTCCTGTATGGAATAAAATGAATATTAAATGCAATATTTTCTAAAAAGATTAACTTAAAAAAAGTTTTCTGTATGGTTTTAAATAGCTTCATTTTACCGGTTTTAGGCTCGGCAAATCATAAGGCAGCTAATAGGTAGCGCATGCGCTGAAACGGAGTGATTTATGTTTGCTACATTTTTAAGACAGATTCAGGCATTACATGCTGTGCTATAAATTGCTGTTTTGTTGTCCCTGAATTTTTCTTGTCACAGAAATGAATTATATTAGTTTCTTTAAATGATGGTATTTACACAAAGAATCATGATAAAATTAAGAAAAAGTTCAATGTACCTAAATTTAAAAAACTGTAATAACTATATAAACGAAATAAAATGACAAAATACAGCATCGCATCAGAATGTACAAATATTTAAAAAAATGGAATTAATGTAGGATTAATTTTTCCTTGCCGAAAAATTTGCAAAATTCTACAAATACATGAATAGTAAGGGAAAAAAGTACAATACAGAGAGATGAATGTCAACCCAGCATTAGTTATTATTACTTTGTTGCAAGAAAAAAAAATATCTTCGATGCAATCATTCATCTAGTGTTTTCTTTCCTTTTTTATTTTGTAATATATGATCCCAAAATTTATTATTTAAGAATGACATATGCTTACTTCAAAGGTATGGAAAAGTAAAAAGCATATTTTACAGAGAAGTGAAAATGAGTAAAAGTTTTTTTCTAGTTTTATTTCCATTATTCCAATTTTAAGAGAATGTTTTAAGATTCTACCAGTTCCTAATACAAAGATTAACTCTCAATAAATCCAAATTGTGAGGTTGCTTTTCCGTTGAATATTTTTCTTGTGTAAGGGATGAAAGTCTTTTAAGGCTAAGATGTAATAAGGAGAAGGAATAATTTTGAATCATAATTAAATCCAAAATATAGATTTGCAGACAGTTTAGAATATGTTGGAAGTCATTTCTCAAAACGTTCAGCTGCTGCCGTCTGTGTTCTTTCATATTTCGAAATGATGAATGTTGATGTTTGGTAGAAATAACGATTGTCCAACAAATTTTCACTTTGTCGTCTTTAACTTGCAAAAGGGCTTTTATAAAAATTAAATTGAAGTGAAAAATTGCCTTTAAATTTCGAAATGTTTTGAAAGTATCTCAAGTTAAAACATAGATTTTCTTCCTTTTTGATTTCATATTACAATCTGTCATTTTATGCTCTCCCATTCTATTGTATATTTGGAATATTTACATTTCCTTTTTTAATCATATATTAACGTTCTGTAAAAACATGTTTTGATTATAATCATATTTAAATCGTAGTTTGGATGTCATAGATATCTTAGAAATAAAGGCTGACTGGTTTTAGTTTCAGTCTCATTTATTTATTTTTGAATTGATATTATCATGTGCATGCTATATTACTTTTATCAAGTTTTACCAGAAGGTTTCAAATAGAAATAATATTTGGATTAAATTTACTGCAGCAATTCTTTATTACATTAATTTTTTAAAGATAGATTTATAGAAAAATTTTCTGGAATCAAAACAGCATCACTTTGATTCGAAAATGTTATAAATAATAAACAAGCAAAAATATTATGACCCTTATTTAAGAGATTTGTCTCAAATATTTTATTGACTTTTTTTCTTCTTAGAAATGATATTTTTGCTTTAGTAGGAAATTGTTTTCTTGTCTATATAGAATGGCAGAAACATGAAAATAACATTTGCATACATAATTTATATACTACATATTATTGCATGCATTATTCATATACTGTGAAAATATCTTATTATATGATTAAAAATTTCATTCAAGATATAATAATCTTGATAAGATTTTTTTAATAAAAAAATCGATATACAATGTTCTTTATTTATTTACATACTAGCCGCCTTTGGCGACCAGCTGGTTCGCCATGAGTAAAGCGTTCTAAAATTTTCAATTAAATCACATATTCATTTGCCTTGAAGTAATTCCGGGCATTGATTGACCTGAAATTAGTATTTTCTTTAAGATGATGGACGGAAAGTTCTAAAAGTACACCTTTTCCTAGTAATATTCTTTAATTTTATAAATCCGTCAGTTTTAACCATCGGTTATGCTTCCAAAATATAAAAAAAAATTTCAATGATGTTGCCAAAATATTAAATATGTTTTTTTAAAGAAAGCGAGAAAGGGAAAAAAAGTATTAAATTAATGATGCAGATATTGCAAACGATAACATAAATATGCCATTAAGTCGGGATTTCAATGCATATCCTGTCAAAATTCAATCAAGTTTACCGTAAATGAAGAAGATTTATTGAGTTAATGGTATACATATTGCAAACGATTGTAGAAACCTCTGCTTTGCATTTATTTTTCAAAGAAAATATCACATTTTATATTTCTTTTATTTTATGCAGTCACGTGTTAAAAGTTGCCTTTCTGTAGATTTATTTTGCGATGATATTTTTTTTATTTGAACTTCCGGCATTATTTTATTTTATCCAGTCACGTGATAAAAACATGGTTAAAATATTTCTTTAAAAATTCATTAAAAATAGAAGTTTACATTATAAATTAAAAAAACTGATACCATTAGAAAGCTAATTTTTTTATCTTTAAATTGATATAAAAATCATGTTTGTGCAATAATATTTTCGGAAGTTATAGCGGAAAAACGTCGAAATTTCGCTTAAATTTTAATTAATTCAAATTCTAATTAAAAATTAGAAAAAAGGGCTCCGAGGTGCACATTCCGGACCTCCAAGGTATACATGTACCAAATTTGGTAGCTGTAGGTCCAACGGTCTGGCCTGTAGAGCGCCAACACACACACACACACACGCACACACACACACACATTGAGCTTTATTATAAGTATAGATAATGAAAACTCTTCCTTCTTTTTAGTCATTAGTCGCCTCTAGTAATCAGCTAATCCCCATAGAAAATTAGGTAGATCTTATCTTATTCTATTCGTTTAGATATAATGTCATCTCCATTGCAATTTTCAGACTTTAAAACTAAGTTATTTTAATTGTTTTATTTAAATTTCTTTTTAGTTTTGAAACGAAACTTTTTAAATGGAAGCCATTCTCAAAATATCATAGCGTAGTTAAAGATAGAAAATGCCTAAGCTGAGCTGTCTTCTAAATTCTGAGTAGCTATTTCTTGACCTTTTTATTCGATTAAAAAGAACTAAGCCTAATTTTTTTTTCTTAGCTTCAAATATTAAAAGCAAGTAACGTTATTTAAATACCTTATGAAACAATCAAAACACTTTGAATTTTAGGGAAATATCGTAAACTATAATTTCAATTGAGCCAATTTTTAAACATTATTAATGTACAAAATTTTTTTCAAGGGTATTTCATTAATTATGGAAATTTAAGAAATGGTTTCATTTATTAAAAGAATTAAGAAATGGTAAACTTCAATTTTTTTCAATAATACTTTCGGAATTTACCACAAAAAACTTCAAAATTTCAGTTAATTTTTAATCCTAATTCTAATTAAAATTTAAAAATTTTATATTCCTATCCTCAAATATATGTTTGTTTGTGTGTTAAATTTAGTTGCTTTAGGTGAAATGTTCTGACATGACATGACATGACACGTGTATTCATCTTCATTGCTTGAAGATCAACAATCTATTAGAATTAGATTATTTGTCAGTTTTTTTAATTCTTATTTAAAATATTTCTTCGGGCTCTTTCATGATTTATTTGTTAAGCGGAAGAGATTTCTCGTCAGCATGCATTGTGCTGGAAATCAGAATTCCCAACTCTCAGCTAGAAACACATAAGATTATACATTTTTTCTTTATCTTTATATATAATAAAATTTTTATTTTCTTATTCTGTATAATAATGTAATTGTTATTATTAAAAATAAATAAACAATTAAATGAATTGAGTTAACCCTTTTAAAAATTATGAAAGTCCCCAGCATCAGTTCACATAATGCAAAATCTTTTGATATCGTGCTTCATGTATGGCTTTTAAATGTTGCAATCTTTGCAATAATAGTGACTTGCAAGAAATGTTAGAGATATTTTACAGTTTTTTAGAAATAAAATGATGGATACAAAAGTAAATATATTTAGTTTATTTAACAATGAATATGAGATATTAAATCTTATAGAAAAAAAATGAGAGTGTGACCTAAAACATATCCAATATTAGTAATAATGACCTGCCTACTTTAACAAAATGCTAAGACATATATGAAAGAATGAAAAAAAAGTGGTTGAAGAAAAAAGGAGCAAATTTTAGAATGAATTTATGCAAAATTCTGTAAGGGATAAGATTCAAGACTTTAAAGAAAAGTTCAATTTTCTCATGATAGAGATACAACCCTTGTATGAATTTCATTTGTGTGATTCTCAAATCCCTTTTTACGTACAAAAAATTCGCATGCTCTTCTTTGTTTATAATGAAACGCGTGTTGTGCAATCTATCTAACATGCTACAAAAAAGCTGTTACAAACCAATTTCTACCAGAGTGTTTTCTGCCACTCAAAATAATAATTTCCTGTCAGGAAAACGAGGTCTTTTGCGTGACATTTTGTAACAGCTTACTTTCTGTGAATTTGAATGGTTTCATCGTACTCTTGGTTGTGTAATAACTTTCCATCACTGGAGAATCTTCTGACACTTTCTTCAACATAACTGTTTTACTTTTACTTCGAAAAAGTGTTGTCACCATTTCATTCATTTTGAAGTGACTTTATTCGGTTAGCGGAGGAATTTTCAGTTACCTTTAGAGATGCAACCGTTTTTTTCTTATGCAAAGATTTATTTTGGGATATTTTGTAATGGCCTGCTTTTATCATTTAGAGAGTACCATACTCATTTTCAGTACTTAAATGGATTAATATAAACTTTGCTTTTGCTTCTTTTTAAAAATTATTCTTTGTATAAAATAAAGAAATATTTAAAAAGGAAAAAAAAAATCCTAATTTTGAAAATAACTATTTCCGGGATTTAAACTGAATTCTGATGTTAATAGTGTTTTTATTTTCATTAGTTTTAGATATATCTTAAAACATGCATCTTAGCATTGTTTAAAATATTTCGAAAGTTTTCAAATGTGATTGATTCTATTTCTTGTAAAAGCAAAACCTGGACCTAAAATTTACCACAATACAGGCCTAGCATCATATAGTTCGAATTTTTGAAGCACAATTAAGCTTTTGTTAAAAGTTTAAATTTTGAATATTTCATCATAATTTATTGTTTCAAAGATCTTTACTTATGTTACATTATCTGCCGAAATTCCACTTTATAATACTGCTGAAAAAATAACCCTCTTCTTGATTTTCATTACTTGATGCGTTTTCCTTGTGCAAAAGCAGCGATCTCGCGTTTAGCAAGGAAGTAACAGAAGCACTAAGGAAGTAGTGCTTCAACTTCAGTAGTATTCAACTTTTACATTGTTATTATATAAATGGTAAAAGTACTTCCTTTCCTAATTAAAGGAAATATAGATTAGATAGAAATTAATTAATTATATGTTGATATAGTATCTTTTGATGCTAATTTTCTCATGGTTTTAAGAAATCCTTTACCTTTGAAATAATTTATTTATCAGTTTTCCTTTTCTTTATTAATTTCTTTATTTTCTTTTCATTTTATAATAATTTCATTTAATTTCAATAAATTTCATTTTATAATGAGCGATCATATCATTTAAAGTTCCTACATTATTATTTTAATTTTTGTCCTGCTATGAATGGTTTTCATAAAAATTATCTAATTAAAATCCTTAATCGCTGTTAATGGAATTTTAACGAAAAATATTTTTTGGCAAAAAATACAGTATTAATAGTTATTAGCTAAAAAAATCAGCTTAGTCAATTTATCATGGAAGTTGAAGAATGAATGGGGTATCCGTACTTAAATAATCAACAGTGCCTGCTGCCTCGTTATCAGAATTTTTATTAGAAATTAAAAATATATATTTTTTTAATTCCAAATGCATTTTCTATGTCTGAAATTCGATTAACTACAAATGTAGTATCCATCGTGTCAAAATCGCCTTCATAAAAAACATAATATTCATGTTCATATATATTCATCTAAAAGTTCAAATGCATTATTATTTTAGTTAATTCATCTTGCCCAAAATTGTTAAAAACAATTCATTTAAAAAATTTAAATCTATATATGTACTATAAAGAGTAAATATAAATATTTAATACTTTCAATTGAAATATTTTCATTGATTGATTACTCCTTAAATATAATAGGAAAGTTTGAAAGTTCTTATATTTTCCAATTCAATCCAAAACAAAAGCAAAATAAAATCCTCCAGAGCAGGCACATATGTAAAACTATATTTTTAATTCATTCAACACGTTTCTCTGTGAGCTTTTGAATCCATTTAATGCATCCGGGACATAATTCTATACAGAACAAAATTCTCCCCGCATCCATTCCGAGACATTTTCGCTGAAACCGGAAGCTCTTCCGTTGCACTTAACGCGTCGTTTCTCTCCCCAGCAGCTGCTTTCTCACCACCAGTGATAGGACAACCGGGCTTAGGAAAGGGCGTGCCTTTTGTCTCCCGAAATTCATCATCTGCTCTTATTGATTCGTTAGCATTGTCTTGTCGTATCATGTGACGTCGAGAGCTCCAGTTTCTGACTCTCCTTAGGTGCTGTTAAATGACTTTCTGTCCACGAGTTCAGATGACTTTTCAAATTAATGCGCAACAACAAAAGAGATTAAAGAACAATTCAGTAAACCATTTCAGTTTCCCACAATCATTAATTTTTTGGGTAGTTATTAATACTAAATGATGTAAAAAAACATATTTGTGAGTAAACACACGAAGGCACGAAAGTTTTATTTCATTTTAATGTGGGAATTAGAATAAGTTCTCTAGAAATTCTCCTACTTAGATTCACTTTCTAAGAGTTTTGGTAATGGAGTTTGTTCTCGAAAAAGTAAAATTTATCTCATTTGCCGTTTGAAATTTCATTTTAAATAGTAATTCTAAAACAATTTAAGTGTCTATTTTTCGTAGATATAAGGTGCAAGTAAATTAATTAATTTCTGTTAGATGAATTAATTTATTCTTACTTGATTATTTTCAAACTTCTTTATTTTTATATTGATTACATGTTGTAACAGTACATGATATTTTCAATAAAACTCTGTAGTATACAGAAATATAGGATTGCTGTCATTAAAGATGAAATAAATAAAGGAGCGATTAATTTATTTAATAGAATCACATAAACTTTTAATGGACATAAACTTTGTAATATTAATTACATACTCTGAATTTTAAAATGGATATCGACTTAATTATTGGCAGATAGTAGCTTAGATCTTAATTCCTTAGATCTTGGAATTCAGGTCCCTCAAAATACTGGAAAATCCGAATTTATCTTTCAAATATTAAAAAAAAAAAACATTATTTCCCTGAATAACAGGGAAAGACAACAGGTGTTTCTAAGGGCTTAATGTATAAAAAATGCCCCTTTTAGTTTACTAAGCAACTAGACGCTCAGAATCTTTTTGAAAGTTATAAAGTTCCAACTCTCGAAACTCATTTGAGAGACCGTCTCCATTCTACAGAGCATTCGCCATGAGAATTCAATCAAAAAGACTTAACCACAGGGAGAGTAGAAATTATCTCTGAGATTTCCAAGCATTTAGGGTGCCCGCCGTAGTTTCATTAAATATGGTGTCTTTCAATTTTGTTTTTCAATTTCAATTTTGATACCATTACAAATAATTTATTTATATCAAATACTTCTAAAAAGGTGGTATATAGTGTAATAATTGTATTTATAATTAAAAGTTTGGAATAAGTATTAAACATACAATATGTACTTAAAAATCAGAAAATTTCAGCCATAAATATAAAAGAAAATAAGGAGGAAAGGTCGTAGGAAAAGGTTGGAATAGAAAGTAGAAATAAAAGGAAAATAAACTATAGAATATTCTGGAATTCATTTACATAGTTATAAAACGTATCTAAACCCTTTCTTTCTTTATTATTGTAATAAATTTTAATTATGAAATAAATTTTATGAAATTATGAAATAAAAGTTATTTATCTATCATAAATTTCTGCTATATTATTTATTGTTAAATTCTAATAATAAAAATATTTTCTGTTAATATTAGATGCACAATAAACAATATATATCGTAGAACATTGAGGAATTTTCAAGGCATAAATTAATATTTTCTTGGACAGGAAACAATATCTATCAAGGCACAAATGATGATGCACATACTATAATTTACTATAGCTTACTTTCCGAATAAAACTGCTGTTCCGAATTGAAAGCATTACACATTCAAAGAGCAACTGAAAATTTCTATTTTTGTGAAAAATGCCCCTAAAATTTCTTTAGCTGAAAGAACTTCTACAAAATTGAAATTCAAAATTATGCTCGATAAGATATCAATTAAATATAAATAGTATTTCTGTTACGCAGTATGGATTAACTTTTATTAATAGCCATAGTTTTAGAAATGCTACTACAAATACAATGTGTCCATAAAAATAATAGTGATTGAAATCTATAAAGTACAATTTTGCAAAGCATCAATTAATTTAACGATGCACCTTTAGAAATGATATAAACATCTTCAATAATATTTATTACCTTTTATTTAAATTTTAAAAGCCGTGTTACATTATTAAAAGGCTTTCTATATGCTTCTCAAATAGAACTCATTTTTATAAGTAAGAAATATGATTTAAAATTATGTTTAAAAAACTCATGATAGGCGAACATTTTACATTGATTTTATTTTAATGCGATTCTTAGTGTGAGCTTAATGTATAATTTCCATTTTCCTGTGGTTTGAAAACAATCAAATCCAGTTAGTAGCAAATTGAAAGGACTAAACACAATGAAACTGTCCCTTTCAGCTGTGTACTAAATCATTTGAGATAATCCTCTATAACGGGAACAAGATTTGTTCCCGAGGCGTTTAATCAAACTCACCCACAGATAAGGAATAGAGTTTGTGGGCAATTGTAGAAGTCGAGGTTGCTAGTAATTTGGTTGAAAAGCCAACTAGTTGCTTGTATTCTGGATAGAGTGAACGTGTGCAATAGTTTCTATTATTATTAAATGTTTCTTATTAAATATCTAATATTTTGATAGTCACAATAATAGTACTTAATTATTAAAAATTGTTAAAGTCAGTCACATGTTAAGAGTAGGTTTTTCCATGAGATAATTTAAAATGCTGCAACTGAGTGAATTTCATTTAATGCCTGTCTTATCTTGAGAACTTCAATCATCGTCAAAAATTAATTACTTTTTAGTTATTTTCATTACTTTTTAAATTAAAATATATTTATACTTAAAGATATTAGTATGAACAAGTAAAACATTTTTAAAATTACAAAAAAGCGAATGTTAAAATAATCATATTTAGTATGCTAATAATTTAAATGAGTTGTTCCCGACAATCCTTTGATGTAATGTTATGCCAAATCTCTGAATAATTATCCATATAGATAACTCAAAAGAGTTAACTTTATTGAAAATAGGCAAAACAGGATTTAAAAAACTTAGCTTTTTAGCTTTTGGATTTTGGAGGAAAGGGTTAATTGATAATGTGAATATTTTTCTTAAAAATGTTCTTTAATTTTATGTTCACTCATTGGAAATATAAAAAAAGAAAGTATTGTAATCTTTAAAAGATTTGAATTTGAGCATTTGGAAAATATCCTTGTTTCTATCCATCATGAGTTCAATTTTTTTCAGTTTGTTTGTCTGTGGATACAACATAAACTATTTTTATTAAATAGATAAAATTTAGTATTTGATTTTACATTAAATGTATAGATTTCTATCATTTTTTGGATGTAATCCATGAAAAAATATTTTTATATCCTGCTATCGAAGCACAAGTAAACATAAAAACACAAAATGTAAAGGAAAAAAATGGATAAAATTTGATATACAAGTTCTGCATCAAAAATATAGATTAATACTAAATTTGGAATGATGTTTATACACTATGAGGTGTTCCTTTTATTTCAATTTTTGCTTGTATATCAACAAGATAAATTTTAAAAAATCACTAATTTAATAAGATACTGATATTTTAATTTCGTAATGCAATTCAGTTTTAGGTTAACTTTCGATTTCAATCAATCGGAAAAAATGGATCGAAGATGCATATTATATATACAGATACTTGCAACTGCATGCTAATGATTGATCAACAAAATTACCCCTCGTTTTAAAGATAGATTCAGTGAAAGTGTTTGAATTGAACCAGATATCTTTGATTTATAAATATTACTGCCAAGAGCGTGTAGTTGATACATAAATACCATTTTCTTTACTATATTAGGAAGCACGCTACTCTCATGTTGAAAATAAAAATAAGAGTCAATATTTGGTATTAATGACTTCTCTATGAGCTCAAAATGCGATGTCAGAAAGAGGTATACAATATATTTATTAGTTACGAATGCGAAACTTTGGGGATGCCATACTTTAATATGCATATTTAATACAATGTAAAATATCATTTACTGTTTCAATATTTAAATCAATGATAATACAACTATTTTAAACTCAAAAATGGTAAATGGAATTGAGAACGTCAGTAATACGGATCCACTTCAAATAACACTTTTCAGCCTGTTTTTAATAAAATTTTCAATTAATGAAAATAAATAAATATATATCAATATAGATTGTTCTGATTCAAATAAATGTATATTTAAAAAAGTTTGTTAAAATTTCTGAGCTTTCAACGCTGAAAGATTTATTTTCCCACAGGGCGAAATGAGTATTAATTTTCTATATATTTTAATCAATACCACTTTTCGGTATTAATGAAAATTCTTCGATTCCAATTTCGATTCTATCCACTATCATCTAAAGTCTCAGTTCAAATAGATCAGAGCTCCTCATAACCGTCAGACACAGTTGTGTCAAAATATTTTCCTTTCCCCGAGCTCTCCTGGAATCAATTGTCCTTCATTGAAGACAAAGAGCTGAAGTCAGAGAAAATGAATCATTTATGAAATATTCATTCATAATGGATAATAGCAGATGACTGGATTCTATAATGAGCCCTTTGGTGAAGAATATAATATAGTGCTTCCGAAATAAAATGAATCTTTGTAAAATGTTTCTTTGTTTTAAGCATTGGTCGAAAAATGATTCTGTGTTACTCGATTTGAATTTTGAAATAAAGGATATCAACATTTTTAATACAATGGATTGTTGTCAGAAATATTTAATTATTAAATAAAATCTACAAAGAGAGAACTGAAGAAAGAAGTCATTATTATCAAAATTTCATTGCAACTTTTTCTCTAATTTCAGAATTACCTCCTAGCATCAAAATACATCCACTGTTCACACTTTGAAATATTAGCCCCCAACTAGAACGGTACTAAAAACGGAAAAAAGAAATATCGAATGCTTAGATGAAATAGGCAGATAATTAGGTTCCAGATAACATATCAACATTTAATCTTCTATGTATAAGTCTGTTAATCAGTTTCCACTCATGATCTCCAAATATTTCGAGAGTTTGAATATACAAACAAGTTAGCTTTCCGGAATGTTACATTGACCTAAAAATAGTTGAATTCGACTTGGCTGTGATTAAAGAGTTATGAAAATATTTAATCCTAGCTGGTGCCCGGCGTGTTGCTGCTTGCAGAAGAAGTAATTTTGGAAATATTGTTGGAATTCCAAAATAACTGTTTTGTTTGATTAGGAATGATAAAAAGAATAACATATTTTCGTGTCGAGAATGAATAAATTCATTGAAATTGAATAATATATAAATGAGAAGTGTAAATAATATTTATTCTATTCTTTTCTACTTTATTATTCAAGGGCTTTAGAGTAGGCAATATTTTTTTTGTTTTTCCGTCTTCAGCAGATACAAATAAATTTCTTGACTCTTGGACTCGTAGCATCCAGCGTACAAGATATGTGAAAATCATGGATTTTTTAGGTTTAGTACTCACACTTGAAATGCTTGACTTGCGCCTCGTCGATGGTTATCTAGAAGTCTAATGGAAAACTGCGGTCGTTTGAAATCAAAAGGAATGTTGGTCGGAATAATGGAATGTGTGAAGTAAACACGTTTTCTCCAGTCGACGTTTCTTTAAGGATAGCTGTCATGCTTGTTACCTAATATTGTTGATATAGTTGAATTAATAATTTTTTAAAGTTAAAATGATGCAGAAATTTGTATACACTAATATTTCCGGAAGACACAACAAAAAAAAACTAAAATTTCATAAATTTTTGGATTAAAATTTCAATCCTATATGATTGGTTAACCTAAAATTAATCCCCTGGGGGAACGTCGTAATTCAAGATGAGATGCTTCCGGCATGGTGGTTGGATCTCGCCAACCAGGTGGTTATAATAAAAAGTGGGGGTCTGAACTTCCCATCCATGACGGTTACGTACTCCCTACAGGGAGAGTTGGGATCGGGGATGGCCATTAAGACTCAACCACAGTTCCCTCCAGTTTTAATGTACCGATGGTCCGGTCATTCAGTTTTACGTGGTTTATCTGTGTGCCTTGGGTCCGTTGATTATATGAAAAAAAAACTTAAACTTAATCGCATACAATTTAACAATTTTGTTACCTTAGAGAATGACTCACAGAACATTAACTTGCAATAGCTACGAAATATCAACCTCTATTTTAAATTTAGTACCTTTAGTGAAACTTTTTTGTCTCCTGGGAGTGTTGTTTTGGCAATAATCTTCAGTTAATAGTTGTAGTAAATAGATCCAAAAATATTTTTTACATATTAGATAATTTCAATTTGCCTACAACCATCCAGTAAGTGCAAGTAATAAATTTTCAAACTTTTATCGCATTCTGATGAATGACACGGCAGGGGATAAGAGACATGACAAACATTTATTTTTATTTATATAGATTATTTGCCCATAAATTAAATTAAATTTATTCTTCTTTTGAAAAATTTTGTCTTTAATTATAACCCATTCTTTCAATAAATTAAATAAACAGTTAATGTTTAACAAATCTCCCTTACTGACCTATTATCTCACTCACTCTGGAGGTACCTCAGAAATCAAGTTAAGATGGTTGGTACAGAAAAAGGGCAGGTCAGCCACTTCCTGCAGATGATGGAGCGTGCTTCTTACAGCAAAGATTGTATAGCGGTTAGTGATGGTCCTTAGAGCCCAATCATAGTACTCACCAGAGTTAATGAAATGGCGGTCCGATCAATCAAAATTATCTGGGTACTTTAATGGCTGGCCAAAGCGGTTTGTTTTGCGTATTGATATATCTACCGAATTCTATAGTTATAGTCAGTTGATTAAACTGATCAAAATATAAATTGCCTTTAAATTCATGCAAAATCCATAAGTTCAAGCAATTTATTTAAAAAATCCTATTTTTTATATTATCTCCGTTGAATTAACCCTCTTCTACTCTAAGTATCTATCCCTATAATTCCCTCTCTAATTTCATTCAGTGAACTGATGATTATAACCAAAGGATTGGTTAAGGGCAGATAAGGCAGATAAATGAAGTATAAAAAATATCTTGATATGATGCTTCGTATTAGACGTAACAATCCTTTTTCTTGAGATAAAAAAGATTTGTTTTGATATTTAAAAAATAAAAAAAATGTTGTGTTCAATTCAAATACATCTCAGAAAAATTTAGATGTGATACGAAAAGAAAAAAAATTCTGATTATTATAGTTATTGTAATTATCAGTAATTAAGGAAATCACTATCCATTAAAACGAATTATACGCCTTTCAAACGCGATAATTAGCAAAAACAAATCATTAAGGAGTAATAATTTTTTTTCATTCATTATACTTTTTACTTTTCATTCGGAAAACCATAAAAATAAATCTTTTATACTTAATTTGAAAGAAACGGCTTGCATTCGAATTTATTTGGAAATTTATCAAAATAATTAGTCTCCAAAAATATTTAATAATTAAAGCATACATTATCAGTAACCTTAATATTGAAGTATAAAAATAAGTAATTAAGGAATGTTTTATAAGACTAAATTACTTTTTAAAGTTTGCGCAACATGCCCTTTCTTCCAATTAATTTAATTTAGACAGATTATAGTTCCATTTTTAATTTAAATAAAATCTATATTATATAGATCTCGTTTCTTTGAGTGATATGAGATTAACACAATTATATATTTTATTTCAATATACCTTAGACGCATTTCTTCTCTAATTTTCTATGATTCAACCTTGAAAGTGGTTAAACATTCGAAATTCTAATCCTCTAAGTCTTCATGCTGCCTTAAGGGGAGCTATAATTATATGAACATAATTACTTTTTACCTTAGCATTAAGTGATTAACTAATCTTCGAAAGATATATTTAATTGGCAATATTAAATTATTCTGCAAAATTTCTACTGTATTTTGTAGAGTGCCAGATATTTATTCTGGAGACTTTTTGATAATTGATTTTTTTCTTGGTGTACATCATTAACATTAATTCAATTTGAATTTACATTTGGTTACTGAGAGAGCATAGCTGGAATTTTAATTCATTTGTCTTTTGGCTTTAGTTATTTAAAAATTGAAAAATTGATTTGACTTTTCGTAGATATTCTAAAACTTGTTTTGTTCAACTTTTTACAGCATAGCTTGGTAACTCCTAGAATTCTGCCGGTGGCACAATATTTTGTTTTCGGTTTATATATTATAATATAATGGTTGCAGGATATGTGTTATCCTGCAGCCTACTGTATGTATGTCTTTGAGTGAAAATATTAGTTTACCAAACCAATAGTCTTTGCTTCTGAGTTTTGCCTGTGAAAAGTAAACATCCTACGTCTCACTCTTAATAGAAGAAACAATTTTTTTATTTTTGATTGAAATGTAGTTGTAATGTTATGTCCCGGTAGTAAATAATGTTTTGGGAGAGAGGAATCCCAAGGAGGGATGCTGATTGTATGTTTAAACAAGCTGGCTCTAGAAATAAACCTTTATGTTGTATTAGAAACTGTCAGCCTTGGATATTCATACTTAAGATTCAATATTTGACGGATGTGAAGTTTTCATGTCCTTATGCTTTACGTGATTAGCTCATCTACACTGTGCATCGAGGCTGATTCTTAGAAATATTAATGTTTCTGACTGCTTATGACACCCATACTATGGTTAGACTATATAATTATTTTCCAAATCAGCAAATAACGGAAGTATAATTATTATACTTTTGAATTAATGTTTAACTCTTTCCTCAAATATATTATGTAGAAAATAATTAAATAAGAGGTATTTTTGGCAATTGCAAAAATTTATCAATTTTTATTTAAATGTTTTGATATTTGCGACGATGAAATTTCATAGTAGTTTTTTTATCTTTTTTTATGCCATCTTTTTAAAATTTTAAAGATGTATACGTTCTTCATAATAAAACCATCATTTTCACACATTTGAATTTAATTATTACCTATTTGATTCATTTGTGGGTTGGTGGCTAATTAATGCTGTAATTCATTAATTTATATAGTGCACACAAACTCTTTTAAGAAATGGGACGACTAACACTATGGTGATCAATATAATATGTTATAGAACTCAATAAGAACTCACAAAATTTAATTTAAAATTCCTTTTATTTTAAGTGATGGATTAAGATATGATTTTTTCTAAAATGTATAATTTCTGAATATAATATTTCTACAATTATTGATTTTACTTTTTTATTTTGAAAACTTTTGTAATTGGTCATCAGCAATTGATTCTAGCTTTACTCTTCATAAATTTTTCAGCCATCTACAAAATGCATTCTATTATAATTTATTTACTTGAGCAGGAATCTAAATAAAGACAGACGAGCTTATATCTTGAAGCCTAAACTTTCTTATTGTTTAATTGAACGGAAGATTTATTAAAGCACATTTTGTTTTGCTATTTCCAAATGAAAATGCTCTAATTTGAGTAATTTGTAACTCCTAAAGAATTTATTCCAAAGACTTGCATAATCAGAAAACAATTAACTTTTAATACATCCCCAATCTCCGCGATTATCTTACAAATGCAGATTATCCTCATAATCCTTCCCTCGTATCCGGAAATTATTGCATCCAAGGCTTTAAGAGGAAGTAAGCGTACAAAATCTGGCTCAACTTGCCCGAATAGAATTCCCAAGGACTTATTTAAGTCTTTTAGACGAAACTCTGAGTGTTAAATACAGCGTAATTCTTACGTCGAATTAAGACTCTACTTTCAAGATGGACATACCCGTGATCTAATTACCATAGCACCCTACTTTCAGAAAGGAATTTCACTATTGCAGGCTTAAGCAACGGCAACTAATCAATTACCGCAAATTGGCGAGCGTGTTTAAGTGAATTCAAATTAAATTTTCCGAAAATAGAAGACGCTTGCTTTGATTCCCATGTGTTCCGAATACTTGAAATTAAATTATAAACGTCAGATACTCGTAGAGATGTACCACATTGGAGCTCCCTACCTGTTCTGTGGAGCTTTTAAGGACGATACTAATAATCTTATGCTCGTTGTGAACCTAATCGAATGGCCACCTGTGGCATTCATTAATTTATCAGTAATTAAATGTTGCAATAGACTTTGTCTGTTTAATTTTACTGCCTATGATGGATGTAATGGAATTGATTACATATATATGGAGCCTGCTAGGGGTGGATATCATTCATGATTTATATAGTTAAATGTCGCATTATTGGAAAGTGATACAGTTTATCAATTACAATATTGAATAGATCTCAGAAACTACGTTAGATAATGGTTATTGTTATACAGTCTATCATGATAATGATACGCTCACCTATTGAAGTAATGACATTATATAGTTATTAATCCTTATTTTGCATATAATTTGAAAAACTTATCAATAATAGATTTTGAAAAATCAATTATGTAGTTTCATATTCTTAGAGAATTCATTAATAATATTATAAAAAAAGGTTTTATTGAAAGGCTCTACTTCAGTTTCATTAGAAAGAATATAAGATATATTTTACAAATAAAACTGTTTATGAGTAATTTTTGAATAAAGTGCTATTATAAATTTATAAGTGGAATTTAATGAACCAGATTCTGATTGTATATTGGATTGTTACTGTAAAACAGTAAATAAATTTCATTTTAAATCCAACAAAATATAATTTATTTTCAAATGTTTTTACAAAAAAAAAAGTGTGAAGGATAAATACATGAGTTTAAAATCGTCATGAGGAATATAGATGTTAAGAGCGATGACCTGCAACAAAACGGAAAAAAAAGAGTAACATTTTAGTTTTTAAATTAATATGGTTAAACAGGAATATTGAAAATCTTCTAACTACACGTAACTTCTAATTGCACTAAAAATGTTGTTACGATATATTTTATGGTTCTGGCTCTTTTTTACAAGAACTCATATCTATAAAATATTATTTAAAATTACTATAGCATTTAAAGTCGCCTATACTTCTTTTATTTGCAAGAAAATAAGGAACAAATAACCGATTAAAATACCTAGAAAAAAATCACGTAATCTCACACTTGCTCATTATTGAGCGATGTATCTGTTAATTTCCCTAACATACTATTGTTGTTATTAAATGATCCTTATAGGTTGGCAATGTATCTTTACAGACCAAGATCGGCATCACTAATAAATGTCATAAAATAAAATTATAAAATTAAATGCCTGTCTCATCAAAATAATTTCTCAGTTCATCTCTTCCACAAAACATTCCAGGGGCCCAAACTATTGGTTTCATTGTTTCTACTTCATATCGACAATAAAATATATTCAAAAAAGATATTCAAAGAATAAAATAATAGAATTAAATAATATTTTATTCTTAAAACAGCTAATTAAAATGTCGCTATGCATTAAATTTTCGATATTTGTTCTCAGTCTTTACCCGATATATAAATGTAATTTGTATCGTATTCATTAACATAGGTCATTATTTTTTAAAGTGGTAGTAATATTCCTTCCACTGCATTGGAAGTACGAAAAAGATTTTCTAAAAGATACTCAAAAAGATTTGCGCTTCAGACTTTATGCAAAATCCTTACTCTTTAGATGGTTTTTGGCTCTAACTAGTAAACATTTTTAAAAGTAATTATGTAATATTTTTCAAATAAGTATTGTTAACCCTTAGATGATACGCATTTTTCAGGTTTTATTGCATTCCTAAAACAAAAATTTACAAAGTGCTGTTTTTCAGTAATATCCATAGTATGACACACATTTCAAAGAAATTGTATATCTTTAATAAGTAATAATTATATAACTTATTTGCGAATATTTATAGTCAATAGACATTCTTTCCAAAGAAAAGAAGAAAGATGGTATTTTTTTAGATATTTACGCTCTTTAATATCATTTAAAAAAATATCTATGCAATGCATTCACAACAAAAATTTCCAACCCTTGAAGTACACTTAATTACAGATTTGTTTCGCCTTTATAATAAAATACCTTTTATGAAGAAATATGAAAAATATGTTTCTAGCATGAGATAACTTTCCTGATTTTACTAGTACCGTTTTCAAAATAATGCAAGGAATTTACAAGATAAAATTATCTAATTATGTAGCAAAAAGTTTTTTTTATTTAAAACGAAAAATGAATTATTGCGATTTGAAATAATTCTGACATTTTTATGTCTTGCATTATTTTTTCTGCAGCATGAAAACATAAATAACATAATATAAAATTTAAGGAAAATAAAAGTTTGTATGAAAGCATTTAAATGTTTGTGCCCAGTTTAAAAATAAAAAAAAGACAATTCTGTTATCAAAGAGAATGCATTCAAATATCACATTAACGCTATAAATATAACAAATGACTAATAAATGTCTTAATCTAATGTAAACATAGATTACTTTATATTTTTCTTATGCATGTAGAACAATTTCCACATAGATTTAGAGAACAGAAAAAATAGTTGTTGTAGAAGCCTTTTAATTTGATTTCAAAATTCATAAACTAAAAAAAAATAGTGTTCAATGCTGTATTACAGAAAGTGTTGAGATAAAGAAAAAAAAAAGTGATGTTTTGTTGCATTAAAAAAATTAATATTTTCAGATATATTTTCTTTTGATGTAACATACAAATCAAGACAAAGGGAAAAAGAGAGAGATTTTTGATTTTGATGATGCATTCAACATTTCAGGATAAAAATTAAAATTATAAAAATGAATTTTTTATAAAAGTTGGAAAGGAGATAAAGAAGAGGTGCCTACTTTTTTTCCTATATCACAGAGAGCATATTTATCAGAAAGGTTTTTTATGAACAATATTTTGTACTCGGAAAATTCATAAATATAAAATTTTGTATAAAATGTGTACAAAAGACTTAAAGAATACATAAAAGTATTGTCTTTTAATTTTATAGGACATTTAAATGTTTGCAAACTTTCCTTTATTGAATTGGAGTTGGTATTTACAACATAAGTTATATAAGATTTGGTATAACGAAATATTTAAACAGATGATAATTTATATCTATTATAAAAATTGAGAAAAATTATATCTTTATAATGTCACCCAGAAGCAATAACATGTTTCTGATTTTTGCACTTTTAGATAAGAAATACAACTAGAAACATAATATTTAGTAATCAATCGTGAATATGTATTTTTTAACTTTTCCACCTGGAAAAATACAAGATAAAATGAGTGAGCAAAATTTCATAATGTCAGGTATATCCACTGCAGCTTTTGAAAAATTTGGTAGCTCTTTCGAAAAATTCGCAAAATAAAAAGAGCTTTTAAGCAGGGATGTATAAGAATATTAATTGTTTAATAAATGCGATAAAATATTTTATAGAATTTTAATACATTATAGAAAATAAAAGCTAACTTCATAGAAAACTATTCACTACGTATTTCATTATAAATTCGCTTAGAAAATAAAACCACCTATCGTAATTTTTAAAAAAAATGCATTTAAAAAATAAGTCGTTTAATTTTCATATCCTATTGCAAAAATGCTCAATTTTTTTCAGTTTGGTAATAACTTACAATCATATGCCCACGACTATATGAAAAAAGTCAAAACTTTTTGTTATTAGGTGTGAAAAAATCAAATCGTTTATTTTCTAAAACCTGTCAGTTTGTTATAAATGATTTTGCTTTTTAAGCTACAAAATGAAAGAATAAAAATCATTTAAAACATATTTTTTTCATTGCTTTACACTTCATTCATTCCTCACCAAACCATATATTGATTTTATATCAAACTAAAACCACTTTCAGATACAAAAAAGTGTCTAGTTGTTAAAAATAAATCGCTATCTTAGATAGAATCGAAACACTTTACCTAATTCGGCTTGTAATTTACGGCATGAAGATTCGAAATAATGGCTTTTTGTTGACGACAATACCCAGGAGAAGAGTTAGAGATCGCCATTTATTGTCCAGTTCTTTTGCGATTCTTTTTCTCTTTTCCCTATCTTTTAACGGGCACTTCTGAGCAATCATTGTTGACAGCCAAACCAAGAATAAAAATGACTAGACTGTAGCCGTAAGTGTAACACACCGTAAACACTAACAGAAACAGTGGCAGTCAAGATATAAACGATGGTTATTACTCACAGTGAAATGGTTTTCAAGATTCTTTCAAAATGTATTATAAAGAAAATTTTACGTCAAAAAGTTTTGACGAAAAAATTGTTTTGCTTTTTTTTTCTAGTTTTAATTCGTTACCGAAATGCAACTTCGGTAGGAAGTTAGTAGCGTAGTTAAGTAATGTATGTCTCTAAAAAAATTTAAACAATTCTTTTTTCGTCTTTGTTTAAGAGTAATTTCTTTTCAAAATTATTTAATCATTCTTTAACATTGTCAAAGATGTAAATACTATAATCGAAGGTATAAATATTTTCTGTTCCATTCAAATTGAAATATTTCAAAAAATTCAGGTTTTTTAAAACAAGTTATCCAAAAATTGAAATAGATATATTTGAATGATATAGATAATGATAAGAATTATTTCTAATAAGATTTCGTGTTTTTTTCTACCTAAATACGACGTCTCTAAAAAAAGTAAACTGTTCCTTTACTTCCTTCAAAGACGTTTTTTAATAGTAAAGCCCTTTTAAAATTGTTTCATTATTCTATAGCATAATAAAAAAAACATACTCGTATGTACAAACATTTCCCATTCTATTCATATTCAACTACATCAACAAATTCTGAAGTTTATAAACAATTTTACAAAAATTGAAATATATACAGTTGAATGCTGTAGATAATCATAAGAATTATTTCGCATAAGATATTTTGTGGTGTTTTTTTTTTATTTTTTTATTCTTTTGCGAAACACAACCTTTTTGAAATAGCTTTTAACAAAAAAGGAAAACGATTCTTTTAGTCGTTGTTTAAGAGTGATTCTTTCTTAATGTCGTTTTATTATTATCAAAGAAGTAAATATAGTATTCATATGTACAAACATTTTCTATTCTATTCATATTCAAATAGTTCTGAAAATTAAGAATTTAGTAAACAATTATTCTAAAAATTGGAATAGATATAATTGAGTTTCGTAGATAATGATGGGAATTATTTCTAAAAAGATGTTTCATGCCTTTATTAATTCTTTACCAAAATACAATATCTTTGGAATAAATTTTATAAAATAATAAAACGATTTTTTTTTTCATTTTTTAAGAGTAATCCCTTTCTAATGTCCCATTGTTTTTTAACATTATCACATAAACAAATACATTATTCGCCTTACAAATGTTACATACTCAAATATTAGAAAAAAATTATGATTTTTTAAAAATAAATTTTAGAATTGTATTTTATAAACATAATTGCTATAGACAATGATTGGAATTATTTTGAATATTCTTTCTTTATTATGTTTCTGTGGTAAAAAGTATTTTGCAGTATTTTTTTTCTCACCTATATGAATGAAGCATTTTGATAAGAGTTTCTTTAGTTAATTTATATACAATATTTCTCTTTATAAATTTTTCATATGGAATGAATCCTACAAGTATACTCTATATTAATGCTAATATATGAAATAAATCCTACAAGAATACTCTATATTAATTCTTTTATATGAAGTGAATCATACAATTATCTGTAGAAGAATTGTTTAAGATCAAATACCAAGTTTTTAAAATGTTTTCTGCGAATATTAAATCTATGTATACTTCAGGAAGAAGTTGATATATCTCTACTATTGCATTCTAAAAACTATTTTATGATACTAGAATTGCCATGAAAAATAAATTACAAAAGGAAAATAAATACATAAGTGACATTCTTCTAAACATGGAAATCTTTGTAAATTGAAACGGCAGAGAACAACAACTTTTTTTCTTTACAAAAGGAAATTCAATACCAATATATTGAGCTGAAAAAGTCACTTCTTGACTTACTAACTTTGTAAAACTTTTCGAATATCTCCTTAAGAAGAAGTTCCTTTCTTGTTTTTGTTGAACAGTTCGTATTCACTCCAAAATCGTTCGCTCTTTTTTCAGTCCTGAACTGTTATTTGAAAATCCGGGATGCGAATCAAAGCCCCAGAGAGATCAGTCTCTACCTCTTGCCTACCAGTTCTATACAAAAAAAAAGTTTATTTTTTTCTGAATACTTTCGACAGTCTTGTAAAAAAATCATTAGACTCAAATTTTTTCTTTATATCGAATTACGATGAATGCTATTATAAAATAAAGAAGTTATTTTTTATTAACATTTTGCAGCATTTGGAAATAAATTTGGACGCTTGCTACGTTAAATTTTATTTTATTTGCATCTACATCCATTGAATTTTATAGTTAGTTCAGCAAAACATTTTGAATTTAAAATAAAAATGAAAATTTACCAAGTCTTCTCTATGTTACTTGAAGTTTTCTTTCTGTATTTCAAAATTAATCGTAGTAAGGTGAAATGTTATCAGTTCCAGAGAAAAACTAAACATCATCATCAACTACTAGTATATTATTTTATTACGGATTATAAATCAATAATTTTTTATCGGAAGCTAAGTGCAGCGAACAGCTCCTAATTCTGTATAACAATTTCCAAACACTCAAGCTAGGATGGTTTATAGATAGCCTAAGGTTTAATATGATGGATTTAACATTACGACAAATGGACATCAGGCCAATATACATAGAATACATTTAGTAGGTATAAATATTAATTTAGTGGCCATAAGATCTCAAAATCCAGAAATCAACCCTCTGCTGTTGGTTATTGCATGATATACGATGCTTCTGAATTAAGAATCTAAAAATATGAGTCAGGGAGCCTAAAAATAAATATCGTTGAAAAATAATGAAAAGAATTCAACATTTTTATTATAGTTTTGAAACTTATTATTAATAAAACTTTAAGGAAAATAACAAGTTATTCCAATACAATAATATCGAAAGATCTAAATATTGCTTGTATCTCGAAGAAGTAGCATTTAAAACTCATGATGAGAGTACATGCAAAGAATATTAAATTGACTTAACATTTCCAAATAAAAATTGCCATTAAGATTGTCATGTATTATTGTCACTTACTTTTACTTAAAATATCTTTTTTAACTAAATCCATCAAACATATGTTTCTTATATATGTTTTTCCATAACATATTTATTCCCTAAGTTTCAGTGTTATTCAACATTTTATACCGTGTTTCTACCATCATAAATAATCATATTATTTTATCATAGATAATTTTCATCTGTACAGCATTTATTATAAAGTAGTTCAATATTAATATGTGATAATTTTCATTTCAATCTAAGACATTTTCGTTAATTTAAATAATACAAAACATTTCAAATAATTTTTGGTGGAGAAAATTATTTGTTCCAAAAAATTGATTTTGTTTTTGCATTTGTAAAAAGTTTAGATTCTATTTCTTATCTGTGTTAAATTTTGCGAAAAATAATTTGGATATTGTAAATAAAAAATATACATGCATTAACTAAACTTCAATGTAAAGATTGAAAAATTGCATTTATGCATATTAAATTTCGTTCTGAGAGAATTGGTATGCGGTATATACAGGGTGGTTATAATTAAACTTTCTTTTAAAAACATCCTAAACGCATTAACTAAATTTCATTGATCGGATTGCAATGAAATTCGGTATATAGTTTACACAAGAGATGTTTTCACGGAGTTTAAAAAAAAAAGTTTTAAGATGTCAGTCAAAGGGCGTCAATTTCGGAGAAAAAAATTAAATTTAACACAATAAATGCCCTAAGCGGAATACAAAAACAATACTAAGAATAATAACATGTAAAACAGGCATCCAGCAAATTTTTCAAAATTCATTGTGGGCACCTCATGCATATTTTATGTATCTAATTTCGTTGCAATCTGTTCACCAATTTGCTTTGTATGAAGCAGTTCATAGGAGGAGTTCAATAATTATAACCCTCATGAATATTGTTGAAAAATACAAGAACTGAAATATAATATAAAAGTGTAAATTTGTATTTGCAGTAAATTTCATTCAGAAAGTATTTAAAAACTAAAATATAAAATAAGTTGATAAATTTTTTGACAAAATTTAATGGAAAGATTCCAAAACCAAGATTTTGCATTATGCTTCGTTTGTAAATTATTTGAATAATATAAAACAAATTATGCTCATAAGAACATAAATCAAAATTTAATTGATGAGTACTAAAATAAGATTTATACTAAATTTTGTTAAGACAAAATTTGAATTCTGCAATATTAGTTATGTTTATAAATGGAAGAAGCAACAATAATTTTTTTTCCAATGAAATATCTATTTAAATTTTTACACGTTAATTACCTCATTGCAATATAAATTATGTTAATAAATACATGGAGGAAAATCTAATTCAAGGATTTAAGTGAAGCATTTGTATTAAGTTTCGGCCAGGTTAGCTTTAATTGCAGCAAAAGAATATGTATATATCGTTGCATATGTACTGAAATCCAATTTGACGATTCCAAAGTAGCATAAAGAATTGTATATCTTGATTTAAAAGCTATTTATCTATCAAGCATCCGTTGCATTTTGGACTTAAAAATGTTGATAACGAACATTTTGAAATATATAAGAAATAATATAAATACAAAATGCATTTGAAACTTAGATGAGATTACCAGATTTGTTTCGTATTTATTTTTCCTAACGAGTTATCCGTATCATCCATTCAAGTCAGATGTTTTACATATAAAAGCACTTTACTTCCAGTTGTTGTTCACTAAGCAATTTTATTCATACCATGATAAAAATTGTTTAGATTTTCAACTTAATGCACCTATTGTTTATCACAGAACAGTTGTAATCCCGGATTTTGGAATAAATTCGTAAAGCAAAGAATGTTCCAATCCTTGTTTTTGAATTTAAAACGAAAGGAATTTTGAAAAAACGCCTTCGTTCGAGTTGATTTGCCTTAGCATATTTATGTGCAAACAGCTTATTTAAATAAATGGAACAAGCTAGAATAAACTTTGTTTTCTACAAATATTTAAGGAAAAGATTCTATAAAAATCAACTAGGAATACAGAAATTCATGAATTTTATTACTTGAGGAATAGTATGAGGCGCTTTCATACATTTTTGTGGATTTTTAGCTCTCAGAAAAATGTATCTTTTATATAAATTTATGGAATTTGTAAGGAATTGAACATTTTTCAAGAACTTTTTTGCAGTTTGGAAAATAATTTAGTATTTACAAAATATTTAAAATAAATGAAATTTTAAACATTGAATAGATTAAAAATTTGTATTAAAGTTCTACTTTTAAACTATAAAACAGAACATAAAAGAAAAATTATATTTTAAAATCAGAGCTAGCGAATTATCACTTTCATTAATTATTGACTGTATACGAAATATATTCATGGCGAATTTTCTTCGGCGATGATTGTAGTTCTGATATCGAGATTTACCAAAGTTCAGGCACAATTGATGTATTTATTTTTCTTTTTTTCAATGTTTGTAAAAAAAGAAGATACTACTTTAAGTAGTTTTAGTAAAATTTACTAATTCTAATAAAGGAAGGTATTGTAATAAAGTTTATGTGTTGAAAAAAATACATTCTCAGCACACGGTGATTACAGTTCCCATGGTTTTGAACAGTGACTCTGTTCCGCTATACAAAGTACCAACTGAGTGAAATGATGTGCTTTTCATAATTTTATTTTGTATGTTTAAGGAATATCTGGCTTAGTTAAATTCAATTTCAGATTTAAAATGCATTTTATTTTTATATAAATATTGGAAATTAACTTACGTGATCTCCTTAATAAATATTCATGTTTCGTTTCTTCGAAACTATTATAATAAGAAAAAAATTAAACATAAAAAATTAAATGATTTTTTAATATTCTTCAGATATGATTAATGAAATTCTAGGAATTATCTTTTAGTCGTTATGTGATTCAAGATATGATTAAGAGGAAGCAAATGCTTTGCCTTTATATTCTTGTTATATAGCTCATATTCAATAAAGAAATGTGATTCTTATTAGATCAATTTTTATTTTTTATTATTCATGAATGTTTTCAACCAATGGCAATTAAGGTTGCAAATCACAACAAAGGTTGCGTGTTTTAGAAATCAATTAGAAGTGAATCAATGAGAACTGTTTCAAATCTTAAAGGAAGCTTATGTAAAGGAACTATTTTTACAATTCATTTATCGCGAAATTATGAATACTAAGTTAAAAACTTAGAATAAATCAATCATTAAAAACTCATATACATTTAAATAAAAGAAATCCTAGTTTATAATTTACTTTGAAACCAGCATACATAGAATTTAACTAATAGTTATAAAACTGTATAAAAAGAAATTGTTGAATAATACAGTATTTAATAATATTTCAAGAAAATAAATATCTGAATAGAAAATAAATAATACGGTTATCCTCATGTAATGAAAAAAATGTATCTCACCTTTGTCATTCTTATGTTATTTATATAACTAAACTGTTTCATAACTCATTCATTACGAGATATGAAAATTTCGATTGTTGCATTTTCATTGGGCCGATCATTTTTATTATTACCTTTTCAGCAGTAAAGCTTTTCTTTTCCTTCTTCATATACATAGTATAAGCAAAGTATAATAATTGTCAAAAATTATATCTCAAGATTTAGACGTATCTCTATATTTCAGAGCATTCCATGTTCGAAAAATTCATTTTTAGAAAATGTCCATCTGTTTTTAACAAATGTAATTCAAAACCACTTTGAGTTAGATAATTGAAATTTCGTATATGGACTTAACACCAAATTTGTAGATTTCTAAAAAATCTTGTGTAAAATCTGTTCTGTGGAAATTCGTCTGATCCAATGTTCGAATATAAGTTAACATATTAATTACAGAATGGAGAAGCTGAATATATAAAATTTAGAACACAGATTCAACATTTAAAGTGTAGATGTCAAATTTTGAGATAAATGGTACTACAGATTGTCTATCCTTTCTAAAACATGTAAAGGCGATAATTCAAAAACGTAAAGACTTGAATATATTAAATTTGATTTGAGATTTTGTGACTAAAAGAGAAAATTTGTTTTAAATTCCTGTTGCAGTTGTTTGAGAAGGACGATCCAAAAAAACAAATTATGTTGTTGGATACTTTTAAAGTATGCCGGTGATTAATTTCCAAGTAAATCATCGAGGATAATATAGATTCAGTGAAAATGATAAATTCAGGCCAAAAGTTAATAGCTCATAGGCATTTTACGCCAGCGCCATGCAATGCGTTCTCTGGAGCTAGTGTTTAATACAAAGTATGTTAGCAAAATTTGGGAAAGCTACTCTATACGGTTAACTCGATAAATTTACATTTTCCAAAGGTACAGATTCATTCTTTTTGGTTTTATTTCACAATCTTTATTTAATTACTTACATATGTACATTTAAAACATACATATGGACTGATATCATCCATACGGAAGTGTGTTAAGCAATGAAATAAAATATAGGGAGAGTTGACTATTGACAGAGCTCAAAAAAATATTAAATATGTTCTTGAAAGTATGGGAATCGCCACAGACTCATTAATAAACTTAAGCTATACAGAAGCAACATATATTTTTTAAAAACATATGAGATCATATAACAGACGAAAATGTCTTGCAATGTGATTGAAAAAATTCAAATTTATTCTAGATAGCACGTTTTAAAGCACGTTATTCTAGATTGCGCGTTTGCCTTTTAATATTCATCAAGTCCATATGAAAATGAAGCATTTCTTTCTACATTCTAGAATAAAAGTGGAATATCAAGTAAGTTCGATGAATAATTTTGGGAAACTAATCAGTTAAGTATATGATGATATCTAAGGAGTTATTTAGAATGTTTTCATTTTCCTCCCAAGAAACACATCGATAAAAGCTCAGTTCCTAACGAAATGTCAAAAAATGAAGAAAGTTTGTTTTGAGAAGAGACGATTTGAAACAATAAATTCTCATTTACCACTTGTACCAGGAATTTGTTTTAAATTCGGCAAAAAGTATTTTAGAAGAAAAAAATGTACTTCAGTTCTCAAAAAAAATCCTTCAAATTATATTATATTAAAGTAAACTGCTCTTTGATCTCATTAAAAATGAATTTTGCAGTCTATTATATATATATATCGTGCTTGTATGTGCATTAAAACTCAAAATTAAGTTGTAACAATAGCATTTGAAGATTGGAAGCATTGTTTATCTAAAAGAATAATTTTATTCTGAATAAAATTTTAGCTCCCAATTCTAATTTTATTTTCATAAAATTATGTAGTATATTTCTGAAACAATTATAAAGAGTTTGGGTTTTAATCAATTAAGTTTAGCGTTAAAAAGGGATTATTATTTCTGAAGTTAATCTTTATACGTAGATATTTCGAAGTATTAGTACTTTTGTCAGTTCTTACGATATCATTATGTGTAATCCCCCAAGTTTATTAAATTTTATATAAAAAATAAGTCTAATAAATACTTTTAATAAATGAAAAATAAGAATTTAAATAAAAAAAAAACTTACACGGATTAATTAATTCGAATTAAATAAGATTTGGAGCAATAGTGTTTACTTGGAATTTAAATTATAACATAATTACCTGCCATTAATTTTAAAAAGCATCAAAAGGATTTTTTTCCATGTATAATATAAACTTGTTTCTTTCTTTCAAAACTATTCAAAATAGATAAGTTGTTTAAAATTGTGATTGATTAATTCCAAAATGTTTTTAATTCCTCATATTTGTTTTCCTGTATTGCAAAAAACGAGACTGAACCAATTTACTTTAATTTACTAACTAATTTATGAGCTGGAAACAAGCTAAACGATATTAATGTCCGGAATAGAATAGTGTTACTCAATGTTAGAGCAATAGTAAATGTATTTAATGTAAAAGTAAAAGATGGGCTTCATATTAGGGCAACACAAAGAACATTTTATACATTACTATTTTATTCAATGGTAAACATAAAGATAAAATTTGAGTTGCTACTACCTTAGCAAAAAGTTATCTGAACCTTATTGTGGGATTTAGTGTGTAACAGCTGTGACTATTCAACTAACATTAAATACAAAGTTTTCAAAACAGCACATTTCTGGTAGTAGAACGAAAACCTTTTTAAAAGACTGAAGTAACAAAAGAATTTCAAATTAGCAGGAATTGATTCTTCTTGAATTTAGTCTCAAGATAACGCAAAGATTCTTGCAATGAGATTAAGAGGAATTGAAGCCCAAATGCGTTAAGAATGCATTCCTATTAAATTAATCATCCAGTGCTGGATACACAATGTTTACGTTATTGGATAGCTTTCATGATATCAAATTACATCATTAAAATTTTACTTATCTTGTGTTAATAAAACAGATAAATTAGGCTGTAGTATACCGATTTAAATTTAGTGCTTAACAGTTAGAAAGAAATGTAAAATTTTCCAAAATTCTAATATTTTCATACTGCCACAAGGATTTTGTAATAATAATTTTAAATTAGCAAATTAAATCTGGAAACAAACGAAAAATTATTTTTAAGAAATTAAAAGAGCCTTTAAACTGTACAGAATATTGTAAATGATTTTATATATTTTCTTTAATAGTAAAATATTAACTAATTTTCAGTGAATATTTAATTTTTATAATTTTAAAATTGGTTTCAAATGAACTTTATTAATATGTAATTATTAATATGTAATCATGAATAATGATAAACTACATAGATAATATATTCCATTGATATTAAAGAACTGAACTTAAGTCTTAAGTTAATCTTAGAAGTATCAGTAAAAATAAAAATTGTAATTGCTAAAAATTTATACAGTTTTTTATAAGTTTCAGTCCCATGTTTTGATATTTATTTAACTAAAAAATTTATATTTGAAACTGATTAAGAAACATATTTTCTGTTTCTAAGTTATTCTCAAATTTGCATTCTTAAACTTTTTAATATGTGCGATTCAAATTTATATGAAAAGAAGCTCTCAAACCAGGTAAAGAAAAAGAAGTTGTATGTGATGTGATTTTTTTAAGTAGCAAACACTAAGAAATTATAAATTAATAATAATAGTATTTTTACCTTTTCTATCTATTTTTATATGCATCAATGGAGTGAGGCAGTATTCAGCTGTGTAAGAATGAGAACAAAGAATTATCTTTATTTTTTATAAGAATATGGTGAAAAGAATTCTTTTTTACAAATGTCATTAAAGTCTTATTATTGTAACATACAATGAGCTAATTCCAGCCTCTTTTAGAAACATGACAGAAAAATCAATCCAAAGTTTATTTAGGTAAACAATTCGACTCTATTAGATTAAAATAACAAAGGAATTACATTCTGTAATGTGCAACAAAGTAAGTAATCAATTCAATATCTAAAAACCTTTATCGAAAAAAAAAAGTAAATCAAATCGACCTAACACAAAAACTCGAATAAAAGTAGCATTACTGTTACTTAAAAATGTGTTTTTTGCTTTCCGAAAAAGAGGAGGTAAAAACTAAACAAAAAGGTCTACATTTCTATCTAGCACTTTGTTTTAAGTCTTATCACTGTTTTTATTTTATTATTTATCTTTTTTTTCTCTTTGTTGCTGTAGATATTGGTTTTTGGTTCGATTTTGACGTAGTTTGGACTTTAACTGTTTTATCTCCTAACACTAACTTGATAATTCTTTATTTTTTGTCTCTTTTGTCGATGAAATGAAATAAGTAAAGTGTCAGTACTATAGTGGCATATGTCAAACACGGAAATGGAAAATGATCTGTTTAATTTTGAAATATAGAAGGTATTCTAAGTTTAATTGAGGGTTAATAATAAATTATGTTTAGATATTTGGATTATAATTCAAGAGTTAAAAGTGTTACATTTAATATTTAAGTGATAGTAATTACTTTTTTTATTTACTATTTGCATAAGTTTTTCAGTTAATTTTAGAGTGTGGTAAAGAATCATGCATCAAAAATATTTCGAATAAGTCGAAACTAAATGCACAGAACTACAATGTTTGAGACATCTATTTTTTAAGACTATTCATATGTACAATTTTTTGCATGTGTTTTTTATTTATATTTTCAAAATGTACCATATCTATCATACAGATTTATTTTTAAATGGGTTTCATTTTTAACGAAATTACATCCTTAATTATGAAAAACCTAATTTGGTTAAAAATAAAGCCATAAGTTACAGAACTTTTTGTGTTGTCAGGCGCAGTATTTTATAATTGTCAAACTAGGTTGAATTGATATAATTTAATTTTCTTTGTAAATTTTTATTTATAGTCAAGTTAATATTCGGTTTTCAATGGGATGTATCTTTTCAAGGGTTACATCTGCTATGGAAAACATATGGTTAAAAAATTTTAAATAATTTTTGGAATTAATAAAATAAAAAGAACTACTAATGAAACTCCACCTTGAAATATTCCCTATCTTAACATTGCTTCAAAATTCCTACAAAATTAAAATTATAAAACTTGTTTACTTAATGCAAAACATATTTACTTAATGGAAAACATGTTTAACAAATCAAATTATTACAAAAAAACAGACATTTGTCGAAATAACTTCAGGAATTCAAAGATTATATTTATTAAATTCTTATTGTTTCAATAACAGTTGATCATTGAAACATGCAAAACCCTATTTTAGGGACTTAAATTCATTATTCTATTTTAGGGACAAGTATTTATTTTCTGTAATAAATATTTCTCTGAATACAATAAATTCAAACAGATCTATTACTTATAAAATTTAAAGAATTTCTTGAAATTGAAAAGTTGGAAAATAACTAGGGCCATATCAAGATCTTATATTCATTCACATATGTTATGAACTAGGTCAAATAAAAAAATAAAGCAAGAGTCCCCAATATTTATCATAAATAAACTAAAAATGTTTAAATATTGAAAGTTTATTATTATTAAATCCTCGTTACCCATTTTCACTTATTTTATTACACTATCCTGCAGAAAATTTCAATAAATACCTTTCAGGCATTACTTTTCTCCATTCTGAAATAGTATTATTGAAAGCTGTTATTCTATGAACATAATATTTATTTTAACATTTGCTTCAATTTCTTCAGAAAACGATTGTATTAAAATCAAAATCTCATTAAATCACAATACTTGAATAAATTCACCGAAATTCCACCTCTTATACATATTTGACGTAGCTTCTTCTATATTTAATTGTAAAAATATGCGTTAACAATAGCAAGAAGAATCAGTGAAGTATTCATAGTTGAAGAAATAAAATTTTATTCACTTAATGCTTTTTTTCTTTTTAAAAATTTTGGTGTATTTGAGCGATATCATTACAGAGAAAATAATACCACCCAATTTTTCTATCTTTATTTTCCAAATTCGAAATCTTCTGCCCAGTTAAAATTATTATACCGGGTTTTTCTAATACCAAATTTTAGCCTAAATATTATAGATTCTCGAACTATCTATCCACCATTCCATTAATATTATTTTTTGTTTAATATAACTCCTTCTGAAATATACCAAAAATAATGAATCATTCATAAATGTAAAGATGAAATAGAAAACGGAAATATAACATAAAAAATGCAAGAAGGTAAATAACTAAAACGAAGTTAACCTTAACTAACTTTTGCAAAAACCATTTCTGAACCTGTATGTTGCCTTCAGATCATGCCACTTCCATTTTGTGTCAAAGAAATGAGCTGTACCACTATCACTGTCAGAGAGAATTTGTCAATAGTTTTAATAATGCAATCTGGGAACAATGAGCAAAGGGAAGGCGAAACGGTCTCAGAATTACAGTTACAGTTTGAGAATCGACCTCTTTCTTCGATTCAGGCTGAATGATGTGGAGAGGGATGCTTTGGCTTGGTTTCAAAATTACTCGGCCTGATTGGATTGAATTCAGAAGATTGGCACACTGATCAAATGCAAACAACGTTTCTCCCAGAAAAACAAAAATTATTTCTGAAAATAATTCAGAAATCAAAAATAATCACATTGTTCCTCAAGAAAGTTATTTAATAAAGATATTTAATCATATAAACCAATAATTAGATACTGTTTTGCTTGTTTTCAAGAAATCAATCATAAAATCACTTAGAAGAAAAAGACCCGCATTAATATAAAAAATAAAAAAATGATATATATATAAATATAATTTTTAAAAATTGGTTTCCTAAAACACCTTTCCAGCTTAGATTTAAAAATCATTCACAATTTGATAATTTTATATTTTTCTGGACATCAAGGGTATTTTTTAAAAGGTATTTATAGACACCTATTTGGAGATAAATCCCCCTATTATTTTATACATTAACACAGACTTTTGTGGTTTGTGATGTTTCTTATTATTTCACAGTTTCTAGAATGGGCTAATTAAATTGAATTTCCACTGTCATACACCAGAATTCACTGCTTTTTTTTGGAAATAGCGTGTTTTCCAATCATAATTTTGTAGTTTCTCTAAAATCTGATTCAACAAACTGAAAAAAAAATCTTTAAGAATTGCTGTTAACTTAGTCTATATTGTTAATCGTATTCAAATTATTTAGGAGAATTCGACTTTTCTATAAGTTTGAAATTGATATTTTGGAACTAAACAATAAGAAATATGACTCATATAATATTATATTATCAAAATATTCAAAGAAAGATGGATTGAACCATTAAGAGGATCTCTCAAACCATTTTTGATAAAAATATCATTTACTCAATTTTAAACGTTACAGGGCATATTTAACCTACTATTAAATAAAATGACAAACAAATGAAATATACTATCGCAAATTTCAAGCTATCATGTGAGAACTTTATTATTTTTAAGTCATTATTTGTCTTAATTTATTGAACTCTTTAACCATTTTAAACCGATTTTAAAAAATCCTGAGGCTTCTCTTTCGGTCTCTCTCTATACATAATGATATTTTTTTAAATTTTTATTTCCAATTTTTCTACCTGGCTAACTAGGTTTTAAAGCTCGACTTATTTTGAGATGAAAAAAAAAAAAAAAAAAAAAAAAAAAACATCGTTTTTCTATATATCAGCACTTGCGTAATCCGATAGTCTCGCGATAGTTTCAAATCAATTTAATATGGATAATGACTTGAATTAATTAAAATAATTCTTAAGAACTCAGAGAATGTACAATTTGGAAATCAAGTTATAACTTTTGTTGGCCATAAATCGCCAAATGTGTCAATCTGAATTATTTCTAATAACCTTATATTAATTAGCTGAAGTTATACCCGAGCCAACAATATTTATAGATTAAACAAACAATATTTTAATTTATTTGGTTTATTTAAAAAAAAAAAAAAAACGTTGCGAGAGTTAGGCTATATCACTGATTTTCAAGGGAAAAAACTACAACAGCAGAAGACAGATAATTCAAAAGCTATACAGTAAAAGCCAATTCCAAAATAAAACTAAATTAGCAGGTGATAGATAATGGGAAAACTATTCTGAGATATCCGACTCAAAAATAAACTTACACTAACAGAGGATAGATATTTAAAAATTTTATTGTGAAAGTCGTCTCCAAAAAAGGGGGTGGGTAGGTAAATAACCAATTTGTTACCTTCACATTTTGAGACTCAAAAAATCTCAAGCGAAAACAATATTTTGTTCTCACACTAAAGAAAAACGCTTCTTATTGCGACAATTTTTATAGGTGTTATAAACAATAACAATTTTGAACAATGTGTTTTGCCCAGTTTTTATCAGTTGAAATATGATTATTTATTATTTTAGAAAATGTTTTATTAAAGAAAGAGCATCTAAATTTGAAATATATGAATGCGTCATGTTTTTTTTATAATCATATATCACCATTTTTATGGCTCAAAGCAAAATGAAATAAGTTCCAAATGTTTTTTTTAGATATAAATTATTCAATCATTAGATTATATTGAAAAAATATGGAAACGATTTAATAAGAAAAGAAAGTAAATTATTAATAGTTAAAAAGTTAAAAGCCTTTATTCCTCCTTAATGCTAAGAAAAAGGAAGAATTTTAAAACTTGAAAATGTGTTGAGTTCTTCAACTGTATTTCTGTCTCTCTGAAAATATATGCAAGTATATAAAAGCTTGTGGATTAAAGATTTTGGCATGTATATAAAATTTGGTTTGAAAAGTTTATATGATTACAAAACAAATATTGAACAAATTTCCAAACGAAAATCATTAGTTTCGAGTTATAATATGCATTTATTTAAAAATTATCTTCTCAATCCCAGAATTCATTGGTAACTTTTACTTGAAAATCGAGTCACTACTAAAAAATTAGAATGCTTTGGAATAATTTTATTTATTACCTGGAATAAATTTATTGCTGAATCCATTATCACCAAGTCTACTAATACATATTGAATATTATAATTAAAACTTAATTCAACATTAAACAGCATATTTTGATGAAATTTTGTATAATTTCTTTTATGCAGTTTCTATGTGTTTGAAATTTCATTTGGTATATTGAAAATTTTGTACGTCTTTTCTCACCTTAAGCTATTTATGTTAAAATAAAATGCAGTGTTAGTCAAGCTGGAAAGTGAATTTCCTTCAATGACATAATGTTTCTGAGCTTATAATCTTATTAAATATATATTTACTTAAACTTAAAAGCTAAAATCCCAGGATAGTTTAAAATGTGTAACTGCAATTAAGATATTCAGGGCACATTCATATCAATGAACATAAAGGCACAAACTACTGCGGATATTAAGCGTTAACACTTTAAAGGAGCTATTGCAGGCAGTAGATTTTAGATTACAGTTATAATGTCAATACTTATTAATTCCCATTAAGTGCTCCAGAATTGCAATGACTTTATGCACACTATTAAAATATTTTATAGAATGCACTGTTATATAGGCTCTTGCGATGATTATCTATCTTCACTACTTCATTAATACATAATATTGATCAATTTCAATTATCTAACATATATTGCTTAATTTAACTATGAAGTAATAATATTCAATTAAAGTAATTTCCAACCTATTCAAACAATCAAGATTTCAATAGTGAAACTTGATTTCAATAACTGAAACCAAACAACTATCGTATGGAGATAATATACCCAAACACATCTGAGTGTGGATTAAGTAAATTAACCTTACAAGTTTTAAATAATAGAATAAAATAAAATCAGTTCCAAACTCATGCTAAACCCATTATAACCTTGCTAATCTTATTTGCTTCATTTAATTATTTTGTTATGAAGATTAAAATTCCAAAGCCACCGTTCTATTTAAAGGCAAATATAATATCATTGAATTCCCTTTTGAGGTTTGAATACATTTAATCCAATCAAGTTAAAGGCTCTCTATTCTTTTTTTTTACTTCAAGATTTTAGACGTTTCTCTTTTATGTTTTATAAACAGTTCGGGGACATATCGCACTTTATGAAAACAAACAGCTTTTAAATGTTCGGGATAAAAACATCAATGCAAATGAAGACAAGATGAAAATTTTTCATTCTTAACATAAAATAAACAAAGCATATTTTCGAAATAAAATTCACGAAGCAATACTCTTTTGATACCGTCTCAACTTTTTTCTCTTTAAAATTCTTATGCGCTTAAATGAAATTTCAAAATCATATTTTCCTCTTTCATTTTTTTTTCCAGTAGAATTCATGACGAAATTTTCTTTGTTGGAAAGCCTTCTGCTTTACCACAAATAAATTCTTCGTAGTAGAAAAGAATATTTCTAATTATATTTCTCTAGACAAGAGCTTTAATTAGAAGAAAAATTTTCGAGACCTTTTGTCTTCTCTAATTTAATTGAGTTTTTCTACAAAACTAAAATGGGATTTATTGTTTTAATGGCAACTGCGAAATAATACCAAATTGAAGGTATAATGGTTAGATTTCATAATGATATATATTTTATTAGCTGAAATTTCTTTTATTTGTAACGACAGTTAAATCAATTAAATTGTTTTAGAATATAATTTCGAAAGCATTAGAATGAACAATGATTTTTAAACCTTTTTTATGCTCCCAGAAAGAAAATTGATTACAAAAATCGATTTTGTGAATAACATCCGCCTAGATATTTCCAAGGTGTTACATGTTTTAAATTTATGCGCATACAAACAATCCTCTAGGGAATCACATATACCTGTTCATACGTAAATGAACTAAATCTATTTAATTTCCCAATGTCTAAGAGCAAAATTTAGAATAAGATAAATAGATACATGACAAAAACCCTCATTTGTAAAAATTTCTGCCCAGATATTTAGATGATACTTGGATATCACTACAATCTTTCTGAGTGAACATGCGATTGATTTCTAAAGAAACCCTGTGTAAACATTTATAAAAATGTTTAATTAATGTTTAATAAATTAAATGTTTAATTAATAAATGTTTCCTGAACCGGAAACATTTATAAAAATTTGCCAAGAGACTTTACAAAATGAAGATAAGGGATTTTGACGCAATTCTTTAAATGTGGAACAAAATTATACGGGTGATTGTCAAACTTCAGACATTCGGTATACATGAACCTGATAAGTGAAAAATCCACTGAATTAGATGTGATTCAACAAAAGATTTTGAAATAAAAATTGTACATCTGTGAAAAATTATAAATCCACCTTACCAATGAGTAAAAGTTCATAATGTATTACCGGTTCCCTTCACAATGCAATAAAGACTAGTAAAAATTACAATGTTAAGACATATCGCTGACTCTCTGACCAACTTAAGGCACACAGATAAAAAAAAGGGATGACCGGACTACCTCTACAGCAACAGTGGTGGGAACTGTAGCGAGATTCAGTCACCATGTCGGAAGAATCTCATCCTCATTTCGAGATGCCATACTAAGGGAAAAATACAATGTTAAGTAAATATAAAAGGGAACCAATGGGAATTTGATCAAAATAATTATAAATAAGTGAATTCATAATCTTTCAAAAAATGTATTACAATTATTTTTCTTAACATGACTTTTTAAAGCAATCTTACAGATGTAGAATTTGTAAAAACTATCTAGATTATTCTACGAAACTGACATATTAAGAGTTATTTTTATCATTAACGGTAAGAGCGCAATTTCTAAGAATATACAAACCTCTATCAAGTTACAGAGAAATAATAAAGTCGTAGTGAATTTCACTTTGCTATTATTTCCGAATTTATTAAAATAGACTCGTCTAATGTAATTGAAGCTTTATTTTTCAAATCCTTATATGGATACTTAAATGGTAATTTATCTTAGGCGAAAATTAAGAGCGCTGATTTCATATTTCTCATTTTTAGGACAGCAATCAATAATTTTTTCCCAGCATGCTATATTTGTAAAACGGTTTATTAGGTATACACTTCTAAATCCAAGGGAGCAAAAAATATGTATGCAATTTATCACATTCGCTTTCTTTAACGGAAAATCTTAAGGATTAACTAATAGCTTTACCTATAGTATTTTTCATAAGTTCATAATAGGAAGTTAGAAATAAATTTTTGGTTACAAAAACGAATATCTTTGATTTTATTCCCTTAAAACTGGAACATGATGTTTCATATTCATATCACATATGACTAAAGGTACTACTCTTTAATAATTGTAAACATTTCAGCATTTTCTTCCTATTCTAAAATTTGGATAATTTAGATAAATTATATTGATTATTAGGCACCGATTTCTTCGAAATTACAGGAACACTTTGTCGGGAACTCATAAATGCTAAGGTGAACAAATTATTTTTCAATGTTCTGAATAACTACTGGAATAACACATTTGCATTTTCTGATAATAAGCTTTAGCAAATTTATTATTAAAAATAAATTTTAAAATGTATAGATTAATTATTGAGAGATTAGATGTAACGTGCCTCTAAAATTGCTAATTTTGAATTGTTTTCATAGGGGCTTTCAACTCATCTTCAAACATAGAGAATGGAGGAGAATAATTAACCCTATTCAAAACATTTAGTTTTCGATTGCTGGCACATTTTCTTTTGATATAATATTTAAATGTTTTGATGAAAAAGACATGCATCTCATAAAAAAAATCGTCCTTAGTAGTATTGCTATATACATAGTTTTCTCAACACTAAATAGTGAAATCATACAATGAAATTGGAAAAAACCTGAGGAACTATTAAATGAAGAACATTTAAATTCTTATTTAGACTTTGTAATCTGAGAAAATTTTCATCTAATCTTGTTAAATTAGGAAAGTCAATATACTTCTTACATATTGAGAAAAAACACATTTTATAAATATATCTTTTCTTCTTTTTCCTAGAAGGTTTAACTTCACTTAATCCAATAACATCGAATATTCGCTTATCTTTAAAGCAGTTCCCACTTTTATTTCGCAAAACGGCACAGAGAATTTACTTGGTAAACAAACAGGTTTAGACGGTGCGCGAGACAAAAAAAAAAAAAGAAAAGAAAAGAAAAAAAGAAAAAGAAAGAAAAAAAGGAAAAGAAAGAAAAAAAGAAAAATATATATATATTCAGCTCTCTCTATGTAAATGAAAGCAAAACGCACAAGTTTTATCTGGTCTTTAAACGGAAGAAAAATTTGAGTTTACGTTCAAAAAGGCAATACCGTTCTGACGCTTTATCTTCTTTTCTCGAAGAAATGGCGTTGTATTTAAAAGCTTAAACAGAATCTACAGAAATATTTTTATTTGTTTTCTTTATAATATATCTTGTTGCTTAGAAAGAACGCGGATGAGTTAAATGTAATCTAAATAAATTTGCATTTTTCGCGACAAGGAGTAAATAAACTTATGAGAAAAGCGCATTTTAGAATTTTTAAAAACTAAAAGAACCTGTTCGAATACACAAAAATATCTATAATTTATACTCTCAATAATCCTTTCGTTATAATTCTTAAAAACTGTAATGAATGGCTGTTCTAATTTGTTACCTAAATTGTTAATTTTAGGTAAATATTTTTATATATGTTTTTCTGACTGTGACAAGTTTTAGCTACAATGCCAACGATTTAATTCAATATCATATTTATTAATTTCGATTTACTGTTCTGTTGGTTACTGAATGAATGAAATTGAAATGAAGCAAAATTAAGAAATGTCATAGTAAAAAAAGTGTTTGCGAATTAAAATATTCTCCATTGTGAAGCATTAATGGATAAAAATAAATTAATGAATAAAATACTGATATTGAAAAGTAATTATAGGAGTTTTAAATAAAATAGTCCCTAGATAATTATGCCAGTTTTTTAATTATATTTCCCTTAAATTATATTTACTATATTTAATCTATAAAATTATATTGGAAAAGAAAATAAGTTATTTTATTTACACATTCACAAAAAATTACGTACTTTTTATGAATAGCATTTTATTTTATCCCTTCCTGAATATTAACTTTAAACTTAAAAATAAGTTATTCAGAATTAAAATGAAATAATACAAAACAAATGCATAACATACAATATCATAAGATTTTCCTTTTTCAAAGACTTATATAAAAGAATCTAAACATTAAAAATTCGCTGTAACTTCGAATAGTAAAATATCAAGCGAAAATTTCTATCTTGATAAAAATGAGTATTTCATAAGTAGCAATATATATGAGGGCTTTGAACTTCACTGACACTTATTCGGGAGTCGAACGAAAATTATTAGTAATAAAAACCCAACATGTGGTGTTAATGAACTCAATGTATATTGTTAATGAAACCGACATTTTTTTAGAAACTATATTATTTAACTATCACATAGAACTAGTTTATGTCTTGACCATTCGGTTATGGCATTTCATTGAACTTCTGAAAATAGAAAATGACAGGTAATGAAATGTAAATCATACGATTTATTTTACATTCAATCACATTTCAAAGTTCTTTCCTGTGTAATTTTATCAGCAATAGAGATTAGAACTTTACATATTATATTAAACCTAAAATTATACCTTTCTTCCATTAAAAAGCTATTTTAGAAAACAATGTAAATTTAATTTAATTTTGTATTTTTTGTAGATTTCCTTCATTTTGTAATAAATATTTACTAATATACTACCTTATTACGGTAAGGGTTTACATTTATTAGTGAACAAAAATAAGCAGAATATTCATTAAGAATAAGCAGAATATTCAAAATTGAGAATCAGATAATTTCACTATAAACTTGTTGATTACTGAATCAAACATTATTTCTGGTAGTTGATAGATAATATATCATTGATGATTTTTTTTGTTTTTAAGTCATTTTCTATTTGTAAAATTTAGGTTTATTTTCAGAAACCTTTACGCATTTAAAACTCAAAGTATTTCATAAATGTGTTAGTGGGTATAAAAACAAATGGTCAGAAATCACGTATTCTCTTTATTGAAATTAAATGCAAATTAAAATATGCTACCATTTTAATTATGCAATATATATTTTAGTTAAAAGTGCAAATGTGCTTTCAAAATAAATAAGGACTCTAAATGAGTAAATTGCTAATAAATTATCATTAATTTTAGTTAAAAGTAATAAAAATATTGTATATATACAACGAATAAAAAATGAAGAAACTTAGAAAGTTGTAGATTAGTGATTTTCCTTTTTATTAGATTTATTTTACAATAAATATGGTAAAAATTAATGGATGATGTATCTAATTTATTCTCTAGTTAATATACTGCATAGTGAAAATGATTTATTAAGAAGAAACTCCACCTGTTTTCACCAAAAATGAAGACATATTAAGTGGGAACTGGTTACTATTTTTAACCAAATATTTATTTAGTAGTAATCTTATTTGTTGTTTGATTTCAATATAATTAAATAAACTCGTGTGATTTGATGAATTCTGTGCTGAATGTAG
>JAPMOQ010036084.1:619686-639776 GCA_026543055.1 Argiope trifasciata
TTTATTTCTGATAGTGAATTCTGCAATCTCTGCTTTTTTTCAAAGAAATTTCCTTCGTAAATATAATGATATATTTGTAAAAGGGACATAAATTAAATGAAACATAATCAGTTTGCTTATAATACTTACCTTAAATCCTTCAGGGGATAAAATAATTTAATAAATATAAAACATTAGAATTTGTATATATTTTAAATAATCACTATACAATATGGCATCTTTATAACTGATCTTAATTATGCAAAATGAAATGTTAAAAAAAAACTAAGACATTTTGTAATATCTCAGCTTTAATATAAGTTGTAAAAAAGTGTTTAAATGCATATTTTACCATTTAGTGTTTTATACTTCAAACTAGATTTTTCATTTTTATGCTATAAACCGTAGAAATTATACTGCATAGTTTGTGATGGTATATTATTTTTATAATAAGCAGATTATAATGACTACAAGCAAAAATAAATTAATATCACTTAAATGCGTAAACATAATATGTGAATTCAGTAAATTTAGAATTTCTTACTTTAGAGAAAAATATTATTTCCAATTAAAGTTATTATTAATGCATTTAAAATGAATACTGCGCTATAAATGATACAAATATTTAAAATGTTAGCATGAATTAAAATTTCATTGAAATGTAGTTTTTATATAGAAATGAATATTGAAGAGTACATTTTATATTTTTGAGTACAAAAAATATTAGTCAGAAATGTTTTTTTTTTAAACCATAAAAATAAGGAAAACATTCAGTATATTGAAATAATTCTTTCTTACAGTTACTAGGATTCCAGAATCAAAGACATATCATGGTAAAGCATAATATTCCATAGAAAATTCGCATAATATAAATTGGCTGTTTTTTCTCCAAATTGAACTTTTACTAAAACAATATTCCGGTGAAATGAAAGAGATTACATCGAAAAACTTAACGAAAAACAGCTACATGTTGTTAACGTTTTTAGAGTCAAATGTTTCAGCTTGAAATTAAGAAAATCCCAATATTAAAAGACAAAGTGTGACATGAAATAACTATGTAAATTTCAACAAATTAATGAAAATTAAATAAAAATCATTTCATAAAAATCATAATTTAAAATGTATACTAGCTTACATTTATAAGAATTAGGAACATTTTTTGTAGGTTTGGTAGGAGGGTGAGTTTCTTTACGTTCCTGGCCATCCAGTGCCTTTTTGGAGTTTTGACAGCTATTGCTCCAGACATTTTATATTTCACAGTTCTACGGTTTTTCGTTGGAATCACTTCATCTGCTGTTGTCTCTTCTCCTTTTGCATTAGGTAAGATTTTTTTTTCTAAAAAATAAATATATCAAATGATAATATATTTAAAAAATTCCAGAGCAAAATAAACTGCTGCTCTTTGAATTCAGGACATGATGCTATTGAAATAACCTTGATTACTCTTGATACTAAAAATATACATTTATTAAAATATGTATTTATTTATAATGCAATGGATTCTCAATTGCCTTTTTTATTCAAGAGAATAAAATTTGTTTCGGTTCTTAATATAAAATCTTCCGTTCTGGATATACTGCTTTCGTTCACATAAGTTAAATTTCTTTGTACAATTGGATATGTAATTAACTCTCTATCTTATGCTATTTATATTTCTAAGGAATTGTAATATAATTAAAAAATTGCCTTTTGCACTAAAAAAAACTAATATGCTGTTGCATAAACGTTTTGTAATTGTAAAAGAAAGAGTGCAATAATATTGAATGTGTATATATGTAAATGTGTGAATGTAATAATGAATGAAATGTATCAGCTTATACCGTTATAAATTATGTATACTATCAAAAATAGTTTTCTTTCAGATGGCATAACACTTAATAATTAAGAATGAAACCTTTTGCACCTTCAAAAATGTCTGTTAATTATTTAAAATTAGAATAATTTTACCAATTATAGAAATCTATAAAATGTATAGTTCTAAAAAGCTGCAAAACTAAAAGCCAGCACTTATATAAACAGTAAAACCCTTGTGATAAAACTACAGTAAAAATTATACTAAAAGTATATAATTTTTTTCATACATTTTTTCTCCAATATTTTCATATATGTTTTCTTCAATGATAAATTTTTCTCTAATAAATAATTGTTTGAATTGTATGAAATTTTATGACAAAATATTAACAAAAAATAGACATTTGTTAAGTATATTTTATTAATAAGTAGCTATATATTTTAAGAATCTATTGCAAAACACGTATTTTTTCAGATTTTGATGATACGTGATTTTGTATATGTATATATTTACAGTTTGGGAGATTTTCAAAGATATTTGTTTTACTGATGTTACTTAAGATATGAGCTTATAATACTCTATAAAAAATCTTCAATTTGTTATTAAAATAGAATGTAAGTTTTTCAGAATTATTAAATATTTTATTACTATTTTGTATTAAATATTTTTATGAAGAAATGAACAGGTATTTTACATTAATCGACAGATAGCTCGAAATTTCAGGTCAGAAATTCCAGTTACAAATTGTGGGGATTCTTTTTAGTTTCAAGTAAATTAAAAAAAAAATTAATTGCCGAGAATTTGCCAAATATTTTTAAAAAATTAGCCTGGTTAATCATTTTTTATTTGAAACAGAAATTTATTTAAAAAATCACGAGAGAAAAGTTAAAGTGTAAGGAATTAATTGAAGACCATTCGTGAATTTTTTTAAACCAAAATAAATTAATTGTTTTAGTATTAATATTGTATGAAAAGTATTTCAGATTCTTTTAACATTTCTATACATTTCCTTAACAAAATCAGTTTTAGCAATGAGTATCTTAATAGTATGGAATTTATATGAAAAAATGATTTTAAAATTCCAGCCCGCGAAACTTAAAACATGGACAGAGAAGATATCTTCGTTTTTCGCACCAGTTGGTTACGATGGGGAAGTTTATGGAAGATTTTTCTGAATTTGAGGACGCGAAAACTTCCTATCATCCACGGAAACGTGACAAAACCAACTTTTTTTAATCTGAAAAATAAAGCTTTCGTTTTAAAATAGGCTTTGAATTATGTGAAAGGAAGGTAAATATTAGAAAAGAGAAATATTTTTAAAAAACGTAGGGGTAAAATCTATCTGCTTATATTGTTTATTCATTATTAGAATTATCGGTTTACGTTTAGCAGTTTTAAATTAAATTTCATCAGTTTTTGAAAATACGAGTAGTGAAACGCTGAATTATTTTATTATCAGTCAACATATTATATTATTAAATTATTTTATTAATAATAATGACATATTAAAATGGTTTCAAAATAATTATATGACTTGCATTAATTTTTTAAATACAGAATCCAATTTTCAGTCCATTGTTTTTTCATATTGATATTTAATTTAAAGATTAAAAATAGGAAAATTTTGAAACAAAAATTGATTTAATTTAAAGATTTCTCTTCTGTGAGCTACATTTTTCTGTTAATTTTAAGTAAAATTATTAATTATTAATTGCATTAACTCAAAAAATTACAATACATTGCTCTTATGTATACATAATTTGTTTTACTTATGAAACATCATAAAGCAATGGTTAAGATTGGTTTTAATTACTTATTGCTTATTTCCTATATTGTCTTTCAATATTATGTATACAATTTCGATGTATTGTAATTTTTAACTCGTAAAAAAAGAGACAGAATTCTTTGATTAGCTGCAGTCAGTGAGTTTTTGAATTAATATATTTTCACACTTTCATTATCGTATCGTGATTTCATATTTTCAAGTGATGCGAAGCATTAAAAAGAAAAATATGAATACCTCAATCTAAAAATTTCTAAAAAGGAGTATTTTGTAAATTTATATGAGTAGGAATTCTAAATAAAATTTCAAATACTAACTTATCACAAACCTTAATAATAGAGTTAAAGAATTATTATTGATTTTTGATTCAGTTTATTCTTATGTTTAATATCGTTAATATTGGTTAATAAATTTTAAAAACATATTAAGAAAAATAAAGATTTTCATATGATACATTCAAAGTAAGAGCATAACTTCCTAAACGAATGTTTCCAAATAAACAATATATATTTCACACGAAGTATAAATTTGAATAAAACATTTCTCAAGTTCTCACCCGATTTTCTTAGAAATAAATAAAAAAAATAAATGTTTGGACTGAGAAAAGACGTAAAATGTTGTTTCTCATTTTAAAATGCCTTTCAGAATACTCGATTTAAATAAAATTGGTGATATATCATTAAAAATGATATTCGTGAGGCGCCAATGCAGCACATATTTATAGAAATAATTTAAAACACCCATGAACTACAAGCCGTTAACACTTGATTTGGATCTAGATTCATCAGGTATTAATACAAAAATCACTATCCGAGGGACGCGATTGCATTGCCCATGTTATAACCAGATATTATTACATGTGATTTACCATTTTGCGCATACAAAATAAAATGAAAATAAGGATATTATCAATATTAAATATATCATAAATAAGTAACTCTGAAACAGAAAAAAATTCTATAATCAATTTTTGTTTACAAAATATTGCATAAAATTGTAAATTATTTTTTCGCATAAAATCTAAAAGCTCTCGCTTCAAAAACATCATCATTATTTATATTTCGTTCTTACGCTCTTTTCTTTGAAACAATTTACAGAAATATTTTCAATGTAAGAAAAATGGCTTAAAATCAAAAACTCGGAATAATTAAAACAATATTCTAAATTTATAGTATAATTAATCTAAAACACCTAGATTTTCTCACTACAATGAGTTCATAGTATTGTTGCGTAATTCGTATGGTGTATATAAGGCAACTAAGCTCGTAGAACAACGGTTTGAAGAAAAAATGAGTCTTTATTTAATTAATATTCTCAGAAAACATGATCACAATCAACAAAATGCAAGAAAAATCAAAACAAATAAAATGTATTGTATAAAAATGGATTGCAGATCGAAAATTATAATACTCCAATAGAATTCAGAAATTACAGTTTATAGCCTGCTAAGTAAGCTCAAATTCTAATAGTTAATTCATTCCTCCTTTCCCGTCTTCTCCTTTTATGTCTTGACAAGGCATCTGTAGAATAGAACTCTTATGATTACACAATAGATAGTTATTAAGATCTAGAAATTTTTCTGGAAAACTCATGGTATTTCCTTTCGAATGTCTAAATCCTGGTTTCTAATACTTATTAAGCAATAATTGTTTATTTTCCTTGAACATTTTTGACACAAATTTGTAGTCGTGTTTACAGGAGGTAATTGACCAAGTATACATTAAGGTATTATTAAACCCTTAACTGGAGACGTGTGGTCTGTGAGACCACTAGCGATGGACTTTCAATCGTCTCTATTCTATTTTTAACTCAATTAAATGGATTGACCCAATAGATTCCTGTTTTGTGTTTTTAAATACGCATGAACCTTTGAAAAACTTCTGCTTTTTATGTTTTAAAAAAAATCTGATTATTTCTTTAAAGAGCAGTTTCTAAGACCGCACTCCCTTTTAATAACCCAGTTATAAAAAAGACTTAGCCTCGAAAATAGACCTAAAACATAGGCCTCGAAAGATCCTTTTTACTAATCCTATTATAACGCAGTGCTCTAAACACATTTAAATGAAGCAGAAAAGGATTTTAAAAGATAAAGATAACTGTACAGAGGAGTTTTTAAGAGAAAGTTCGCATTCTACTGTTTCTGATATGCATCTTCAAAAAGAATTAATTTTTCTTGTGATAATGCCTTTGGAAAAAGTCATAAAATATATTAATATATCAAGAAAAATATACATAAATAATTACATAACATAGAATTTAAGGTTGATTTTTATACTAGTTCTTAAACTGAATGTTTTAAATGCCCCCAGAAAATCATGTTATGGAAATCATACAAGCCTATAAAAATTGGCAAATTTTATCCGAAGTTAATTTTTATTATATTTTATAAACTTGCGGAATTTTACATTATATATCTTTCTATATACCTTTATAAACTGGAAAAATAAATATGGTTTAAAAAGTATAAAGTAAAATGCTTTTTTTTTTCAAAATTATTACTTATTGTAACATATATATTGAGAAGAAAATGTATGTTCCAACGCTTTCATTTTTTTCAATGATAATATATTTTGAAAAATTTCTAAAACATATCTATATTTCAAGAAAAATATATGTGAAATATATTGGTAATTTTTCATACTAATAAAATTATTAGAAACTTTAATTTGAGCGTAAATGAAATGCGGTCTCGTAGAGCACACGTCCCCAATTAAGGGTTAAATATCTACTTCCGGCATACATTAAAACAATATCACATATTCTTCATAACATTGTATAAACTAGTGCCATTAGTATCAACACTATAAAAATGTATCAACATATATCAAGCAATTTATTTCTGAAATTTATTTTTTTTCTATATGTGAAAATATATTTATGGTTTATAGCACAAGAGTTGGTGGGTCCGGAGTACAGGAATAAAGTATCAGTGCTTAGCCAATCCGCCCGAAGTTTAGGTTTCATGGTTTTATCAATAATGGCCTTTCTTGTGCGCGACTGGTCGCATATCGCTTTGGTAACGACACTGCCATTTTTTGCCTTGTTCCTCTATTGGTGGTAAGTATCTCTCAGAAAATTCTAATTGAAACACTTCCATTTTAGTTTAATAAATAAAAATAACTATAATCCGTATTTATCAGAAAAAAATAAGAGAAAGTGTTAACGAACTGCAACTTCTAAGAGAAGAACAAATGTTTAAAAACTTAGATTTGAACTATTCATATTATTTGTATAGTTTCAACCTTTCTTGCTAAATATGAAACTTGCTGATATAAAAGTAAGATTTAGGAATAAATTTCAGATTCAAACACGTCATTTATAACACTACAATCAATTAATTATTTGTTTAATTAAATAAAATTGTTGTAATTAATGGACAAATAATGAATTATAATTGTTGTAATCTATGGGAATGTTTAATTGTAATAAAATTCAATTATTTCTGTCCGATCAAGAATCATTTCCGCTTGGTTAAAATTTTCTCCTTTTAATACAGATCGATCATTTGACTGGCTTAAAATATCTTTGAGTTAATCGCAACCATTCAGTGATTAAATTTTTTTTTTCAAAATAACTTATTTCATTTGTTATCAAAAAATAAGATGGATTTTTCGATATACGCAATATTGTGCGGTTTTTATTTGTATACGTAATGTAGGAGAAAGGTACAAATAAGAATTTTCGAGTAACCCTGTTGACAGATAGAGAGTAATTCTGATATAAAATGGAAAACAAATCGAGCGGCAACACATGAAAAATTATTTGTTGCACTTTTGAACTGATATATACATATCTATATATATATAAACAAATATGAGATTTTGTCTGCCATTGAAGTTCACCAACTGAGCTTTTAAAAAATCAAAATACCTTTAATGAAAAGTTATATGAAGCTTCATCTACGACGCATGTTGCCTTTTATGTATTATATATTCCTTACTACTGTAAACTCAAATGTGCACATAAAGATATAATTCATATAAGCATCTAATTCTGAAGATTGTTTGGGTTTTAGATATCACAAAAAACAGAACACCTAAGTTAGAGGTTTAAAAGGTATTAAATGATAAATAAACCCTCTATCATTCTACATAACCATGATAATACTTTATGCAAATGTATAAAAACGAATTTTAGTGATGATTTTTTCTTTTAAAAGGTTTATGATTTATTAAAATTATAATCTTTTTTAAAAACTATGGTTATCAATACCATAGAAAATTTCCTAATATTATTATAATTCTGAACTCTCATAATATTATTTTATTTTTTTAATGAACCTTCATAATTTTATTCAATGTACATTATCTAATCCTATAGTTTTTCGATTAGATTCTACGTATGAACGCATGATTGGAATTTCAAAATAATTGAAAGGCTCACTTTTCAAACAAAATTACAAAATAAAACAATAGAGGGTAGTAGTATATGTAGAATTAGAAAACATAAACCATTGCTAATATTTCTAATACACAGTATGTATTAGAAATATTAGCAAACCATAAATACGAAATAATTGATCAGATAGCATATATGCTTAAACATAATAAGTTGAATTTACGAAAGCAAAATATTCACCAAAGCAATATCAGCATAATTAAATAAAAAATCAGTGTTTTCATAACCAGATTTCCTTTAATTACATTAAGAACAAACATTTTCATCAATGTTTGAATAAATAGCATTTTATTTAAGCAAGCTTGCAAACATCACTTTGACAAGAAAAATTAAGATTTTACATTTTCTTGCTTAATGCGTTATGATCATCAAAATAAATAGTAAAACACAAAATTTTGCTATTTTAATTCTTGTCGAAATTAATTAATGATAACAGCTGCGCATGAGAGTTCTTTAAATTACTTTAATGCATTTATTTAAGCTTTCTCACGACGGTAAAGTGCTCGAAAGAATTAAGAATTAATGAGTGTGCTTTAGAGAGGGCATTTTTATAAATTTTGAGAAAGACTGTATTCACACCTTATTTGTTGTACTTAGTTCAGAAAGAAATGACCATGTTTTGCATGGATTTATTTTAGTTATTTTTTTAAGTTCACTTTAGAAAAACTATTAGCAATATTCAAGATTAAGTCTTATTAAAAGGGGGTCCACTTTAAATTAAGTTGTTTTTAGAATCCATTTGAATAAAATTGAATTTTTACGAATACATATTTTTCTGGATAGCATTATTGTTTTTTAATCTGTTTTATATTCTTCAAGAGTTGTAAAGTTTCTATGCCATAGAATATATTTCATTGATTTAAATTTGAAAAAAAATATCCAGTGTGCCTATGATCTTACGTTCAATGGAATTCAAATAATCATGTAGATGAGAAATTCAATATATTATTATTATTATTTATTTTCAAAGAAAAAAAAATAAATTAGGAAATTGTTCTTTTAATACATACTAGGCACACAACAATAGAAATGTGTATTAGTTCAGAATAATAAAGAAAATATCCAATATATAAATAACCATATTTTGTAAAGTCTGAGTCATTTGATAGATATGAAAATTTATTCCAAATTATAAGCAAATAAAGCAGAGTTAGTGGAAAAATGTTATTTGTAATTTTAATTATTATTGATAATGTTTCAATATTATTTTATTGTATTCTTCAATATTACTTGGAGACCCAATTTGGCGTTTAATTTATGTTCAAGTTTTTCTGCTTGATTTCACTATTTTAAATCTCTTATAATTTTCTTAAATACAATGTTTCAATTTTTTAAATATTTATTGATATACATTAAAATTTTGCAAGCATTTTATGATAATTCCTAAATAAAATGTAATAAAAAATTATGTCATTACATATAAGAAAAAGTGAGGGGATTTTTGAGTATCGCATTTTCAGTTCTTTCATATTAAAAGTTAAAGAATTGAATGACAACTGCACACCCAATGTATGCGTAATACTTACATACTTTGTAATTCTTACCTTAAGTAGGAATAAAGCATTTCTATTTTTAAAACAATACATCAAAGTAAAAGAAATCATAGAGAAAATTTCAATTAAGTCTGCAATGTAAAAATATTCCACTCCATTTATCGTTCCAATTACAATTAAAATATTTTATGAAATATTGAAGAATATCTTTGCAATTATGCATACAGATTTTTAGGATAAGATGAACAAATAACCAGAGAACAAACTATTCATATTTTGTTAATTTTTATATAAGGTACCTTAAATTATTTACATTATTTTTTTATACATTGACATATGAAAGCATTTATAGAATGAATCAATGGATCATATGTATACCTATTAATGTCATATTAGATGAAATTATAATTTTTGATCATTGATATAATAGAGAAATAGATGTTTGTTGACACTAATGTATAATAATTGTTGCCATGACTTTTAATATTATTTCAAAGCAAATTTTTAACTATCTCAATCAATTGTCTTTTGCTACATTATATTTAAAAAGAAGAAAAAAGGCTATTTAGACCAAATTCAATAACAAATACATATGGTATTTTAAAAGTGATTGTCAATTTAATGAACTTGTTCCAACATGTGCAATAATCCAGTAGTTGGTCAGGGTATTTCCAGAGTCACCTGACTGGTTGAAGAAAATGGGACGATATGAAGAAGTTGGAAGAATGTTTGAAGTCATAGCCCAAGCAAATGGTAGAGAATTGACTCCGGAATACATTATCAATATGAAGGTAATTGGATATTACTGATTTAAAAATATTTTTTCTAAAAAATTGGTTTTATCATCATATGTTCGATAGCATTTTATAGTTAAAATATACCTAAATATGGTGCAGCACGTATGCGAAAGACAGTGTTTCATTAAAATCTATTAAAATTCAATTCTTACTTCTGTTTTCAATGTCCTTAGATGTGTATATCTGACAATGTGATAATAGATGTTGACCATAATGATTGTAAAAAATAGGATAATTTTCTTACTTTTCAGATTAGCGATTCAGTTATTTAAAAAGTCCATGGTATATTAATGTACATGAAAAAGTTTAAACTACTCCAGAATATTCAGTAGGATCTAAGTACAACTAATTTTAAAAACACTGATCTATATAATATATATTTGACTTGTAAAACATTATGTATTACGTTTGATTCATGCAATTTCGCCAGAATTGTAAATTAATATAATGTATAAGGATATTTAATCACACATTTGAAGTTTTAATCATAAGCATGTCGCAATTTTATCAAGATAAGCTTCTTGCCATGAAACCTTAAAAACCATCCAAAAAACACACATGCGAAGATTCATAAGCGTTAGTGGTTATAAATTATATCTCATCTATACTTATAATAAAGCTCAATGTGTGTGTGTGTGTGTTGGCGCTCTACAGGTCAGACCGTTGGACCTACAGCTACCAAATTTGGTACATGTATACCTTGGAGGTCGAGAATGTGCACCTCGGAGCCCTTTTTTCAAATTTTTAATTAAAATTTGAATTAATTAAAATTTAAGCGGAATTTCGACGTTTTTCGGCTATAACTTCCGAAAATATTATTGCACAAACATGATTTTTACATCAATTTAAAGATAAAAAAAATTAATTTTCTAATGGTATCAGTTTTTTTAAATTTAAAACGTAAGCTTCTATTTTTAAAGAAATATTTTAACCATGTTTTTATCACGTGACCGGATAAAATAAAAGAATGCCGGAAGTTCAAATAAAAAAATTATCATCGCAATGCAACTTTCAGCACGTGACTGGATAAAATAAAAGAAATATAAAATGTAATATTTTCTTTAAAAAATAAATGCAAAGCAAAGGTTTCTACAATCGTTTGCAATATCTATATCATTAACTCAATAAATCTTCTTTATTTACGGTAAACCTGATTGAATTTAGACAGGATATGCATTGAAATCACGACTGAATGGCATATTTATGTAATCGTTTGCAATATCTGTATCATTAATTTAATACTTTTTTTCCCATTCTAGCTTTCTTTAAAAAAACATTTAATATTTTGGCAACATCATCGAAATTTTTTTTTAATATTTTGGAAGCATAAACCGATGGTTAAAACTGACTGATTTATAAAATTAAAGAATATTATTAGGAAAAGGTGTACTTTTAGAACTTTCCGTCCATCATCTTAAAGAAAATATTAATTTCAGGTCAATCAATGCCCGGAATTACTTCAAGGCTAATGAATATGTGATTTAATTGAAAATTTTAGAACGCTTTACACATGGCGAACCAGCTGGTCGCCAAAGGCGGCTAGTATTAAATAAAGGAACTTGTTTCATCTATGATGTAGTTATATTTTATGTACGCTTATATAAATTTTTAAACCAAAATTCATCACTTAAAGATAAAATTTCATTACATTTTATTTCACAAGGTATTTTTTAATAGAAAAATAATCCAGTATTAAATCTACAGATCCATGACAAAAACTGATTCAATATGATAAATGAATTTGAGTAGAGACAGATAGATGGACATCATATTTTCAATTTTATAATAGAATCTAATATAGGAAACCCACTTCATGAAATATCCTATTAAACTACGATGAAATTAAATTAATAAAGTTTAACGAATAATAAACCAATACATATCAGAAGCCTTTTGAATGAAAGAAAGTTTAAAATAGTACAAACGTAATTGCGATTAATACTAACCTAACTAAGACATAATTTTTTTGGTAAGTGCCTCAATTTGTTCTTAGATTTTGAATGGAAATTCATTTTTTGCTGTCTTTTAAATCACAAAAGTCATTTATGATCTGAAATTAAAGTTTATTTAATTTAGACAATGCATTAGATAACCTCACTGATTTATAATTGTTGTAATTGTTTTACATTTGGATCTTAAACACTTTCAGAGAAGGTTCAGAATCGAGAAGTCTATGTTGGATGAAAGAAAACGTAATGGAACAGCCACCCGTTATAGCTTCTGGGACTTATTTAGGGGATCCAATATGTGCAAGAAAACAACTGCCATCATTTTCATTTGGTAAGGGCATATTTGATTTTGGGATAAAACATAAGCAGAAAAAGTGTGCAACAAAATGAATTTCGATTATTTTGCTCATTTGAAAATTAATTTTCATTTTAAAAAATATATTTCCATTTTTTTTCATTCATAATCTCTTGAAAGTTTGCCTTGATACAGAGAAATAACTATTTTTAAATTTTACATTGCATTCTTTAAAATTGAAATTTTTAACTGTTTTGACAAAAGAAACAAAATTTAAGTTATTTGAATAATTTAAAAGAAAAATTAAATTAAAATAATTTTATTTTTAAAAGCTTTTATTATGTTAATTTTTCTTTTTCTTCTAATAAAATTATTTCAGATTAAATGCAATTATATCTTGAATTTGCAATGCTTCTCAAATAGAATTTTATGTTAAAAATTGAATAATTATTTGCAATTTCAGTTTTGTTCAGGTAATGTACTGCATTAATTAATCATTCCTAATTAATTTTTAGTTACCGGAACTTTAAAATTGTCTATTGGGGTTTTAATCAGCTGTACTAAAAATTAAGTGCTTGTTCTTCTGTGAAAGAGATATAATGTTATTAATGATGGTCCTTCAGTTCATTATTGCAGCTTTCAAGTTAAGATATATACATAGAATAAGAGTATGAAAGCTTATTATCATAAGATAATTCTTCATTCAAATCTGTTGTCAAATCATTGTCAATTATTCAGAAGAATTTATGCCAAAGTCTTATTCTGATTTATTTTAAAATCAAAGGTTTGAAAAATAGTCTTTTCATTTTTTTCCCATTTTATGAGTTTTTTAACTTGATGCATTAGCATAGGTTATATTAAAGCGTTTTATTTATTTTTATTTTGCACCTCAGATAGTCTATATTTAAAAGCATTACCAATTAAAAAGAAAAAAATATATATGTTTATATTTCATAATCTTATATATATATATATATATATATATATATATATATATATATAATATTTTAAAATCTAATTAAAACTGAAATAATTTACTAATTCTCAGCTCAATTCATCGCATATCAACCATTCTTGAACATTCTCTTATTTCCTGATCCATTAGGTTTTATCTATCCAATTAATTCAACAAAAGCTTTGTAAAATTGCTAAATTGGCTAAAAATCAAAATTCTTTTTAAAAGGTCCCCCTCTTTCTCTCTCCTGGATCGAATGAAAATGCCTATCTAAATATCATTGTATTAGCACTGTAAACAAATATTTTCCCCATCAGTATCATGTTATACAAGAATAGGGATAAAATATTCATTACTTTGTAGCGATCTATTGTATACGTTATGGGCTCGTCGCTTCCGCATGAATATAAATATGCCTACCTCTCAGTAATGAAATAAAACGGCGTCAAAGAAAAGAAAGTCTCTTCACTGTTTATGAAACAGTCATTCTACTGTTTAAGAAATTGAAAGCTATATAATATCTTATAATGCCTTAAATTTGTTCTTGTTTAGCGAAATACAGGCAGTACAGTTCCGTTACGGTTTCCATATGTTCTTCATTATCTCATCCTAAATTAACATTCGACATTATTTTTCTATTTTATTTGTTAATCTCAATACTAAAATTAGTGTAAATAATTTCAAAATTATTCTGAATGATGGTATAAATGTTATTTTATTTACTTTCGTGATAGTTTATTTTTTCTATTTATTTTTTAAACCTTGATTTATCTTTGAGTAGGTGAGGGGCTCAATAAATAAATAAATAGTCAACAAAATCATTAATCGAATTTTTGATTAGATATAAATTATTTTCTATGTTTATCGAAAGACTAAATATCTGATATTTACTTGCAAATTATTTAAACTTATATAATAATAAGTTGTAAACTCATATTTGATAGTAACAGTTATGCTCCTTTAGCGTCAGTTATAAATAAAGTGAATTTGAATGGATGAATATATTCGTTAAATTTTTGCTAATTTACTGTGTAATCCGCGTAATTAATTATTTTGTACAATTTATCTGTGCCAAGTGGAATTTCAATAAATTATCTAAACTTTCCCTCCATGTACAATATATATTAAAGCTACTGTGGAATTTCAAGAAACTGAACATGTTAGAAAAATTACTTGAATTAAAAATTAAACTTGATTAGATTTTGCTTGTCCACACGTTAAAAGTTATTCCATGTGTATTGAACTAAAAACTAATTACATTAGAATAAAGTAACAGATAATTCATGCTATTCCGATAAATCAGAAAATGGATGCAAACGTAAATGAATCCGAATTTTACTTCAAAATGTTGGTTATCAGTATCTCAAAGCGGAAAAAAATTGTAATTCAAAGCATTATAACTTATTATTAGATTTTTTAAATAAAATGTTGTTTCCAAAATGAAGGATTGAAAAAATAACCGTTTTTATTTCATTTACTTTTAAATTCAAAAGAATAGAGATACTTTTAATACAGAAATCAAGAAAAGTCGTTTATGCTAATTCATAGTGCAAAATATGGCTAAATATTTAAATGAATACTCAAAAAATGAAAGTTTAATTTTCTGAACCAAAGATTTCAATAACAAAATTGCGAAGAATAAATAAGGGGAAGAAAATAATTTCAATATGCAAGTACACTTCACAAAACTGTTAAATAAATGAAAAATTAACATTACTGATCACTTCCTTTTCTTTTCATATAAAGATGTACATATACATAAGCCATAACAATTTTGAAATGGAATACTTTAAGTCATCCTTTTATTTTATAATAACTATAGAATAACGCAGAACTCAGACGAGGTATTTTCTATTGTAAGCCTGAATAGAATTTAAAGAAACTGGAATGCAAATATCATTTTTGCTTGAGATAAATTGATGACGATCATTATTCCTTCAGAACTTTGCATTGTACTATGTTCCTTTGAAGCATTTCCCACATTCAGCGCTCCGTTACGCGGTCAATGAATCATTAAACAGACTTATAATTCAATGATTTGCATTCAATATTGGTTCGGAGTCAAAGTCATACAAAGGGGTCTCTTCAATGTTTAATAATAATGACTCTAATTTTTTACCGAAATTTAATTCCTAATGCTCATCTTCTTCTATTATTTCTATTCCCATGTTTTCCTTTATTGTATCCTCATTCCATTATTCATCATTTTTGAAAATTTGAGCCCACCAGGCATGGGAAGAACGAATTTAATTTCAAATGCATTCCTTCCAATTCTTCTTTGACAAAGGATTCCACCGTGTAATGACAAATGCTCTCTTTTTCTTTGTTCTCGGAAAAAGAAGGAGAAAAAATCGAAAGGAAATACAAATTCCACGCTCATGGCTAATGAGAGCAGGCCATATCAGTGATAGATTATACTTCTACCTGAAGGAGAAGGGGAAACTCAATTTTACTGTTCACCTCATTGTTTCAAGAAAACGTGGAACATAACTTACGGAAGACATGCAGTGGAATTCCCCTCATTGGATTCACAGAAGCCATCAGTTTCCATTTATGTCAAATATTTCGAATGGTTGATTTTTGTAAGCGAAAGGAATTGTTTGACAGCAGCTTTTCGGAGAAAAGTTATGAAAATCACTTATCTATTATGAATTCAGGAACAAGGCAATTACCTTTTTCTCATGTGGCAATCACTTTTAAAGTGAAGTCTATGGAAAGTGATTTTTTTGTTTCTAAGAATCGAGGGTTCAATGCTAAACAAAAACTATGAAATTGGATAAATAAATGATTTTATTATAAAGGTAGTTAGTTGCCTAATATAGGAAATAAAAATAATGTTAAAGTTTAAATGTATCATATTTGCTTACATTTTAGCATAGAAGTAAATAAATTCCTGTAGATAAAATCCGGATTGCCCCATTGATTTCATACATTAAATTAAAATCAATAAATTATACAATTATTTGAATAATTCAAACATTATACAGTTCTTTTTTTACTCTCATTTTTTAATATTAAATTTTAGAAATTTTAATCATTAATTTCTTAAACTAGTAACTAAGTTCATTATATAAATTATTACATTTTAACACATTTTGTAGTAAAAATATATAAAAAGAAAACTAAAATGCTAAACTAAAAAGATTATAAAAACATCCATGAAATTATTCCTTATTCTGATTCCAGGGAGTAGCTAATTCTGTCTTCATCTGTGTAATACTGAATCAAATGCATCCTGATCTAGTTTAATGCACGTATTAAACATTAACATAGCAGATTTCGTTGTTGATGCTTATGGTATTTGTCATAGCCAAGCTCGCTTACTTCGTCAGCGATTTTAAGCCGAGTTTTAGTGCCTCTTGTTCCATCAGAGTCATATATGGGTCACAGTTACTCAGGCGTTGCAGCCCTTTTCAAGGGATGGACTTGATTCCTAAATTTCTGTCACTCATGCACTGATCGTAATTTAGACCTGAGGGAAAACGATCGCCTTTTATCCAGTACCCCAGTGGTATTGTATCGATTTGGAAGACTCCGTGGCTACAATGTTCACCGAAAGGTTTTGGTCAGTGGGGCTCGAAAAAAATAACAATATCATTTGTTAGACGTTCTGATATTTACATTTTATCAAAAAATGTAAATATCTAATTGTTATTTTTTAAATTTTGGATGGTTTATTATCTAAAAAATATTTTAAAATGGCATCTGTTAACTATAAACTATAAAATCCATACAACTCCACTCAAGTGCGGCCTATTATGCTAAGTAGCAGTATTGATAAAACATTTGTTATGTTCACATAATTGTATAAGAATAAATGGTTTTCGTTTCAGAGTTTCTGTAAGGTGAGTACTAATTTTCTATATTTTAGATCGATTATAATATTTTAGGAAAGATTGTTTCTATCATCATAAATTCATAGTATTGAGCTATATTTTTAACAATGGCAGTCTTCAGTTTTGATAACTTGACCCGAAAATACACAACAATTGAGGTTTGATAAAGACAATACTTGGGCGAAAACCTGGACCCTCACAAAAAAATCTGGTTTGAACTCATGGAAAAACAAAGAGTTTGGCCTCTTGATAAAGTTCCCAGGTTGGATGTAATTTTTATTCCGTTTTATCAATTTTTCTGTAATTTAAATTTTAGTTTGGAACTGTCAGTTAATCAGTTTTTTCATAGCATTATCATGTGTCAACATAATTTTTTAAAAAAATTATTTTTTAAAAAATTGCTTTTCTTAAGTAGTTAATAAATACCTAAAAAAATTACTGTAGAATGGTAAATTTTAATTAATCGGATGCATTATAGAAACAAATAAATAGAGTCAATTATCGTATCTGAAAAATAACTATCATTCCCCATAAAATTGCTGATTTTCATCAAGAAAAAAATGTTGTGACAGTGATGTGACGGTTTTTGACTTTTATTCTTAGCTATTAAACAATATACTGAACAACTTCTTCGTAAAAGAGTATTCTGAACTACTAAACAGATTGGTTTGTGCCCATGGTAGTTAGTGTCTCCTCTAGATGTCTTCTGTCTGCCTGTAAGAAGAAAAAAAGGAAGTCGTTTCCATTTCAAAAGAAAAGTTACAATTGCAGTTACTAGCCTTTTTTTCTACTTGTAATTTTTTTCTCTCTCGCATACTACTTCACCGAATGAGACAGCAGACACGAAAGTACTTACACAGAAGTGATCACTTCCACTGGTTTCCTAACGAACCGCTTAACAGGCAGCTGAAACGTAATTTTCATCGATCTGGCCTCACGTCGGAGTCCAAGTTGATTGAGAGACGGCGTAATGTTCAATATCTCATTAATTGAGAACAAAGAGCCTTTTGCACAACGATACACAGAACAGGGAGAAATGGTCTTTTAATTACTTGAAAAGTTCTATGTGATATTGATGAATTAAACCTATGCTAATTTAGGGACTCATAATAGGGAAATGTTTTCGTATGGACAATCAAATGTTTGTTTATAACGAGTATTTAAATGAAGGGATTTAGTAGAATAGAAATACTTTTAAACAATCATTAGAAATTTTGGTTGAAAAGAGTTTTGTATCTTATGAATGGATAATATGATGATATTTGAGAATGTATTTGTTTTAAAATATGAGTCTGATTTGGGTAGTTGTTCTACTAGAATGCCGTTAAATGCATATATATTATTCAACTACCTTTATTGATTGATTAAATTATAAACTCAAACTAAATTTAATATATTAATTGACTTAACCTAATAAATAAATTGAATTTTTATGAATTTTGATTTGTGAAGTATAATTTAATGTATTCAAAATTTATCAGATTCGTAATACTGCAAAATTATTTGATTAATGAGCTATTTTACATCATTTTGAACTGTTGACGAGAATCAGTAACTCACAAATACCTAGATATGAGAATAACAAATGTGTAGATATTTTAGGTGTAATGATGATTTATTAAATCTAAATTTATTAAATCTTTATCTGTTTTTAGACATTTTAAAGGCAGGTGGCGATTATTTCATGGCCAGTTGGCTATTTTCAGATGCTTTTAAAGGATGCAGATTCGGTTGCAACTTTCCATTATCCACGTATAACGCAACAATTCTGATATCTAATTCTCAACCAAAATCTTATTTCATTTTTATTTGCTATATTTTATTTCCATTTTATATAATATTTAATTTTTCTGCTCAAATTAAATCTAACAGGCTCAGTGATTTTTTATAAAGAATAATGAAGACTGATCTAAAAGTCAACTGGATTAGGACAAATACTAATTCCTTAATTTCACGACTGAATCTGAAAAATGCAACATTTTACTCTCAAAATATTGGCAAGAATCTGGGAAAAAGTTTTTGCTATGTTTCGAAGGGAATAATAGTTACATAAAATAATAATTAATTAATTACCAATATAATTACCATTAAAATTTGAGAAGATTATTAATCATCTAACCAAACTAAATTCTTAGACGAAAATTAGTTCCTGAGCTGCAAAATCCAACCTCTTCAACCGAATCTTATGTTTATAGTGATGACTTCCAAAATAATATAATTTAATGATTGGGATGTCAATGTTTTGAAAACAATCTATTTTTTTATTTTATGAATTCTCATTCTCCCTAATAATTTTTTTTAAGTTATAGAAATATGAAAAAAGGAATGAACTACTATTCTATATAAATATAGGTAGAAATATATTTCATGTATAAGAAAAAAAAATTGGAAAGAAATAAAATCGAAATTTTTTCACCGTAAATTTATTTAATTCTTTCTACACCTTAACTTATTGCTTAGTACACCAATATATGAGTGTATATACATATACGATACACACATTATTATACTAATATGTTATATTTGGTTAACGATATCAACAAACAGAAATATTGTTGTACGTTAATTATAACTTTACATTTGCTTTGAATATGATATGTTTTCAGAGGATTTCCATTCCATTGCAAAACTGTGTTTATATTAAAATAAAAAGAAAATAATAAATCGGTGATAATATAAAGGATGATTATATTTATCCTTTCTATTATTGCTTATCTTTATTGAAGATTTTGAAATAGTATTATTCCTTCAATTTATGAATGGAATAAATAAAAACCGATCTATAAAGATAAACAGGAAATTATTATACATAC
>JAPMOQ010036084.1:640176-721125 GCA_026543055.1 Argiope trifasciata
TATATATATATATATATAATCACTTTAATATTTTTAAGGTGAACGAAGGAATTATTTATTAAGTCATTCATTATTTTTTTTGAGGGATAAATAATAGCTATATATCATACTCAACAAATTTCGTTATGTTTGAAAGTAATATTGTAAGAAGTTACTGAATGTCATTTTTTTTCTAAAACGGTCATTTCTGTTATGATTATGAGAAGTAAATATTTATGAATTAAAAAATAAGCGCTTTACTCTATATAAGTAGAATGATTTCATTACCTTTATTACTGCAGACAAGTAGAGTTATTTTCATTCCTAACTGCTTCAACTTTCCGAGTAAACATTCGTCTTGTGTGTGTGTTTTAAATTTTCAGAGTCTATATAATGTATCAGCAAAAGCAAGTCATTTATGCAATAGCTATGACATTTTTATTTTTGATACAATTAAATAATCATACTTCTAAATTTTTCATCTGTTTTATTTGCAATCATTCAATAAATAAAAAAACAACTGTTACATGTTTTAATACCGCATGTATGAAGACTAAATTAATTACTGACACAGGAAGAAAAGACCAGTTTCTTTAAAAGGTGTGCAAGTTTTGTGAATCTTCTTTTTTGGTTGAAGAAATGATTTTAAAGTAGATTCCAGTTTCATCGCCAAGATTTCTGTCATAAATGTATATTCAATGACTTAAATTAGTTAAAACTTAAATCCAATTTTGTATAACAAATAATCCTAGCTGTAATGAAAATATTTTCTTTCATTTTTTTTTTATTCTTCGTGTTTTTTAAACCACCATAATAGACTTATGGATGGTACCTAGAAATCTGATTCTTATTTTTAAAATGAATTCCGATTTGTTTTCAAAAATTAATTATCATGTTTTTCCCTAAAATTTTATTATTTTCGAAATTTGCACAACTATTTATTTTTCATTTAAACAAAACCGGAATATCTTCATTGTTGTTGTTTACAAATTAACTGACATATGTTAAGTAACATTATCCAAAAAATATTTTATCTTAAAAATTTCAATAGAAAAAACGAATTTATTATTGATCTTTATTTAATGATGGATTAGAGCGCAAATGGAAATTTTCGTTAATTTTTCTACTGAATCTAAATACACATTTACTTTAAAATAGAACTATGGTTGCACTACAGTCAATCAATACTCCATTTAGTCTAATTTAAGGATTCAAATGACAAATGCATAATCCCAATTGGCAACTTAAGGTACGCCTCCAATTACCAATCCCGTCAAATATTTCACATCTTTTCCATAATTGCAATAAAGCTCAAATGTAACACGAAATCTCAACGCAGCTCTGTCCGTATTGGACCACAGAGTGTCAGAATGCCTTCCGTAACTTGCTCTTCCAAATTCAGTGGAAATCCATAGTCTGGGAACCGGCTTAAATTAAGCTCAAGCACATCCAACTTGTCGTAAATCGCTAGTACCTTGAGATTAGATCTTTCCTGACTAATTAGGACTTGCTGTTGGGGGAAACATTAATGCTCTAGCCTGCGCGTTAATTCGAAATTCGCTCCACTCTTCAGAGACTTGATGCTGGGTAGAATTGCAACTGCTTCGTTATCGATGAAATTCGAGCTTCGGTGATTTTATAATGTGAAAATAATTCGGAGAATTAAGTCGCCCGTTTCAAAATTTCGTTGCGATATGTGATAGATGAGCCGAGACATTGTGAGACTTTGAAATGAGATGGCGGGCTTTGAAATGATATCTGAAGCCTGTAGATTGGTGAACTGTGTCTCTATACCACATATATTTTTACAATGTAAGATGTTTAAAATGTGCCATCATGCATTTGATAGAGGATAAGTAGCTTTATTCCTCTTTTGAATGTTGCCATTTCATGTAATAAGCCTACTTGAATTTTTATTATTAATATTTCTACATCTATGGATTTCTTTCAAACTTTACAGAAATGAACTAGTTATTAAATATTTTGAATGTCTCCATAATGGAGTTATTGAAATATAAAGCAGTCATTGTATAGTTAAGAAAAAGGCTAAGATTAAATTGTATAATACAGCACAAAATTAATTATTTTTTAATTAAGTTACGTTATTTTTTCTAAAATAGAAGTCGACTTTTTAATAATTTTCAAAAAAGATAAATTTTGTAGATAATCAATTACCAAACATCTAACAATTAATTCAGATTTCACAATTTTATTTTTGATTTATTATTAAAATATGCAAATTCTTCAAATTATTTTTTAAAAATGAAAAATTATTAATTTTGTTTTATAACTGAAAATATCGAAATACTTTTAAAATAACTAATAAATGATGAAAATTGTCAAAAATTTAAACAAACAAAATTTAACAAACTTTTTTATATATGAAGAGTTTTGATTCCTTAGACAATACTGTTTCAGTAAATATCAAATACATGATTGAATGACATAAAATATGTTAATCCAAAATAAATAAAAGCATTTTTTTAAAAACATTATTATTTTAAAGATATGTTTGTATAAATACGTTTTAGTGAGACGATATTTTTCTTAACTATGTATACATTTATTTTAGAATGTTTTTATAATACTTAAGAAAAAGTGTTCTTAAAAAAAGGTTTAGAAATAAACTTATTCCATTTTGAAAAAAATCTTTTTACAAATCTAACTACAAGCTCAGAATCAAACAAATCTAACTACAAGTTTCTGCTTCGTATTATTACTACATATAATAACAATAATAAAGGTGATCTCGACAAAAACTTAGGATTTATTCAGAAATATTAGAAGTCCAGGCAAGAACGTTTCTGCCTTGCTTGTTGCCAATAATGCTTTATTATAGTCATAACTTCTAGAGAAAGATTTGCTACCACAGCCTGAAGATATGGGCCTTGTTTATTTTTATTTATATTCTTATGTCTTTGTTCCTTATAGATAATGTTGATTTGTTAATCGCATATAGCAAGAAATCATGAGTACTAGAATCAAAAAACTTTGCAAAAGTTTCCGCGGTCATATAAAAATGTTCAACCAAATTTACAAGATTTTTTTTTCCTTCAAAAAGGCCCATTATGCTCAGGAAAAGAAATATTAATATGCAGTTATTTAAAATAACAATTAAAATAAATCTGAATTTATAGAGAAAAAATATTTTTAAATGAGAGAATAATGATACATGTTTTATTACTGTGGACTTGTGTACATATTCTTAAAGTTGATTTACAGAAGAGAGAAGCTATAGCAATATGATTTCCACAGCCTGATGTTGATAATATGACTAGTGGTTGTCAGGAAGCTTCAGCAATTGCCATCGATAGATTTTCAAAGAAAATTATGTGTTTAAACTATTTATAGGTTCACTTCGACCACTGCTAGTGTAGGGTTGAGTTTGTACTCTTTTGAACTGGAAGGAGATTTGTATCTGAATTTCTTCGTATCAGCTGGAGCAGAAGTGGCCGCAGCAGCAGTAGTTGTGGTGGCTGTTAGCTGGTGTGGACGAAGATGCTCATTCTGTCTCAGTTCAGCCCTTGGTGGTGCCCTCACATTATCTATTGCTATCATACAAGCAGGTAAGACTTTTCATTAATTATAACAAACAATTTATACTTTTTATTAAAATTGTGATCACCACTCAACCCTCCCAAAATATTGGATAAAATCCATAAGTTGAAGATTATTATTCATTTAAGTATTCATTAAATATTCTAATCAAATAAAATTCTGAAGTTTCAAACTTTTTGTCTGAAATAGGATAGTTTGGAAATAATTTAGACTTGAAGTGTATGTCTTTTAATTAATTTATTCATAATTATAGGAAAATATAGCCATACAAAAGGGACTTTAATATCATATTAAAGCAAATGTTTATAGCTACAATAATCAAAAAGTTTAAAAGTATTGCTGTAAAAAGTATTTAAAAAATTCTAGAATTTTTTTAAAACCTGCCAAATGTCACATCTAATAAAAATTTAAATCACTAATTTCTGTATTTTAAATGGCGCAAAAATGGTTCCTGGATGATAATATTCTTCATGATAATTATGAAGATAAAACGAAAAGATAAAATTCGTATGAAATTTCAGTTCATTTTAACTCTGAAAAAATCTTTAATTAGGGGCATTAAATACACCGAATGGAAGTGCATATTTAATGCTTGAAGTGGTCAAGACTGAAAGTGTTTTGAATGATTTTTATATCATTCATGGCAGTCTATACAAATTAATATTTCATGTATTATTTAATGTATCATAATTTAAAAATCATTCATGTTTTCAGGCATCATAATTTAAAAATAGCATCGTAATTTACGAATCGTATAGTATAAAATAGTATCGTAATTTACAAATAGCAACATAAATAACATATTAAAACTAGTAAGATGTGTCTCCTTGAAATTTTTTCGCATTCTTTTTAATAAATGCGATACGCATCATTAACTATATGATTAACTGTGTACAATTTCCGAAAAAAATTAAGAAAAATTATTATAATATAATAGCTGACGATAGTTTTGACGATTAATCATTGGGATGCTAATAACATAAAATTACAAAAAAAAATCAAACATGTATTTGAATAAATTATTTTAAAACCAATCCAAGCCAAAATTTGAAATAAATTAACAAGCCAAATTTTATATATTTATATTATTGCATTTTTCAGTTATCGGATGTATATGTGTGTGAAAGTACATACATACAGACGGGCACCACGTTCATGTCGGATTTAATTGTCCTTAATTGGTTGAATTTCATCTGATCCTTAAATCTATTCGCCACATTTCATTCTTTATACATAAATACACGTTAGCTTAAATATTTTCATAGTTACTTTCCTACTGAATTGATTTCGTTCAAAATTTGAAAGAAATCAACAAATTTGGAGCAGAATCTAAATAAGAAATTTCATCGGACTAGTTGAAGGCACTTTGCATTTGTTTACAGACGGAGATACAAATAGAATTCCTAACGTGCATTTTCGGATTTGGGGAAGTTTAAAACGTTTAGATTCGTCAAAATATTACGGTCGAATTTTTTGAAAATTTTAATACTTTCTTTTTATGTACTTCGCAAATCAGAAATTTCTAATTTAACAACAGAAACATATTTTAAGAATTGATGGAGCTTGGTTTTTATATAAATAAAGATTTCCCGAATGAATATTTTATACTGATAATTATTACTAAATTAACATTTTATACAAATCCTTCTTCTTAATAATTACTTTTAAATACTATTATAAAAAAATATTAACTGTTGTCTAAAAAATGAATAAATTTATTCATATATTTTATAGTTTCATATTTAATTATGGTATCTAAGTATAATTCGTCACACTTTATTTTTGGTATGTAAGTATTTTTCAGTAAAATGTATGTTTTCTACAATAATCATGCAATTCAGAAATTTTTTACAGTAAGAGAAAGTAACTATATGAAATAACACTATATTTTGAGAGAGTAACTATGTAGAAAAATTAAATGCAACTAATAGAAAAAAGATTATTCCTATGTTTAGTTAGAGTTTTATTCCACCCATAGCGTGTTTTTTTTCCAAAAAAAATGTAGAGAAGTTCATAGATTTTTTTTTTTCAGGTTCTGCATCCCGTTTATCAATGTTTGTGGTGGCGAAACTTAGCATATCTTCCTCATCTGTTGTTCTGCCATTATGGACCAGCGAATTATTGCCTTTGGTTGTGAGATCCATTGGAATGAGGATGACAGACTTGATAGGTCTCATGGGGCCGATTGCCCTCCCCTTTCTTTTTAATCAGGTAAATGCACGTGCAATCAAATCCATTTTAATAACCGCTTACTGTATCCATCTCCAGTATAATTTGTATCCGTTATACTCTTGAAATACATTATGAATCTGAATTGAAATTGAATGTTTTAGTGTGTAATCTGCAATAATCATTTGTATAGAAATTCTAAATTTAAAATGATGACATAGATTAAATTGAATGGATTCAATGCAGGTTTTAAAATTATCTCAAAATACATTCGCCTTGAGTAGGAGAATGCAAAGCCTATTTATTAAACGGCATCCAACAATAATTATCAAAACCCAAATTATTTCACATTAATACCACTGTCGGTCAGATCAAGTATATGATAAGGTGATAAATAAGTATGATGGAATTGAATTATTCTCTATATTTTACTGTTAACTTACTTTTACTTTACTATTAATTGCACATTTTCTTTCCACAGCTTATATTCTTTGACTTGTCTTCTGAATATTAATATTCTTATTTAGTTTTTTGAAATTATTTATTTGAAATCGTACATATAATTTACATTCCCATTTAAAACCTTTAAAGTCACAATAAAATTTTCTAACGTATACTCAATTAGAAGGAAAACACGAATGCTACCTTAATTATGTTAAGGAAATGATTTTCCTGAGTATTTTTTTAGGAATATGGCAAATATTTTGTGTAAATTGCAGGAAATGTTGTTTTTTATGTGAGATATACGTAAATTAAACAATTTAAAAATTTATGCTTGGCCCACATAGTTATGACTTTAGCAAAAGACGGATTTTCATGTTTGGATTATGGGGTAAATTTAGCTTCGAATTTGAAATAAGTTTGACGAACTGTAAACATTGTTGAATTAATATTTTGAGCACAACCTAATGCTAAAAGTACTTTATAAAACAAAGGCAATGAGTCTCCCTACATTTTCTAGCATGAATTTTAATAAAGGGGTTATTTCAGAGAATGTCTTACATAAACTGGCATAACCTTGATGTATTTTTTAAAATTTCATTTAATACATGGTTTTGTTAATATTATCCCAATATCAATGTTCTGGACGCACTTTTGCCAATCGATCGAAACCTAAATTTAGCAAAAACTGTACTAATAATTAAAAATTCCATACTAAATTTAATATATTTAAGTCATTGCCTTTTTGGCACATCATGCCTTTCATTTTTCTGAAAGTGTTGAATGAAAATTGGTCACCTCCTTCTTGGATTTAACAGGTATTTATAATAAATTCATGGATTCATTCTGTGAAGAGATTTACAGACTTAATCCATCGACTTAGTGTAGACATCTACTAAATCCAAGACGGAATTGACTGTCTTTCGTCTTATATTTTTAGAAAAATTAAAAACATGATAAAAATATTCAAATATCTTTCCAGATGTAATGCAATTATCTGTTGATGAAAATTTAATTATTTATAATCAAATTATCAATTGTAAAGAAAATTTTAATATATTTGATGCAGTTTATTTGGTTAAGAAAGGAAAAAATGTATTTTAGGAGTTCCGCCCACCTCAATAACTGACGTACATTTTGTAATGTATGTCTGATATTAATAATGGGTTTATTGTTTTCTATTGTAGTGATTTATATAGCCTTTAATATAGATTATTTTGCTTTGTGATTATGAAACATAGTTAATAAATAAATAAAGTGATAAAATATTAATATGAAATATTATTTTAGAAGTAAATGTGTTTCGTAGATTATTCTTTATTTATGAGATTTCATTAAATTACAGTGTATAAAGTATACTTTAGATATAAAGCATATATTTTAAGGTATATTAAAAACAATAAAATTTCCCATTCTTTTTTTTAAATTCTAACTACTATTTCATACTCTCTTTACATATATTTATATATCTTGTTGAAATTTTCAATCGTTAATAAAATATTTTTTCTTCATCCACTCAAATTCAAATACATTTTTCAAACTTGTAGTGAATGACACTTGATGTTAATATAGTTTTTTTTTAAATATTAATTCCTTAATTAAATTAATTAAATTCTTAATTTTTTTAAAGAGAGTTTCAGCAATTTGTTATGAAAATGAAAGTCACCAGATAGTAGCTCAATTAGTAAAATGTAAGGATGTAAGTACTTATCAAGTGAAGGTGAAGAATGCGAGCTCAATTCTTGTCAAAATCAATATTTTTTGATTAATTAATTAATTTTAGTTTCATATAAGATGCTTAGGAGGATATAAATTTAGGAATAAGTCCCGTCAAAGGAGAAGGAGATATCCTTTGGGTCTTAATATTGTGATAATGCCATATTATATATATATATATATATATATATAATTGTAATTATTTAATAAAAATAATTAAAATAATTCTTTTCTTTGTTGACCTAAGTAGGAATTGATTAATTTTTTATATTACTTGTTGATAAGCATTCCACTAATCAAAAAACGTAAGGGAACTATACTGATTTGTTACAAAGTCCTAAAGATAAATAATAAAGAAATGTATAATAAATTACTTTATTGCCTTGTTTTTTCCTTTCCATTTTTAATTTATGAAATTGCTTCCCTTTTTATAGGATTTATTCCGCATATCCGATTCCATACTAATCTTTAAAATAAGAACATTTTATATTTCCAAACTTTGTAATAAATTGATTTTAAATCTTTAACACTATGAAAGAAAATTATTCAAGTTTTGTATTTGATGCAGCTGATAGAGCTCTATATTTACTAAGAACAATTCCATTCACATTTGAAAAAATATATAACAAATATTTCAACTCTGTAAGTAAATAACATATTCTAAGAATGGAACTTTTGGTCTATAACAGTAAAATAAACAAAAGTTAAAAGGATTTTCCGAGTCTTTTCTTGACTTTGACGAAAAATAGAACTAAAAACATTCTGCAAATAACCCTCAGATTTCATCTTTCAAATGTTTTATTTTCGCCAGTTACTAAGGCAAAAGATCATTCAGAAAAAGGAGTTCAATAGTTGACCAACTTTTACAGATTGTTCCAAAAAACAATATTTTGAAAATATTATATTAGCATTAATATATGGATATATGGAATTTTTTTATTTAAAATTAATTGATGACAGTGTTAAAAATATTATGCATTTCATAACAAATTTCGTATATTTCTTGTTTATAAATCAAAAGAATACTTGAAGATGAATCTAGATATTTAGCAAAGAGAGCAATTTCCTATAATTACATTGTTGTTTGAAAGGTTTTCTCTGATTTTCCACTGATCATTGTAAAAGTAGAGAATTTTTTGCTATCGGCATTTAAATTAAGCAATTTCTGATAATTACCTTTTCCCAAATGTTTATTTCCATTTAATATTAGCATTCTTTTAATGTTTTTTAATACAAGTATGATGAATGATTTTTTTTTTATTTTTCACTCGAAAAAGTAAGAATTCTTTTCGTGTTCAAAAAAAAAAATTTTACTTTTTCTAGTTACTATAAAAATATAGCAGAGTTGCTTTATGCAATTCAGAGGATGCAAATTAAACCATTAAAATGGCACAGTTAGCTGTTATTAGCTGTGATAGTTTATGTGGCTGAATTAGGTTGTTTATTACAAACATTCAGCATACTACTCGTGAAACTGTATAGAAATTAGAAATATTAATTAAAACTACTTTATGAACTTTTTATTCTTATTGGTTTCGTTTATCATATTGCTATTTGTAAGCCTCAACAATTAGAAATATTACCTATACTTTTCTATGTTATTCCTCTATCTCAACAAAAATGATGTATTTTTTAATTCAAATCATAACCTTAAATTGGCTACTTCAACTCGCCTTAAAGCACCAGGAAAAATTTATATGATTAGACTGTCGCAATAACAACACTGGTGAAAACAGTGTTTGAGTACTAAGATCCGCCATCATCCATGGTACCACTTTTTCATTAAGATGTAAGTACGGATTTATAGGAGGAACCAACACTCACCTGTTTTACTGTACCTACGAGAGTGTGAGAATCAACCATCATGCGGAAAGCTTTCTTTGCTTAATTACATTGTGCCCTCCAGTAGAAATAATTCGAATGGTAAGAAACAATTAAGACTACATCATCTTTAATAATGCTAAATAAAAGTAATTGTTACCTTATTTGTTATCACAACGGTCGATATTCTTTCACACGAAGTTATATTTTGTTGTTGTAAAAGCTATAGTCAGTTCACAGGTAATTTAAGGATATTGCTAGATATAAGTTGTAAAATAACCACATATCTGATTTATTTAAGCGTTTCAGTCCACTGAGTTGTTTGAATCTATTCAACAACTATAATTGCTCAGATTTGGTGGATAGAATGGGAATTATGGCATCAGAATAATGTTAGGTACAATATTCACTTTTTTACAGGATATTATTCATCTACCATTGGACGGATGTTATTGAACTTTTAATCCGATGCATTGTCTTTTCATACACATACTACAAACTAACGGATATTTTGCCAGTGCCTGATTTAATCATTAGACACTCCTTAAAAATATAAAATTTCAATTCTCTATATGAAAGGAAATCGGAAAAGGAGGGTTTTCAATAAACATGAAATGATGCTTTATGAGAGTAGGTTAATGAAACATCTCAGAATCCTCCTCAAATAATATACTATATTTATCGCATAATCGTTATCTTATTGACAACACATACAAAAAGATTTTTTTTTGTCCAAAATAATTAGAAACATTTTCGAACGCTTTCTGAATGTCCATTAAATGAATTTTGCTTAATTAGAGAGAAAACCATTCGTCCCTGAAAAAATATGTTACAGTACTAAAAATAATAATATTAATTTATTAATTTTATCCACTCCAAGCACACTGAAAGAAGTACTAAAATCGTAAAACATATTGATTTTGTGATGTATTGAATCTGAAGAATTTAAAACTCCACAAAATGTTATACAAGAGAAACAACAATAAATATGTACAAAAATCGATGTCAGTTCTTGACACTAAACTCTAAATCTATATTGAAATTTTGATTGAATTCGTCAAATGGGAGAAGATCATTAAAATATGTTCTAAAGACATTCTTCAACATTAAAAAACAATAAAATCTCATTAAAAATATTAAATTCAGAAACATTCTTTTTAGCAAATTTAAGATGAGTTTAAATCAGTCTTTTTAAAACCTAGTTTACCTCAGCTATAATCATTAAACAGTAGCAATGAACTACTTCAAGTTATTTTTTATGAAATTTAAAAAATAACATTTAACATTGTAATCAACAAAAAAATTTTGAAAGGTCAAAATATTATTCACATTTTTTTTTCTATTTTTATTAATAAATTAAGAGCTTATCTTTATATAATGCTATACAAGAAAAGTTTAATTTCAAACTAGAAGATTTTTCTACTTTATCTCTCATACAGATATTAATTCTTCCACAAAGTAATTCAAAGGTAACAAAAGAAGCAAGTTTTGTTATTATGAATTATAAAGTCGAAAGAAATAATTGAAAAACGATTCCCTTTAGAGATCTGGAATACTTTTAAAAGATTATAATTAACAAATTATTCATTTACATAATAATCATTCACATTTTAAATTCCAATTCACAAACATGAAAATGCACATTGAAATCTTATCTGTCATATAAAGGAGATTTTAATACTTGAGATATGTATTTTATGAATAATGTTTTTATACCCAAGTTTAAACATTTAAATTAACATACTTTTTAGCTAAGAAATTAAAAATATTTTGAATAAGAATTAGCATAAAAACTTTTCTTATAAAAGCAACATAATGAGATTTTACCTTTTTTCAATCACAAGAAAAACTGTTTACGAAGCAAAGAATTCCCCAAAGTTTAATTAAATTTATCGAGTGAATATCAAAATTTATTTCAATATATGTAATATTCTAGAAAAATATAAGATTTAAAAACAAAAAAATAATTTTCTTATTTTTTTTAAGGATATTAAACACTTTTATTATTAATAAAATATTTTTTGAGTGCAAATTAAAATAAAGTCAAGAATATTCTACTTAAAAACACATTTTGGAAAGAAATCCCGAAAAGCCGGTTCCTTATAATTTCCGATGAGAGGAACAACTTCACCATTAAGTAAATAGTGAGAATTAAATTATACCTTTTTACAGTTGCAATAAAAAATTATTAAGTATTTGAATAAAGGATAAAACAAAAAAAATGTGTGTCAGAATGTTCTCATATTTTGCTATTCGATTAAAAAAACCAGGCTCATTTTCGTTTCTTAATTTTTAATAAAAGTTAATTATTTTAACGAGCACGAAAATTTTCTTGTCCCGTGTTTGTGTTAGCTCAACTTTTAGCCTCAATAAAATTCTGCCCAAGGGTATGCTTAACTAAGAAATTTAAAAAACGGATATCCTTTGATAGCCTTAATTACTCATAAAAAAAGTTCAGAAAATTTTTCATCCAACCTTGGCTTAAAAGATAAAACGGAAACACTCTATAGCCTCTTTTGTTAAAGCCAAGTGCGCTGAATATGGAAAAAAAAATACGAACGTACGAACTTTTATCTCGTTTCCAGTGAGCTTCCTGATACGCAATATTAATTAAAGTAGAAACTTTTTTCATCTCTTCTTTTATTATTTTTTGCAGCCAACACTCGTCCAAATTCCTGATTAGAATTCACAGTAGGGTTCATTCCCATGAAAATGTCTGGAGCAGCTGTTTTCTATTTGTGCATGAAAAAAAATGGAAAAGAAGAAGAGAAAAAAAAAGATTTGATTTTTTGGAATTCCTTTTGATTTTTCAATTGATTGCTTCTTTACAATTGCTTAAAATTCGATAGAGAATAATTTCTTTTGAAGATTGATTTTTTGTATGAAATATAATCTTAACAATGCATTTGGAAATATGAAATATTAAGACAATAAATCTTGACCTTTAAATCAAAGAATTTTTTACTATCAATTGCTCTTTTAAATTGATTAAATCGAATGCAAAGCTGTCCCCATGTTTTATATATTTTCATCTTCTGTTGAAAGCTTTTAAAGAAGAAGCATCATAATTTTTTAGTTATTTAATGTAAATGATTTATTACTTGTTAGCCGCCTTTTGTGACCAGCTGACTGGCAAGTATTATTGTTGGATAAAATATTCAGTTACACACATCAAAGGCGGGATTCATAGTACAAGGTGGCCAGAAATAAAACACCCCTACTCTGACCTCCATGGATATCGAACTACTCAGTGTAAAGGCTCAAAATTTTGTACACATACTATTCAAAATATGGGGAAACGGATTTCACGAAAAAAAAATTAGTTCCTGAAATCACCGATAGGTGGCGCTGCACAACTGGAACTATGATCAAAAGACACAAATAATAATAAAAATTAAAATGTTTATGCGGAATGGAATGCTTCCATGCTTCCTTTTTAATTTTTCTGCCCCTTATGGAAAATAAAAATAGTAAAGAAGCTAGAACTCCCGTTGTAACTGCAATTTCATACTGTAACCAGAAAAATTTGCATAAAGCATGGTTAGAAGCCATGTTCTGGGTATAAAAGAAGTTAAAAGGTGGGGAATGTCATTCTTATTAGTGATGGCTGTCACGCTGCCAGAACGCGCTTTGCTTGTGAAGTTGTTTTACGAGAATAAAGGAAATGCTCCAGCAGCACTTCGAGAGTTTCGCCGACTTAAGGATTTGCGTAAGGGACCATTGCTTCCACAAGCTCTCAGGAGAATGATCGCTCGATTCGAGGAAACTGGACATCTTGGAGTTCAGCCTGGTCGAGGACGCAAACCGGTTCGTTCAGATGTCGTTGAAGATGTTGCCACCGGTATTGTTGAACAGTCAATGGATAATGTTTTAGGCTGCAGTAGTGCACGTGCAGTGTCACGACACTTGGGTGTTCCCTATAGCACAGTGTGGAACGTACTCAGAAAAATGGTGCATTGTTTCCCGTACAAAATCCGCCCTAATCAACAATTGCTGGCCACAGACAGGGAGATGCGACTGACCTTTGCATTGACATTTCTTTCTAGAGTTGAAGAGGATGCATCGTGGCCGTGGCAGATTCTGTGGAGCGATGAGGCCCATTTCCACCTCAGTGGAACAGTGAACACCCATAACTGTCGCATATGGGACACGACAAACCCCCGTACCTTCCAAGAGATTCCACTCCACTCACCGAAAGTTACAGTCTGGTGTGGATTCACAGCCACATTCATCCTTGGACCGTTCTTTTTCGAAGAGGTTACTTCCAATGGCCTTGAGACATGTACCGTGACGGCCAACAGGTACAAAAGGATGCTCGAAACATTTGTTGTACCCCATTTGCAGCAGCGCCAATGCCTTGACACCATTACTTTTATGCAAGATGGAGCACCTCCACACATTGGACTCCCTGTGCAACAGTTTCTTCGCCAACATTTCACCACTGACAGAATAATCAGTCGCGCGTTTCCGACAACTTGGCCATCTCGTTCACCGGATCTTAATCCGTGTGATTTTTGGCTTTGGGGACACTTAAAAAACCTTGTTTATCGAGAACGTCTGATAACCTTGGCAGATTTGAAAGAGAGTATCAGTCTGCATGTGAGAAGCATCTCAGATGACCAGTTACGATCCGCAGTTGAACAAGCTGTCCACAGACTTCACATTTTACATCTTCAGGAAGGGAACCATATTGAGCAGCATTCCCTGCATCGATAACGTCCTTGTTTCATGTATGCTTGGTACTTTCAAATAAAATGTGTTTAAAACGTGTTTTTGTGTCTTTTCAGCATACGTCCAGTGGTACAGAGCCACCTATCGGTGATTTCTGGAACTAAATTTTTTTTTCGTGAAATCCGTTTCCCCATTTTTTGAATAGTATGTCCACAAATTTTCAAGCCTTTACACTGAGTAGTTCGATATCCAGGGAGGTCAGAGTAGGGGTGTTTTATTTCTGGCCACCCGGTACTACAATTTTATTCACGTTACCTTGCATACTTTCGTCAAGATCCGCCGTCTTTAATGTGTTAATACTTTTTTGTAACTTTTTCTCATAATATATTTTTCAGCAAAACACTTTAAAGCTTGAAATGTTGATAGTCATATTTTTCACTTATATAGGCATTATAGTTTTATGTTCATTGTATTGCACGTCTCTCTAATTTTATACAATGCCCCTAAAAATCACTTTTAAAATAAAATTGAAACAAGGAAACTTCAATTAATATAAAGACGTGTTTTGGGAATCTCAGTATAAATTTTTAAAAAATATAAAAACTGAAAGTATAGTCATTTGGCAACATTAAAATATTATGTGCACTATATAATAATATTTCAAATAATTATTTAACAAGTATTTTATGAGCGCAACGAAAATTTCAATTTTTAGTATAATTTGTAAAAGGATATTAAAGCTGTCAATAATAATATTTTAGTTTATTAGGTTTATAAATATATTTAAAACATTACGAAGTTTAAATTTTAAACAGTCCTTTGGTATTAAGGAATCATATTCTGCAAAAAATTCTTCTTTCTCTAATTTTTAAATTAATAAATGTTTCTATTTTCAGTATTCAAATCTTATCGAAGTATTAAGTTTCAAATAATGCAATATTAGAACAATCAACATTTCATAACCTAGGCCAATCACTTTTGCCAAACTCTGAGAGAATACTGGCTTTTTTGAGACTCTCGATGAAGTGTTCTATAATCACCTATTTTTATGGAATAGTGATGTTAAAATTTCCAGATATAGGTCAGCTTTATTGATTGATTTAATTGATTAGAGTGACACTTTTTTTATTTAAAATATTGGCATTGTAAGAGTATTTTTAACATGTCTGACAGGGCACAAGATATATGCAAAAATATAAAATTCGAAAGTTTTAAGCATTTATTGACCCAGATTATATATAATATAATTATTTATTTCATTTAGATCATTTGTTAAGATATAGTTATTATATCACGAATTCATTTCTCTTATTTCGTTAATTGAACCTTTTAAATATTTATTTCTGAAAATTTGATTTTCAGCTGCAATACTATAATATGAATTTTTTAAAATAATCCTTATTTCAAAGAGTGAATTTCCCCTTATACATTCTTTGGATGTTGTTGTTTTTTTCAATTCAGAATTAAATAATAAAAAATAAAAATAAAAACATGCAAAAGAACAGTTGTCAAAATTTAAATATCTATTAGATAAAAAAAACACATTTTCATTGGAATTTTTTATTTCCTATTTACATCTAAGAATGTTTACATTTTTATTCTTTCTTACTAAAAACACTAAAAAAGATGTGAATGCATACTCAGAAATATGTACACTATCACCAAACAGAGTTTTACTTAGAGTCAATAACTAGTACGAGGAAAACTTTTATTGAATATACTTCTACATATTTGGAAAATATGTTACTATTGCAGAAAAACGTCACTTGAATATTGTTTTTTCCTCTGAAAATTTAAATCTTACGTAAAAACCATCCAAAGGGATTGGATATAATCCGAAAAGTTAATTCCAATGAATAAAAATGCCATTCTGATAAAATAAAATTAAGAAAACCTCAAATTCAATGCACTGAAAGCCTGCATTTGACATATCAAGATGTATATAAAGATGGAGAGAGAAAATATATTTCTAAAATATTAATAAATTAGTAATATAAGCGAAGTAAAAAGGAATACAATAGAAATAATTTACAACAACTAGAAAGAGAACCTGCCCTGAAGACTTTTTCAAGAGTCTCCCTCAGGCAAGGATTCAAAATAAGGAATTTTTTTCTTAACGGAATCGGATAATGTCCAACAGTAGTGACCCCTCGTGACCTGAAAATCCCTCGAGAATTAAGGCAAAGGAGATACACTATTTAACAGCAAAGGCACAAAACGAAACAACATTAAAAACATCGCCAAATAAAGCAAAAATATGTATGATAAACCTACATAAGAATATTCATTCAAGAATTAAAAATATTCAACCAAATAATTAAAAAAACAATAAGAAAAGAACATACCAGCAACAAGCGAAGAAGTTTCAACTGTATTATCTTTTCAGCTACCCCATTTGATAACTGTGACAAAAAAAAAAAAAAATTGGGGCTCGAAGCGTCATCTATTGAGTTAGAATCCCTAAGTCTATTTTATTTCCAAGCCAAAAAATTAATATTTCATCACTTAATCTTTATATCCAAATAACAATATTGCACCAGTTTTTGGGAAAATCATTATTATTCAAACGTTTAGTAAAATTATTTTTTACCCTTATAAATGAAATTGTTATGACAACTAGTTTTAATTTTAAATATGCCGATTTAATATAATTAAGTCTATATCTCCCCAACCCCTAAAAGCAAGGAATTCTCAAAACAGTAAATCCAGAAGAATAATTTCAAAATTTAGTTCTTTAAAAAAAAATTATTTTTTTAAAATTACTTTTGCAGTTAGATGAAAAGCGCAAATGCTGCTTAATTCCAGCCAAATGCAAGAATAAATAATCAACCATAAAAGCATTAAACAATTAAAACCAATTTCCAAAATTCATCAAAAAACATCTAACATATTTAATATCTTTTTAGTTAGTTCAGGTTATTTTTCCCAACAGGGTCGAAAATCAACAGGAGTTCCCCTCCTCACCCTAGGATCATTGCAAATTGCTGGCGCTTTAGTGGCCTTACTTCTTCCTGAGACAATCCACCAAAAGACATTGCAAACCTTGCAAGATGGTGAGGAATTCGGAAAACACTCTACTTGGAAAGATTGTTTTCGTATGGGACCCCCGAGGTAAGAATACTTTTTTTTTCTTTTCAGATACAATACGGCAGGTATATAAGTAATATTCAAAGTATCCGATATTTAGGTCTAGATTCTGAGATAATAAGAGATTAAAACGTAATCACGTCACACATATTCTTAATTTCTTACCCTTTTAACATCAGATCAAGTGATTTACTTGAATTTATTATTGATAGAAAATAAAAGAAAAAAGTTGCTTTATTGGTAGTGGAAAGAAATTCCAGATTTTCTTTTTTACTGCAATGGTAAAAGAAAACAGACTGTCGGCTTCCTGGTCTAGGAGTAGAGTGTCTTATGCTTGACCTAGGTATCTCAGGTTCGAGTTCTGATTGCTCCTTACCTAGTGATTTAACTGTGAGGCCTTCCTCTGAAAAAGGTGTACACGTGAGTTTCGTTTTCATATGACCTAAAACTCAGACATCTGCTCTCTGGTGTTCTGAAGTATTTACTCTCAGATGCTACTGCACTGATCATTCCCCGATCTCTTAAACTTGGTTTGAATCGGCATTCAATTCAAGAGGGATGAGCAACAACAGAAGTAGATTGTTTAGTTTCAGAGCATTTTAATTTAAAATGGATATTTTAAAGTATAATCGTGTCTAAATTATACAAACTAACGTGTATTTATCCAAAAATAGTGTAAATTGGCAAAAATCCTCAAAATATGCTTAGATCATGCGATATTAGCATCAAATCCCCTAGTAGTCGATTTCATTTAGTTGAAAAACTCAAAAAAGTTTACCCATATGATGATGAAGCCCCCGAGCACCGAGGGTAGAAGTCTGAAGATGATACACACACATTCGTTTGTACAATCCTTTTTCACAGAGGAGTTCTTTCACACTCTACATAGATAGAGCACAGTGTGAAAAACCACCATGTCTGAACCAGGACTCAAAATTGAGATGTCCCGATCACGGAGAAGAATCACTATCCTAGGCTAGTATTCTTGCAACAATAGGTATTTATGTTTGATGGATATTAATGCTGACCACCTAAGCAAATGTCTTCTGATATATAACTATAATTTTCTATTATAGTACGACTTTGATTACAAGCTTTAATCTGTAGTTTGTAGATTCAGTATAAAATATTTTTTGTCTACATCTCGACCTTCTTTTTACAAGAATTTTGCCACAGTAATTACTTTTGAATTAAAAAAAAGATTTTCTGATATATTTGAAAACTTGATATAAATGCCTCAAATCAAGATATGACTTTGCATAGTTGTATTGTTAATATTCACTTGACTCTATTGCATGATGATAGTATCTTAACTTTACTTACTATCTTAGCTGTAGCAACATTTCTCTTCTAAAAATTAACATATATTTTATCAAGGCAAAACATTTGAACAGTATATCATACGAATTTATTTTACAATGACTTTAAGTATCAAATTAATGTCAAGTCTCTAATATATCCTACCATTATCAAAAGAAAATGAATGTTTATTTTTAATTTAGCACTGACTATTAGTTTTGATTTTCTTTGAAAAAATAATACTTCTAAAAAATGCTGATGTATGAATGTTTTATCTAATTTAGAGCTGCAAAAGCTTTATAATTAAAAATGTACTTCACAATGGTTTTGAAGAAATATGAATATTAGTGTAAATATGCTTTTTTTCAAATGCTTCCTTTCTTCTTGTAAAAATTTGTTATAAAACAGAAATGTCTAGTTTTCACTGTAATATTTTATTGAAAATTATCATAATTAAATTTTAAAAAATTAGTTTTTTTGAAAAAAAAAATCAAGAGTTTTAAAAATGATTATTCTGCCTTTGTTCGAGAAAATAAATGTTACTATTTCGTGAAAATTCTGGCATCTAAAGTTTATTTTTGTTAACATTATCACAAAATATGAAATAAATGCTTTTAAAAGACTTTGGCAATTTTAACACGCATTTTCTTCCAGGCAAGAAGCCAAAAATGGAATATTGAAAAACAGAGGTCCACAACCACAATCCCCCATATTAAGGTATGTGTGAATTAATCTGTATTTTTTTAAAATTTTTTTATAATTTCTTTTTGTAAATAGAAGTTTAGCAGCGGTAATTCATTATTTATTTTTATATAATAAAAGAAAAATGACTAAAAAAGGCTTCTTACTTATTGATGGAAATTAAAAATAAATTAGTTGAGTTAAAATATTAATTAAATAATAAATATTATATTATTAATGAACTATTTATAACATTAAGTTACCAAAAATTACATGTTTTACATTATTTAAAAAAATATTTCTAAATAATCCTTAACTAGCTGTCTCAATTATTTTCTTATATTGCCTCTAATGATTCCTTCAATTCATAATTAATGAACTGTATTAAAACAATTACACAAATAACAAGTCTTACTTAACTCAGAAACAAGCAAATTATATTTTCTAACTCGTCATAACTACCCTACACAGTCATTAGTTTATAATATTGTCTCTGATAATAACTTCTTCGAACCATAATTATCACATTAAAAATTATTAAAAATAACAAGTTTCAAAACACATAAAAGCAAACAAATAATGTTACTTAAATCCTCTTTAACTGCTTCGACAAATCATTTCTATAATGCATTGATTTCTTTAATAATTATTTCAAACCACATTTAAGGGCATTGTAAGATGAGTAGCATATTTTCATACAACTTAATACAAGATCAGTTTTGCCGTGTATTCATTCTAATCTTGACCCACTAATTAATTTATAAACCATTAAAAACAAATCTATATTGCATGCTGAGAAAATAATTTAAACAACGAGATTAATTTATTGCATGCTGTCTCTGTCTAAAAATAGACTGTTGGAAGAATTGTGACCTCCAAATAGTTCATAGCTTCCCAGTTCTATAGATGATATGTAGAACAATAAAAATTAGCAATTTAACACCTTAAAAATTTCTTAAATATTCAAACATCTGTTAAGAAAAAATGATCAAATTACGAATCCTTGAACGTAAATGGGATGCACGATTTTAGACATTGAGTATTTTAATGGCCATCTTGAGGAAGATCCACCACAGTAAGTTAATCATTTGAGGCAATATAAAAATGGAATTATATCTTGTTTAGAATATTAGAATGTGAAAAGAATTTTATTAATAGTAGAATTAAGCAAGTGTGTCAAAATTTATATTTTACACATTTTCTAGCATTATATTTATTGACTCATACTTTATAAGTGTCTAAACGAGTTAAAATATCTTTTTCTATCTGAAATACTAACATACTTTCTAACAATTTAAATATTTAACAGAGTAATTCAATACAAATATAGCAATTAGAAATAGGTTATAATCAACATTCAGGAGTATAAATGCACGAGAAATAAATATTGGTTAAATATATATTTGGAAGGCTGTTTTAATAAAATACGTTTGCATCTTTTAAAAAAATTTTACATTTATTAATATTTTTTGTTTGATTTCTTATATATAAGCTTTAAATTAAAACTGTGCAATATTATTTTGTGAAAGACATTTTTATCTTTTCAGTAGGTTAAATGGTAACATCCATAATGAGAAGATTCCATCCAGAACTGTGTGGTCTTAAAAAAGGGGATATATATATATATAATATATATATATATTGTTAACTATTAATCTATTTATATTTAATTCTACGGAATGCATGACCACCATAGGAAGAATTAAATGAGGAAATTTTTGTGACATCTCATTTAAAGCATTTCTTTATGTCGAATTATTTGTTTAGTAACATGAGAACTGGATCCATTAGAAGCCAAAAAGATACTAGTTTATTGTGCCTCCTAAGTTAAATATTTCTTTTGATAATATAACTATGATGTGTAGCGATGAAAGTAAATTGTATTATGCACGGATTGCTCCCGTTAAAAATACTTGTTTTTTATTTGTTTTTCTTAATTTTAATTTATATTCGTTCTTTTATAATTAATTTTAAATGGTGCTGGTATTGGCGATCTTATAACAATTTATAAATTGGAAGTTTCAAAACTTTAATTTATTAATGTCTAATTAATTAATCATCAGTCAGCTAACTTATTTGTTTTTTCTTATCATAGAGTCAATTGATTGTTCAAAGGTATTTTCAAATCTGTGATATTAAGCTAGCGAAGTTAAAAAAAGAATATATTATTATAATTTTGTTTGAAACTTTTTATTTTTTATAAATAATAAACATGAAAGATATTTTATACAATTTGATGCTAAGTCGATAGAAACAAAAGAAATTAATTTTTTTAAACCTATAAACAAACTCAAAAGGATTTTATATTTAAAATATATAATTATACTCAGACGAAACCAAGAAAGAAGTACTAGACATAAATTTTGCAAATAGGGTAGTTGAACTGCAGCATTAAAATTATAAATTCACTATGCTGATTCACCATCATTTAGTATCAAATTTACATAATTATAAAAAAAACCCATTAAAACATATCTATTTAATAAATTTTTCAGTTAATTATGAAATAAATTATTATGCAAAATTCGGAATTCTAGCATATTTTATAAAACAATATTTCTATTTGAAAATGGAATTTATTTTTTTAAAAAGAAATATATTTTGGGATTCAAATTGTTAATTTCTTTTGCGCCTTAAATAATTTACAAAAAATACTATCGTAACCTACTGTACTAAACCAAAGAAAGTCATTGACTTACATTACGTAACATAAGTTTTATTTATTCATTTATTTTTGAAATATCTAAGTTTATTCTTCCTACAAAACTTCCTCTTTCACACTTCGGTTATTTTATGTGATTTTTCGAAATTCTTTGGGGATGAATGCCCAGACTCTGACTGAGATTTGAATTTCAAATCTTTCTTTAACTCTCTTGTGAATTTATGTAAAAAGACAAATATTTCACTGTTTTCTCAAATAAGAAAACGTGTCAGAATATATTAACGTGAAGTATGTTTTACAACAAAAGGTTGTAGCTTATTTATACCGATGCATTTCTTGCATTAAAGAAACTCACTATTTGACAGATAAGATCAATTGATAAGCTAACATCCTAACAGGATACAATGATTTTTAACCACATTTTTGTTGGCCAAAATGTCTTATTTTATCAATGTTTATGGCTAAAAGATATTAATATTTGTGTAAATTAGTTTATTTTCACAATATTTTCTAGATATCTTGAAAAGTTTCTTATCGTAAGATATGGAAGTTTTTAAATTTCATTTTGAAACAAGAAAAAAAGGAATCAGAGTTTTTATCACTATTATTCTTCTATCAATCACAATTTCTAAACACCAAATGAAAAATCAAATGATTCCTGAAATCGTTAGGTATCCTATATACTAAATTATTTAAGAAATTTAGTTATGTTAAAGAAAAGTAAAATACTTATAAATATATTTTAAATAAAAAAAAAATTCTCAGATTTGTAAAAACTCCACATATTTAAAATGTATTTTTCCTAGTAACAACTGTCACACATATTTTTTTTTCAAATTTTCGAAGATATTATTTTCTATACGAGTGTTTTAGAAAATGATATATTGTGGATCAATCTGACCATAAAATAATGCAACAAATTTGGATTTAACTTTTCAAAAAAATAAAGAACATGGTTTATCTAGATTCCATATATAATTTGATGAAGTCAAGGAAAATGAAACTGCCACAAAAAAATTCCCATCAAAAATTCTGAAAAGTGGAAACCACATATTCTAAATGTAATTGGATCTATTAATCTGAGCAGAATATTTGAAAAATCAATTTTCAAAGAAGAAAAATATTTGAAATGATTCTGGGCTTTGTAGTAATAGGTGTGATAAATGTGGTTAGGAAAAAAAACAGGATTTATCTGGATTCTATATATAGCTTGAAGAAAGTAAGGAAAATGAAAATGAAAAATTGAAAAATAATGGAGCCAGACCCCTACCTTCTTATATACCTATAACCAAAGGTGGCGAAGGCCAACGACATGCCGGAAGCATCTCATCCTCATCACGAGGTGAACCCCCTCGGTTAGGAGGATTTAATAACCACCACTCAGACCTTCCAATAAGATACATGGATGACAATAGACTTTTAATGATTGACCGGACAGCCGAGACAACTAATATTCATACCTAAGGGTACGATCCCTCCACCGGAACAGAAAAGACCATTCCCATCAGAAGGTAGTAGCCGAGCTCCATTATTTCCGGGCCACCTCGTGGTTTTTAGAACCAACCACCAAACTGGAATCTTCTTATTCTCACTACATATGAAATCTAAATAAATTAAGTTCTTTTTTCCGACAATTATTTTATGATCAACTTATAGATTAAAAGGTTAGAAGGGATTATTATACATTAATATGAATTCATTTCCATAATCCAATAGACTTTCTGAAATAGTTACCTTCAAAGGAAACTTTCTAAAATGATCTAAAGACATTAAAATAAATAACTTCTATTTGTAAAATCATCTTAGTAAATGATCACCAATTGATCTTTCAGATAGTTTATCGACTTTCCACATCAACAATTAACAAGACATTAATGATGTTATTTTGAAATAAGAATTAACATACGCGATGATTATATACATGATGATTGGTATCAAACATCTTATTACAGGTGTCAAAGCCAAGACTGAAATTGACAGATTTTATTGTATACAGAAAAAAAGAATAAGCTTCAGTTATGTATCAAATGAATGTTTAGAAAGAAGTATGAAAGAATGATATTTTAGATATCATTATAATATTTAATGTGATGTTATTTATATAAGTTCAAAATTAAATAATATATCTAATCATACGCTTTGCATTTCTTTGAATTTTTTAAAAAACGGGCAGAATCTTAAAAAGACATGTGTGTCAAAATGTGTTGTTACTGTTATTATTATTTTGTTTTTAGTATTAAATATGGTTAACATCCTAGAAATATTTTTTAAAGTTCTATTTAATATTTCAAAATTTGCATTTCCTGTATTAATAGGATAATGCTGCCTTTTCATTCTTGATCTTTAAACAACTTTTCACAATTAAGACGTTTTTGTTATTGAACAACAAATTAACAGCTTGTAAACTGAAAGCTTTAAGCAACTATTATATTGCATAAGCACTTCGATGTATTATGAGCTAGCTGCACAGGTATCTCATTCTGATTTACCGTAAGCCAGAGGGGCAATAATTATCGGAATTTTGTTGCCATATTCTCAATTTAGAGCGGATTGAACATTGATATCGTTCTATTATTGGACATTTGATGGAACGCCTAAATTACATTGCTGGATTATTGTAGTGTACATTAGCTGCATAAATTTATCAATGGTTATTTCCTTATTAAACTTGAAAGTATCTTGGATTTAGAGTATATTTAACTTGAAATTTGAAAGATAGTTAGGTTTTAAAATAAATAAGCCTCCTGGGTAATTTTTGAATAATTTAACCTAAAAATATTTAAAAATTACAGGTAGTATTTTTCTTTCATTTTAGTCATCTAAAGATAAAAAATTGTATTACAATAACCAATAAAGTTTTATTGTTGTGAATTGTATTGTTGTATTATAGGGAAAATCAATGTTCTTTGAATCTAGTCACTTATCTGGTATAATTTTTGTGCAAGTCAAGCATCCTAAAAACATTCTTATTTCAAAAAAAAAAATTAATTTTACAAAAAATAAGAGTATAATAAAACTGTTAAATATTGTATCCATTTTAAAATTCTTAATGTTTTAGCTTCAATTTTTTAGCGAATTTAATTCCGGCTGAATATTTGGTTGCTTCACCAATTCTCGAAATCTCATTATGATTGATGGAAAATGTATAAATGACAGAACTCTAAAATTAATATTTTCTAAAATGTAGAGTTTCTTAATATTAATGTAATTTACCAATAAAGTTATATATATTTTTTGTGACATCATAAGTAAGAGGATTAATAGAAACATTTTTAGTACTAAATAATTCTATATTTTAATAAAAGCTTTGGAAATAAATAAAAAGAAATGTGCTATTTAAAAAAATAAGGCTTATAATATGAAGTCCACACAAGTGGTTTTTAAGAATTTTAGGCTTAAAAACGACAAAGTTTACAAATATATACTCATATCGTATATTGTTCTTGAAATGCTCTTGAAATGGCAATGCAATTCCAAGAATCAAATTTTACTACATACAGGTATTTTATGTGTCTTGGACATTTACAGTCTATTTAATGCTGCTTGGATACCTAGATTATCCAGAAACTTTCCTTCACTTTTTATTAGGACTTAATGTAGAAAAAAATTAACGAAATTAAATATTTCAACAAATTACTTATTCAGAGAAATATATAAATCTATAATTACCAAAAATGTAGTAGAAAGCTAGATGATAAATATATTTTCTGAATATTGGAAGATATAAATTAAAAATATGTTTAGTATTTTTCTAGATAAGTGTAAGAGGCCATACATCGTTTTCATGTCCAATTATGAACGATTCGCTTTATGGGGATAAAATATAAAAATAAATGTAATTGAAATTTTCTGGCTTAAGATGGGAACTACGCAGATCAAATAAATCAATAATGATATTCTAGAAAAATTCTCAGAACATTTAGATGCCAATAAAATGATTTAACTGTGGATGGGAAACAACGATAATCTTGAGACTGCTATTATAATTAGAAATTATTTAATTTTCAGAACTTATATTAAGTATAGCAAACAATCTAAAGGAAACACGACAATTCTTGTTGAGCTTCTGATTCGAATGACATTACCTAGTAAATATGGAAGAAGTTAAATGCAGATTTTTTTTTTCCTTTTTTTTTAATTTATTGTCTAACTCTTTAATTTCAGCAAAATTTATAATTAAACCAATTTTTCCCTGAGTAAATCAATATAACAAATTATTAGATAATTGTTTTTAAAGGTATTAAACGTTATTTAATAAATATGCTAAATTCATCATTGAGTTAAGTTATTGAGTAGAGAAATGATTTTTAAATCGTATTTCAGTTTCAATTCAAAATTGATGGAAATATGAAAAACTTATTAAGGAAACGTAATTCTTTCTATCGCAAATTCTTACTATGTGCAATGATGTCCTGTTGGTGTGGTGTTTAATTTTGGAGGTACGGGTGCTAGCTAAATTGAAATTCTCGTCATCTGACAGCGGTCAAAATTACTAAGCCCGTCCCTAAAAAGCCTTAGTAATGTCTTAAAACTGGACTTTAATGTAATCAATTAAACTAAACTATGTCTAATAATTATAGTTTAATATTAGTTATCTATAAATATTTAATACCGTTTTGCAGTAAAGCCCTTAACATCCTATTTTACTGATTTTGCTATTTGTTCTGAATGATCCATTATTAAATATTATAACACCTTTTATTAAGACACTTCAGAATTTTTTATAATGCAAGCAAAAATAAATAAAAAATTCATGAAATACAGAATTAAACTATTAGCGATATGATTTACTATTCTAATGTGATACATTACTTCTTAATATACTCTAGAGGACATCGCGTAATGTTCTTCAAGCAGTTTATATGAATATATTTTTCATATTATTTATAATATTATATAGATTGCTTGAACAGAATATGTATAGAATTCGATATATTTTCAATAATGATATATCTCAGAACAACAGATTTTTATAGCTTTCTAGATGATTTTTGAAAACTTAAAAATTTCTTTTAATTTGAAATGATATTGTGAACATTTCTTGAAAAAAAAATGTGTAATAAAATTTTCAATACTTAAGGGAAAAAAAAACATTTTTTTATTTGATCTTTCCTCTATAGAGCAATATTAAAACTCTTTCCCTCGATCCATTTTAAAACTTTAGTCAAACGAATAACATTATAAAGTTTTTGTTTGGTAACCATGGATTTCTTGAATGCAATTTTGAAACTCCAAAATATAAGAAACTTTTGTGTAACAAACGCGCCGAGAGTAAAACTGCTGATGGAAAGAACACTTTTCTATAAAACTATTCAGCACTTGATATAAATTTCAGAATGCAAATTTATACCACGATGATATAAATTTGCATTCTGAGAAAGAAGAATAAAAAAACTTATGTATAACAACTTAAGTTATAAATGTAATAAGACATGCGTTTACGAATAAACCTTTTAATTTAATGTTGTTATATTATATATAAGTTATAAATGTAATAAATATTATTATAAAGAAAGGAAGATTATTATAAATAAGTCATAAATGTAATAAGATATATGTTTACGAATAAATCTTGATCTGTAATCATGCAATATAATATACTTCACTATATTTTATCTAGAAAATACTTCTAATTTTAATATTAAAAAAATCTTACTCCATTTTGTAAGATAAGGGTAGTCTGAAAGTTTAAATTATTGTTCCAGTACATTTTATAGCCAAAATAAGTTACTTTTTAAAATATTTTACTATCATTGCAAATAGAAAAGAAAAATAAATTCGCCATAATTAACAGCGAAGAACTTTCTAATCTCCCTCTTATATATAAGAAAATTATAGATATAGATTTAAATTTATGCTTAGATTTAGATGCAGGAGGAAAAATAAAGTTCAGTCTAATTTTCTGATATATTCATTATATGATTACTCTGAATTTAAAAAAATGTTATATAATATACATACATACATATATAAAGTAACAGAATTTAAAATAAATGATGAAATAAATTTCACTCTTTATATTCCAAAATAAATTCGCTTGCTAAGATTCGAAGAAATAGAAGTTTGTGGAAAATTTATAAGATATAAAAAAGCTCTAAAGAGTATATATCAATTCTTGAAATCAAAGTAAAACGATCAGGAAACAAGTAAGAATTTTAAAACTGTAGTTTAAAAGTCATTAAAAAAGGACCATGTTATGTATATGTTACCTTTTTATACGTTTTTCTCTTTAGAGTTTTCAGCAATATATTATGAATATAGTGTATTGATCTATCCGATAATAAAAGTAAAAATGAAGTCTTTTAATCTTTTGAATCTGCGATTATTTAGTTCCCAATTCTTTTAACTTTTGAACCCATTTTAATATTCAGATTTAAAGACGGAACAAACAGGCTGCTTTGAATCAATTCAAAGTAAGATGTATCCTTCTTCTCACCCCTTGCTATGCAGCTAGAATTTGCCATTAATTGATTATCGAACTTCCTCAAAGAAATCCCTATGAAAGATGCATTATGCTATTTGACTCAGTTTCCTTACTAATGCGTAAATGATAGGCTTAAGCAGTGTGCCTCGCTGGAAAGGAAATTGGAACGAAGACCAATAAGATAAGTGGCGTCCTGATAGTGTCCAAAGTCTTATCTGCCAAAGACGGATGGGAAAACTGAAATTTAAAACGAAAATCGATTCTTTCAATGACGTCTACAATCTTTGAAAAAATACTCACATGAATGCAATTTTGCGAGGATAAGAAGTGCAAGTCTTTTGAAAATTTATGCGATAGATGATGTTCTAGTTTGTTATCTGAAACTTCGGTAAGTGACTAAAAGCAAGTCGAAATTGATCTTTTATATGGCGGGGAAAATATTTTTAAATAAATCGGCAATCTTGTAGAAATATTCAATTTAGTTACATATTTGGAGCATAAATGAATGCGTGATTTGCATTTTGTTATACAGGATCTCTGAGGATATTTAGACAGATTGCAAAATATTGTGAATTAAAAATTATGAAATAGGAAAATAAAATCCTTTAATTTGATACCCATATTAAAGCAAAATATTGTCTAATAACTCATAATGTTGTCAAATATTCTGAATACATTAGAATATCCTGATGATATCGTGAGCCGCGGTGGCCTGGTGGTAAGGTCTTGGCTTCGGAACCGGAGGGTTTCAGGTTCGAGACTCGATTCCACCGAAGAACCGTCGTGTGAGAGAGTCTCTTGCACGCTAAATCTGTCAGGCGAAACGTCCCCCTGCTGGTGTGGTGCGGTGTGGAGAGGGGGGTGCCAAGTCAGATGTCTCCCTCATCATCTGATCTTGTTTCAAAATTACGAGGTCCGTCCCAAAATAGCCTTCGTGTTGCTTTAAAACGGGACGTTAATGTAACTAAACTAAACTAAACCTGATGATATCGTAAAAATATTGTTGTGCATTTTGTGTTAATAAGGATAATGGAAATGCTGAAATTAATAAAACTAATTGTGTTACCCGTTGTTTATATACAGTATGCTCTAGGGATATTCATTTTCTGTATTTGCAAGGATTTTAAGATTCATAAAATGAATAAGGGTTGTATGTGGCTTTAATTAATTTACATTGACGTCCCGTTTTAAAACAACATTTGGGCTATTTTGGAACGAAACGTGTCATTTCCAATCGCAGTCAGATGACGGGAAAGGCACTTGAGCTGGCACACGCCTCTTTACACCGCATCACCAGGAGGACGTTTGGCTCGAACGAATTTAAGTTGCTACAGACTCGCTTACACGACGGTTCTTCTTTGGGTCACGATCCTGAAACCCTCCAGTTCTAATACCTAACTAATACCAGTAAACATATTAGTAATATCTATCATAATATTGTTATTCCTTATTATTATTTTAAGTAATTTTAAAGCTTTTACTAGATTTAAGAAATTGAAAACACCAAAATTACGCCAAGGCTTAATAGGGAATTGTTCTGAAGAAATTACTTTTGTAAAATATAAAATGAGGAGCTATTGGAATTTAACAAATAATGAATGTACATGCAGCTTTACCATTATATCAATTTCATAATGCAGCGAACTTTGCTGAGCTACATTTAGTCAGACCAAAAGAAATTTCTCTTTCAAACAGCGCTTAAATATAAGGTATACTGAGTGTCTACCTACACACCGAAAATGGCAAAATTAGTTCATAATCGAGTTGTTGAGTATGTGAGTTATATTAAGGTTGTATTTCACGACATACCTGAAATATTAAGGACAGAGAGGAGCAGATGATCGAAGATGGCTTTCCTAAATGTCATATGCATTCAAATAAAATAAAAATCAACGGCATCAATGCAATTGTTGAGATATACTGCTGTTGAAGTTTTCCCCTTTTATAATGTACGTATTTTTTCGAATGTTTCAGTAAAATAGATAAGAGTAAGGAACAGTCCAGGCTTCATAAGCTTGCACATGACATTAAAATTTGTGAAATGGGCAACTCGGTCGATGCTAAATAACAAGCTCTTTATTTTCTTAGTCATTCTTCATGTACAGATAATAAAGTATTTTATTACATATATGGCTATAAAATATTTATTATTATTTTATATTTTTCTTAAATGAGGGATTATCAAGATATGATAAAAATTTTACATGAATTAAAACTTTGTTAATTTGTTTTTAAGTTGCTATGTGATTAAGAGTCCAATTTTTGCCTCTGATCTGTTTTTAAAGACAAAAATATTTGTGTATTAATTTAGTGTTTAAAACATTCAGAAATATTTTATTTCATAGAATAAGGATATTTTCATAGTATGTAAATTTCTAAAATACTCTAAGAAATGTTTAAATAAACTCAATCTTAAAAAAATTGTAATACTTTTTGTATGATACATTTACTCTGTCACGGTTAATATCTCCTTCAAACAGGCACTTAAAGTGATGGATGTACATCGAGATCAATGCCAGAATATTTTTTTCGGCCATGAATGTGACGGAAAAAGTTCTTTCCTGACTGGTTTAACTGGATAAGAAATTTTTTAACAATATTTTCATCTCCCTACGAGACACATTTAGGTCATCTAACATACAGTAATGAATATATAATAATTTATTCATCAGGACTCACTAATTAAATTATATGAATACTCCTCATTAATGAATAATTATTTAGTGATTGATTTAATAACGCCTATCTTGAATTATATGCTACAAGTAATATGCAAAATTTCGATAATTATATTCAATAATAAGCTTAATGTTATCAACTAGTTGGGGAGGATCAAGACTCACATTTGCAATTTTCAAATGAAACCTATCCTGACTCAATTTTCCACCATGCAGTTGGTGTCCTCTCATCAGCATCTAAAATATTCTAAAGCATTCGATACCATATTTTACTTTTAAATTATAGTATTATTATCTTCCCATTATCTGTTATAAGCGCAAAATATTCAAGACCAGTAATTTTATTATGTGTATAAACATAGCTTCGCAAACTTAATGAATATCAGAAATACCAGTGTTTCTATGGAATTAAATTTTGAAGGCTTATGCTTAATAGGCATGCTAATAAAGTAAACGATGAGTCTAATGATTTCATAGATTCATAGTTTCATAGATTCTACAAAATTCGAGTCTATAATCAGATTCTGCCGGAAGTTTTCTTAATTTTAGAATTAACAGGTTCCCTTAAAATAAATAATTAAAATTGGTCTCGACGATTTAACCAACAAAACTTATAAAATCCTCTCAAAAAATTATGAAATGAAATGAAAAGTTTAGTAGAAAAGAAATCCAATCTAAATTGAATACGAATAAAAAGTCATCCATGAAAAGTCATAAATCGGAAAATTTAGCTAGATTAATTTTTAGCTGAAAATTATTTACTCCCGATTTCAAGAATTCTAAAAAATATAGAAAAACTCTCAGAAATTTTATTTAGGGAATAGTGGTTTTGTTAGAAATTATTTTTGTATTTACAAGAAAATCAGAAACAGATTTGGAGAACAGATTGTTTAGAAACAATCATTCATTCTACTTTTCTGGAATTTATTGTTCCTATCATTTTATAACTATTGTAGCCTCTTATAAAAACTATTTTTTTAAAATTAATTCCTGTTATTTTGAAAACGAATAAATTTTTATTCGAGAAATTGCATTTCGTCTACCTTCATATGAGAAGCTGCAAATCTTATAACGGGTCGATTTTGTTATCAACACTGATAATCACAAATTATTATTCATAATGATTATCGAAATTTTTTTTCACTCCTTTGAAGATAGATGGCGACGGATTTAGGATTAAAGTTCCAATTCTTAAAATTGTTAATATAATAATAGTAACAGATAAACCTGGTTCCAATAATAAATTCTTTTATTAAAGACATATGCATTAAAACCACTAAAGCTTAATGGCACACGCACCAAAAATATGCTGTATATAAATGCAATGCCATGAATATAATATGAAATATGATGAAGACTTCCAGTGAAGCAATTCGTATACTTTGAATAGCAATGATGAACAACTGTTGCTTGATCAGCATCTTGATGTAATTCGTAATGAATATGGTTGTCCTGTACTTAATTATTCCCGAATATCATTATGCATTCTATTTACTCTTAAGAAATGATGCTTATATTTCGAATCAGTATTTGAATTCCTGTTTTATTTAATTTGCAGTGAAAATTATTTACCTATGTCTTTAAATACCTGTCTTAATGCTTGTCTTTTTTTAAATTTTGTTTCATCATAATATTATGATAAATTTAATTACATAGTTTTAGATATGGCGTTTGGTTAAATATTTTTAAGTGACACGTTAACTGTCATTATTAATCTATCCTTCTATTAATTTGAAAAAATAGAAAGATGTTCAGATTAATTAAAAATTACATATTACTATTAAATTATATATTACTATTTTCCAGCATATTACTATTAAAAAAGGCCGTCATCTTTATTGCTTTAAATATGATATAAACTGAAGAAATGACACTTTTTAGAAATGATTTTATTTTGGCTTTCTAAATATGCTCCCTAATTTAATATTAATATCAATTTAGAAGTTTAACAAAAGATTCTGTTCTGATCCCCAGAAACCGAAGAAATTAGATGTATTTTCGACTCAGAACCAGATTGTTTCAAAACTGTGAAACTACTGCTTTGGTTATTATATTGTCCATTGCATCTTATATTTTGCAGCATTTCTATTTAATAAAATTAGGATATTCAGTTTTATTTTAATATTTGATCATCGAAATGAAAATTTTAATGTAACGCTACGAATGCATATAAATTTATTGGAATAATAAATTTAAAAGTTTATTGTAAACACTTTTTATATAAATCTTCTGGGGTTTAATTTTTTATGACAGAGGGGAACGAAATAGGTTTCTTATCGAGAGTTTGCAAAAGAAATTTAAAATTCAGATTTCGGTCAGCGTTGGGATTTATTCTCGAAGAAATTCGGAAAAAAAATCACATAAAGTAACCGAAGCGTGAAAATGGGGGATTTTCGGAGAAAGGAAAAATATAAATGTTTTACAAATGAAAAAAGACAGACGAAATTCGTCTGTTCTCTGACATACATACAATGTTTTCTATTTGGCAGACTTCAGCAATGGTGAAGTGTTAAGAAAAAAGCACATGCCATTTCGTTTTGTTTTGACTTGATTTATCAAGGGTTACATCATTTATAATTTCAACTGCGTACTATTTCATCTGAATTCCCTAGAAAAATCAACAAAATTGTTTCAAGAATCTTTGGATTATTCATTTTATTTCAGTAGTTAAAAAATATATATCTGACATAAAAACAATTATAAAAAATATGTTGTTGCCTATTTAAATGAGTAATAGTTTCAAAACTCAAATATATTTTTATTTATTTTGAAAAAAATCAATTTAGTTTTTCTTTTTTTCCTCTGATTTTTAAACTTTTTAAAATCAATTACATGGATTAATTACAAACCTGTGTCATCCGATAGAAAAACGAATTAAGTGAATGTGATAGTTTGAGCATAATGTTATCCTGTTTAAAATGTTATTAACAAAAACAATCATGAATAGATGTTTAAACATGCATGTATTTTAAGCAATTCATGAAATGTGGAACCCGAATAATAAATTTTTTTCTTTAAAAAAGACGTCTGAAGCTATATACAACAAATGAAAATAAGTTTACCCTTTCTTAATAAATACGAAAAAAATTTCAGAGTACCTAATTTTAAATATTAAAATTATTATTATCTTCATTATAACATTATGATAATTATAAATTATCTTTTAGAATTATCATATTATTATAAGGTATAATCATCATCTTTTTATTTGATTTATTATATGATAGTAAAATAGTTAAGTATCTTTGAATTGGAATATTTTTGTATAACAATATGGATTTCATTTCAGAATAATGTGAAGAATTTAATTAGAATTTAATTCTAATATTAGGTTGTGCACATACACACACACATACATACATATATTATATACGTTTATATAGAAAATCTAATAAATTTTGTATTTTTTAAGATCTCAAAATTAGCGTTTGTTTTTCTAGAATTAATTAGAAACCGTCATACAACACATATTCAAAAGCACTCATGTATTTGGTACTCAAATATCATATCCGCTGTCAACATAACATTAGTGAAAAATTAATTGCAAATTGCTCAAGCACTTGAAGCTGAAGTAGATATTAAAATTCTGAGAAAGTGATCTCTGCTAAACTTTTTTTTTCCATATTCTTCAATAAAGACTTAATCCTCCTCTCCCAGAATAAAATTCTGAACCTTGTGAATGTAGCATGGTACCAGCGAAAGTTAATATTTATAGGAAAATAGTTATAGCAGAATACATCTCTGTCGACAACGATTTTCTACAATTTTTCCAATCAATTGTTATTAATCTTTGACAGGGAACTGAAATTGCTACATATGACACGAATCTACAAACAGATAATCGCAAAATGAATTTCTTTGACTTAAATCTTAGTTTTAAAAAAATACATATGAAAGTAGTGTAACGGACAGTCAAAATTCTGACAAATATGATCAAAACTTGATAAGAATCTTTGCTCATTCTGTGTGACAAATTTATATTGTATATATACGTGTATGTGTGTATTCTTAAGTTCATTGCTGGGCTTGTCAGACAGGCAATTTTTCTTTGAATCGACTTCGTTCAAAATTTGATAGATATATACAAATTCCATCTAAAGCCGAAATACTGAATTTTATTTTGTCTTATAGTTTAGACAAACAAACATAAGGACAGACATAATATCAAAATAATGTTTTTCGAAATTTGGATATTCCAAAGCAAGATTCCTACCATACTTACCACTATATGCAGTAGAAATTGATCTAAGTCGTGACAATATTAAAAAATTTTAGACGGCAATACGCAACTTATACTTTTTGATATATTATAAATTTATTGTGCTTTCTTGCTTTGTAAAGATTTTTATTGATTTTTTTAATATTCGTAAATAAAGGTATTATTTTAAATGTTTTCTTTATTTTAATTTGAAATGATACTTCTACATTATTGAAAGCATTTCCTTGCCCTTTCAAGAGCTGTAACATTTGTTTTTACTTTTCTCATTACTTTTTTATATTCTCTTAATTCGATTGTTGATTTAATTTAATTAAAGAAATAGTTTTGTTATAACATGGACAATAAATGAATAGGTAGCAGGAAAATTCAATTAATCAGCCTAACACCTATTAAAAGAGTTTTAAATGGACATGAAAAATGTTAAAGGAATTCTTTTTCTTTATGTAGGATTTGTTCAATATAGTAAATTCATTTACTTCGTCAAACTATTTTTGATAAAAACTATATGCCAAATGACTGCTTTATTCATACTAAAAAAAAAAACTTTTTCAATATTAAAAATTTTATTACTTCTTTACTCAATATTGAAGGAAAGTAGTAGTGAAGGTGAAAATATATCACACATTTGGATGGAGGAAAACTTTTTAAAAGTCACTTTCACTAAAATGTTATTGCCTTTTAAAAATATTTTCTGTTTCAAAATTTTCCACCCACCAATTTAAAACTTTGCCGTATGCATATCAAAAACGCCATTCCTTTCTTTTATGTCAAATAATAACATTCGTCCGTTTTAGTTGTTTTCATTTGTCACAGTTTCTTAAATTTAAAGCAGTTGACCTTTAATTTTTCCTCCTTTCCGAAGTTGCACACTTGTGAACTTTTATTCCAAAAAATAAAATTACTACTACTGGATATAAATCATATCAACTAACATTCATTTCCTTTGCTTTCATCAAAATAAAGAAAGCCTTTGTGTTTTTATAATATATGATTTGTAATGTAAAAGAAAGATATAAAAAGTATAACAAAATGATGTCAATGAATTTATTTGCATTATTTTTCATTTTTCGTATAATTATATTATACAACTGGTCACCTTTGGTGACAAGTTGGTTCACAGGAGATATAGGTTATATTTAATTTCAGTTTAACGATTTAATTAAAGTTCTCTCCCATTTGTTAAATTTTTTTTAGATATTAAAGTCTTATTATTTTTATGGTTTTCCAATTATTATGTTCCTTAATTATGGTATGTAACTAAGTTTGGGATTTTTTTTGCAAAAATGTTTTAAAATTGTTATATTTTTGAAATTCTGCTTAAAAAATATTTAAAAGAGCATCTATGAAACCCAAATATATCAATAAAATGACAAAAAATTTTGTAACTAAAAAGGAGCTTTTATGGCTAATAAAAGAAATAAAGCTTCTAGCTTAAAGGTTTATCAAACAATTTACTTAAATTTTTATAAACGGTTTAATATATAGATTATCTAGTTCTTGAAATAAAAAATATGTTAATTTTTAATCCATTCTTTAAATAATAGGATTTAATTGAATAATAACAGGATTTTGTTTTCATACTTTAAAGCATTAAAGCAAATATAAAATACTTTTAAACTGCATATTATTTAGTTCAGGAATCACAGAGCATGTTGGGAAATTTTTATATCAAATTAACAAAAAATATTCCTTAGATTTTTATTTATAAAATTTTCCGTATGAAAAATTTTATAAAAGTAATTTTGTACTAGAAATAGAATTTGAAGAAACAGCATCTAAAGTTGCAAAATAATATTAAATCGTATGTAAATGCAAATATAAATTTAAGGTAAACTGCGTCAAATTTAGACTATCAAAAGGTTCCTTAAAAATTAGACTATCAAAGACCTTCAAATATCAAAAGGTTTTATAAAGCAATCTATTCAAACATTATGAATATTACAATAAAAAAGTCTAAAGTTTGCCAAAGATTTTTTTTGAAAATTGAATTTTATTTTCTTTAAAAGAATTTTCCAATAAAGACGAGCATCAGAATGTAATTGTGTATTAAAAACGCACTTGTTCATTCGGCTCTTTTCTAAATGGATGTTTAAACCTCATTATTGAAAATTCATTCTTTACTTAACTTGTTACGATAAAAGATTTAAAAAGAATTATTCTTCTTTAAATGCATTTCATGATAGTTTATCGAAATATTTATCTTAAGTGTAGAAATTGGTTAGTAAATTTTTTCATTCATTTTGCATTTTTTTAACATTTAAAAACTGCCATCATTGTAATTAACTTTATAAAATTTCTTTCATTGCATCATCTTTCAATAATAACAAGAGCCGTCTTCCTGGTATAGGGGTAGCTCTTTTTACCTGTAATCAGAGCGTCCGGGTTCGAGTCTCGGTTCGGACGTGTTTGTTCTTCTGTGTTCTGTATGTGAGGTGTGTGAATATACATTCTCCTCATGTAAAACAGGGTTTGTTCAATCGAATGTGGCACATGAAGTAGATAAGTAGAATTCTTGGTTCTATTTGGCTCTACTGAAAAAACAAGATGCTCTCACTCAGCTTAAATCTGCTGTGGATAAATGGCCTTTTAAAGTGTCATAAGTTACAGCAACAATAAAAATGTAAACTTGCATAAAATAAAAATTCAAAAATATTTCAAGTGGTTATCAATAAAATGTTTGAATCAGAATTCATGAAATAAAAATTAATATATATGTTAATAAAAAAGGAAAATAATTAGATATAATATAATGCATTCAAATGATCAGAAATAAAATATTTAAAATTTGTTTCAGGATTCATTTGCATATTAATAAACAAAATTCTCCGGCAACTGATAATTAAAGCATTTCAAAACCTTATCTTCTTTTGAACAAAATGACTGTGCCAAAAATATTATGAACAAATTTTATCCAACATGAAATTATAATTATAATTAGAACTCGATCAATGAAACTCAAAGCACGGCTGAAGTTCTTCAGATTAAAGCAAAGTCACACAAGTCAGCACGGAATACTAATTAGTCAACATTTATTTTATGAACTCGACCACTTTGCAAAGCCCATTATGGCAGTGTCTGATAACACTGTTGACAAAGGTGTGAGAAAATATTTATTCGAACTACGGTTTCGCATTAAAATTCTGCTAGAGGCTCTTTGTTGAAAAGTGACGTCATGTTGTCATAACACATTATTGATGTAAGATATTCCTGACTCTTATAAAGTATACTCCTTGAAATATTTTCACGGCTCGGAGCCCGGACACTGAATGCAAATGTCTTCAGCGACGTTTGTATTTCCGCTCAAAGGATATTTTCAGATACATATTTAGTGAAGCATACGGATTTCACCGGAGATGCTATTGCAAAAAAAGTCAGGAAGCAGGGAAAGAAAATGTGGTGGGAATGTTTGTATCTTTTTTTTCTAAAAAAAATTCCAAAAAAACTTATTTTGAAGTGTTTTTCTTCCTGTTTTGAGTATATTTGCATAAACTCACTCGTTGAATGCTCAGGATTGGAAATGCATATCGAAAAATCTTCAAAATGTATACTACATGTTTTTTGATATTTCCTGTTTTTTCAGTAATTATAAAGATGCAGAATAATGCAATTTTAATCAATTATCTTTCAGATTTACTACTTTAAGAAATTGAATATTTAGTATTATATACCAATTCATGTTTTTATATCTTTTTAAATAAAAATTGATATTTCCAGAGCTTATCCTTTATTGCACGAGCAACATGTGAGCAAAAAACCTTACTAAGACAAAATAATTTTTGAAATTAAGTGGATTTTTCCATTGCTTAATCAAGGATCTTAAAGAAGTATTTTTAATAACCGGCTAACTGACAGATCCTATTCTTTTAACTTTTATTTGTTTTTTATAATTTCTTACCAATTCTCATCTTATACTATAAGTTAATTTACAAAATGTCTTTTATTTATTAGTTATTTTTCTAGTATGTTATCAACAAGGCCAAGAAAGTAAGATTTGCTGTTTAAGAAGTTACAAAATTTGTTATATATTATTGCCTAAACTCACTAAAATGATTTATAAAATATTAAAAAAAACTATGATATAGCAATAGATGAAATCAAACTATTATAAATTTTAATTAGTATTGTTAATCTTAGGTTAGATAACTGAATTATAAATGTAAAACATGCAAGTGTTTCATAAAATTACAGCTATCCTATTGTAAATTAAATTACTATATCATATATAAAGGAATATACTTGACATTTACTAATGGTACAACTTACTAACAATAATTGAATTTAACACAGAAATGAATTTTAATATTATTTTATGCCAATGAAATAACTTTTGTATAATTTGTTAATAAAATAAGTTTTACCAGAAATTTTGACATGAGATGCCGATTAATAAGTTGATTTCTATATTTTACATATTCATAATTATGTTATTTTTTTATCTATCTAAAATTATGACAAATATTAAAAACGATTGATTTATCTTTATCAATAATTAACAACAATGAATTATTAGAACATTTTAGGGCTGTCAGTTTGAACCAGAGTTTTCAAATACTGTACAGGTATACTTTGGAGGGTCGAAATATGAACATTAGGAGGATTCTCTTTTAAGTTTTTCTACATAAAATGTTAACAAGTGATGCAGTTTTTCCATGATAACTATGAATTTCTACTAATGCAGATCTTAAAAATTGTCTCCCTTATTTACTTCTAGAGTAAATTGTTCTGAATTTTTACAGTTTTTTTAAAACAGTTTTAGTATAATTTTCATCAATTAATTTCGTTTATATAATGAAATCTGACATTTTTCATTGTTTCATCAAATATAAAATCGAGAAAATTTTAGATTAATTTATTATGGCCTCAGACTTCGTGATGATTTGACATTAATACTAAAGACAACATGCAGTTTTAAATGTATTGCTCATATTTCTTCTAATGACGATATGATTTCTTGATACCATTAGGAAGTCTTATACACACAATAAACAGGTCATGTGATAAGCTAATTAAAATAACATGCATTTAATAATTCCCATAATTTGAGGCTTAAAAATATTTCTAGAGAAAATCAGCAACATCAAATTACATATAAAATAGGATTTCATTGAAATTAAAAATAAGTAATATTTTGGATGAACTAATGATCACCAAAGCCTTATTTTTTTCACTCATACCAAAACACGATTATTGTTTCTACTCTACTTTTGAAATTCAGTTCTTATATTTGAGCCTTACATACATGTGAGATTTAATGTATAATTTAAAATGTTCTTTTTTATGTTCAAATATCATGAATCGAAAATAAATGTCATGCCATGAAATTAAATTACTTATCAGCTTTAAAGAGTCCATTTTTTATATCAAGAACTGTAGATTGCTTATTTTTTAAGCTTTACAAAATTTATCGTGTTATTATTTATGATAATTTCTTGTCTGAAAATAATATTTTAAAATACAGATTAATTGTGTGTTTTTTAAGTATTAGTATATTTTACTAAAAGTTTATTTCAGATTTTGATATTATTCTTTGATTTCTATGTGAAATATTATCTCTTACCGCCGTGTTATTCTTAGTTAAAACTGTTAGTGTACATCTTAACAAATGGCTTCGAAAGAATGTTTTCAGAAATTTATTAACAACAAAAATGAAAGCACTTTTCCAACTAATTAACTCTTTTCTCATGAATAAAGATTGGACGGTCTCACAGATGGTGCAAAAATGATCATCTTCTTTCTTAATTCAAGCAGAAAACTCTTATTTTACCTTTATGTGAAAACTTTAGAATTTTAATGCTTAAGCAGTAAACTCTCTTATATTTTGCTTTTTTTTGGGGTCTCAGATAATCAAAGAAAATTGTTTTATTACTCTAAGATTGTTTTTGAGTCTTATTCTGCAAAAGATACTATGAATTAAAATTATGGATTATAGAAACTAAACAATTTTAGAAACATCAATATCACAGAAGTAAAAATTTATTTAAAAAGGAATAATTTTTAATTTAGAAAGCATTCTGCCATTAAATTCAAATAAGAAATTCTGTGAATATTGAATATTATAAATTATACTTTTTACTAATTACTATAAATTAATATTTTCAAATTGTTATATTTTTAATATATGTAATTCAATTTATTGGTATTTATTGAAAATTTCGCTGAAATATAACATTAATAAGGACGGTCATTCTAAAAGTTCACTAGGTAAAGGAAAAATACTTTATTAACCACATCCAGGATACAAATGGTAATTAAGAGGCACTTCTCTACATCTCAAAGCTGTTGATGCATTGATCACACTGCCAGACCAGTTTGTTTAACCTGTCTCGGTAATAATCAGGTCCCTAACTACTCAGCCAGTTCTTGGTACCTCTTTGAACGTCACCATCTGATATGAATCTGATTTCGTGCAAGTATTTCTTCAATGTTGGGAAAAGTGCATATCACATGGAACCAAATTGGGGTTGTATGGGAAGGGAGTGATTTCAGACACCCCTCCTAAGCTTTTACAGTAATCTCTCTGCCCGCTTCAAAAGAATGACAACATTTCTTCATGTTTTCTGTTCATTGTTTTATCCCCGTACACTTCAACGATTTGTCTGTGGATTTCCATTGTGGACACATTCTTGGGCCATAGAAATTGTATCACGGCCTATATCTCTGTGCGAGATCACTTCTCCAGACGTCTTGCGTTACTGTCACTGTTTCATATCTCAGTACTACCATTATCTGCTCTAACGACCGGTCTAACACAATTAGCGCTATCTGTCTCCACTCTGGATAACAACATTGTCACCCACAATTTCCACTTCCCAAATACTGTTTCTTGCAAACCTTTTTTTTTAGATCAATCCTCTTTTAAACGTGATGTGTCATATATTTTGAATTATTTCTGAAACTTGTTCAAAAATTCGAAAAAAAAGTAGCAATTACTTGTAACAAATTAGATTTATACAATAAATTATTATTTTTGCAGGAAGTAAAAATTCTTGCTATGAATAATTTACTCAGCTCATTTTTTCTACAAAATATATAGCAATAGAAATCATTCTTAGTTTCAAAAAAATACTCAATGATGTTTTGCATAAAAACTGGCATTCAATAACGATTGATTTCAATTAGGAAGAACTTCTGAAATATTGGCGAAAAAACAGAGAATACATTTAATTTTTATAATTGTTACATTGTATATGTTTAATCTAATTACTAACCACTTTTATATTGACTGATATGGTTAAAGGTACGATAAATTTTAGAAATTTGTCCATTTTGTAAAATATCCCATAAATAAAAATATGGAGTACCATCAATATGATGAAACGGCCATTACTCATTAATGTAGGTAACTACATTGGAAATTGGTGTAATTAACACATACTATATCACAAACGTGCCTGTACTTTACAAATAATATATAATTGTACCAAACCATCTATGTTATTAGATGACACCTTCTCTATTACAGTTAAAAGTTAGCAGAGAAGGTGTCATCTAATTAGACAGATGGTTCTAATTTCAGGCGTGGGTAGTGGCAGTGAACGTATTAACAATATAATCATTTAAATTCTGCTTCTACGTTCATTCTTGGAGAATCTGCATTCATATTATGCATGCACAGTGTACCTTTCAAATATGTTTTATATTATTAAAGGTCAAAGGTCTACCAAAATATATTTATTAAAATGTTTCTTTAGTAAAAAAAGTTGGTAAATCTTATTACAAAGGATATAATTAAGTAAAATCTATTGCATAATTTTTATTTAAATTTATACAATAGTTTCATAATATTTCCTGTAATTCCTGAGTAACAAAATTAGCTTTCCATTCATTTAAATGTTTACAATTGTTTTAATGCGAAAGCTTTTAAATTTCAAGATATGTGTCAGTCGAACGTCAGTATATAAATATTTATTAAGACAATATTAATTGGAATTGTTAATCAATTAAAATTGTTAAATTAATTTAAAAGAATTATTTCAATCAGTAGTTAAGTGATATATTTCGTAAATTATCTACACAAAACTAAACCAACTTTTAAAATCTAAAGTTTTTGCTTAATACCTCATTTTTTTTTTAAAAAAGCTATCAAATTATATAATATTACCTTTTATCAAGTGACTTTCAACTTTCATTTATATATTGTAGTTCTTTAAGTGATATGACATACATTTTTAGATCAAAAGTATATATATGATATATACTATAAAAGTAAAAATATATAGTTTATAAAAGTATATAAGTATTTTAGAATATAATCCGGAGCATAGTTATATAGTTTAAATAAGAACTACTTGATAACTTGGATTAACTTTGATTTGTTATAACAAAAAAAAATATTAGAAAATATTTTTTGTTTTGTTTTTTCAGTTTGCTCCGTAGACAGGATAGCCTTAGAAGAACGAGTTCTGAAGGGGAGGCGGACCATTCTGACCCTCAATCAGAAAGCTCTACAGATCAAGGACCTGTTATAGAAGCAATTAAGATAACAGTAGTTTGAAAATAAAGAAATAATATTTCAAGCAAGTTTGGAAAATATTAGCAATGCATTAACTGAGCAGATTGTAAAAAAATATCATTCATTTACGGAAACTGTTATCTAACACTCATATTGTACAATAAAAGTAGCAGACGCTATTATGTAATTAAAGGTGTAAATCCGAATTGTTTTCATCAAAGAGAATCACTTTATCTCATTCATAAACAATTTCTATTACATAAAAACCTGTCGTGTAAAGAAACTTATAGTGCAAATTGTTTGATATGAAGTTGTTAGAGTTTAATCAACTGTTAGTTAAAAATAAAGAGCGATGTTTTTCAAAATTTGAATTATAAACAATTTTTTACGATTCATCTCAGAATGATTTTATACGTGGCTGTATCAAAAAGTTAATAAAATTGTAGAAGATGAAATAAAAATTAATGTTGATCCAATTTTTAGAATTATTCATCTTGTTTTTATATATAAACTTGCTAATTTTTATTCTGGAACAAATACCTATTACCATATGCTTGCAGTAATAATTCAATAGAATGTGTTTAATTTATTATTTTTCTGTAGAACTGGATTCTTAATTTCAAATATTGTGAAAAATTTGCCAATATTTGTGTGAAATTAAATGTATTTCTTTATGGCAGGAGAAAATAAAAAATATTTCGACTACCCCAAAAATTTTCTAAGATCGAACTGCACAATGTTTTTATTCTAAGGAATCATGACAAATTTCCTCTTCAATAATTTCTAATTGATTTTGCTTCATAATATTTTTCTAAAGGAATTTAAAAATTTTGTAATTGGAATAAATTTTATAGCTAATTACCATTCTTGGATATGGCTCTTTTTTGTGAAATATCTTCAGTACAAATCAATTTCTTCTAAAATAATTTATTTATAAGAATTACATCCATAGCCTTGTGAATGATGAAATTTTTTAAGGTTTGCATCATCATTATCATCATTAATACAGTTATGCTTCGATCCTGATCTATCAAACAAAAGAGTAGAGTTTCAGACGATTCGTTTATTTACAGCCATATATTTACATAAATGCAACTTGTTCTAATCTAAAAATATTTGATAAATTAAAATAAAGGTTAAAATATTTGATATTTGCACCATTTAGAAGTTGATGATATTTATACAACAGTCGAAGGTTTATCGTGAAACAAGTTCTCCGTCAATTTGACGAAATAATACCTCAAAATCTAACACGTTATTAGTTAACATGGCTACTCCAGTTGGAGCGTAATTCAGCAGTCCGCAATTCATACAGTCTATTTCTCCCACGTTTTCAAATAACTTAATTTCTGTCCAATCTCCGCTTCTCATTTCTCATTGGTCTACTTCAGCTCTCTATCGCCCAATAGTTGCTCAGTGGAATCACCCCTTCATGGTCACCAGTCGGTCGTGGGAACGTCCGTTAATGATGTGATCCCGTAACTGACAATTTTGATACACGTGTTGATTATAGTCCCTTCATAATGGGAATAATTTAGCATCCAGATATTTTATCATTCCTTCTCCTTAAAAGAGCAATAAAGTTATCTTAAACAATAAATAACCACGTGTGGTCCTTCAGCTGAACATCACTAATGACCAGATGCGATGACCGCTCGGGAGAATAGACTCCCCTTCTGATAGTCTGAAGGCATTTAACAATTGAGGGTTTTAATAGGTGGTGATACAACCGGCTGAAAATTCCACTTATCAGGAATTGGAGAGGGAAACATTACAATACATTTATTTCGGATATTATTGTGGGGATTTTCAAATAACTACTGATTTCAAAATGGAATATTATACAATGCATTAAATCAAATTTATTTTTATTATTATTATGCCTTGTTTTAAATAAACATTCAGATAGTGAACATAAATTCATTTTGGAAAGTTATTATTTGATATATATTCGTTTTGCCATAAGAAATTAATTTCATTTTTTACTATGAAAATTGTTTTTCTTCATGTTCATTCATGGCGCTAATGAAGGATTATATTTAATAAATTTGCATCTAGAGCTCTTATCCACATTACAAGTAATTTAATTTATACTTACTATTTTATAATAAACGGGCTTGAAAATTGTTTCCATTATTTTATAAATAATAAAAAAAGTATCTAGAAATATTATAAGTCAGATGCCTAAAAATTCATTGAAATTATGAGAGTTAAGAAGACCAATAACACAAAATATTTTATATGGTTACAGCATGTTGCAGAAAATAGAAACATTTCACCACTACAAATTATCTATAGTAAAATATATAGCTAAAAATCAGAAAAAATCAGTTTCATTTTGCAAATTTATTCATTTTTGTGATTAGAGTCAAGTCACACTTCTTTTAGAGTGAATTCTTCTTACCTGTAGGTATAATAGACCATAGGTGACTTGATAAAAAATTTTCATTTAATGTTTCAATGAAACATGAATTCATGACGCGACATTCGCAAAAACTTCATCTTTTATAATATTCAGTATCAAAATATTCAAAAAATATTTTTAAAAAATAAAGTTGTTAATGCAGTTTTCTTGTCTCCTATATGTCTGATTTGAAACCCATTATGTATTTTCTTTTAAACTAAGAAGTTGATTCATGGCGTTAGTTTGTCATTTCTATCGTACTTATGAGACACACTGTTTTATTATCTGAACAATAATGAAGTTTTAATTTATTACACAGATCCAAGACAATAAATATTATATTTGAACGAATTTGAATTATAGTGTATGTCTGCAAATCTAATATAGCCTTCATTCCAAGCTGATCAAGAATGTTTATTGAGACATTTCTAAAACAAATTACTTTTTTTATTTATTTAGAAGAATCTCTACTTGATTAAAAAGTATTCTCGTTTACTGTCACAAAATTTTAGAAATGAGAAGTTCGGGAAATAGTGAAATGAAATTCGCGTGCAAATATTGCATATGAATTTTTAAAAAAAAATGTCTTAAGAAGAGCATTCAAAAATTATAGATAATTATAAGCTGCAGTTTAAAAAGTCATATAATTATTTATGAATTGTTGAAAAGTATTTAATTTGGTTTAATGGCATTTTTCACTAAATGTATAAATTATCCTTGCCTTTCTTTTGCTGTTCACTGTTTATTATAAATGCTTCTATGTAAAGTTTCAATTTTTTACATGCATTACTGCATGTAAGTAATTGAAGGTGTAAGGTAATTTGTATTGTAGGTAATTTGTATAATAATAATAAACTCTTTTGTAATTCTTTTGTATATTTCTTAAAAATTCAAAGTTATAGAAATTAAAATAACGACATTTTAAAATGCATATTTTCCATTGTAAAAAGTGAAATATTTCAAAGCTTGAAAATTTATTTAAAAGTAGGAATAAATTTCAAAATGGAGCTCGATAATTCCATTTTGCAAAAGTTCATTACACTATTTTATAAAAAGAGGTTTCTTGGGGTAATTAATTTCTTTAATATTTCCATGGCGAATCTTATTTTGTAAAACTTACTTTTCGAAAATTATTTCTTTTAATTCAATATTGTAGAAATCCATAAAATAACAGTACATTTAAGTGTATATCTTGCCTCATTAAAAGCTCTTTCTTCAGCTTGAAAACGTAAATATTTGCTTAAAAATAAGATTAAAATTCAAACTGGAATTCAAGAACACATTTTGTAAAAATTCTAATTACTATTTTTCCAAAAAAATTTTCATGGGGAATCCCTTTCCATTCATATTTTTGAGAAAACAATTTTTATAAAAAGTTTTTAAAATTCATAATTGGTTCTAACCAACTATTAAAGAATACAGACTTTAACAAAAGACATTGAGGGGTTTGTTCATAACATCAAAGAAAAATACAGTGTTTCTGTGTGAAAATTGAGAATTCTTTGAATTGCCATTTTTTCAATAATATTCTTTTATTTTATAGGTAAACATCATTTTTGTAGTTAATTACAAATAGCATTTTCTTCACCGATTTTCATGAAATGATGTGTTTGAAATCCAAACATGATAGGTATTTGTGGAGGATTTTGAGCAAACTGGAATGCAAAAAATTTAAAATTTATTTCCATAAAAACCGAAATTAAGCTTTGAAAAAGATATTTGTTTGATTGTAATTTAGGGGAGTAATAAAGTATCATATTATTCAAATTTCTGATGCTGAAAACGTAATTATAGAAGAGTTTAGTCCATGAACATTTTATAGTAGAAAATTGAAAGAAAATACATGCATTTGAATGAATATCATGGGAAATTAATGGTTGGCTGTTCTTGACTTCATATAAACTTAGTTATGAATATCGTAGTAATTAAAGTTCCCGTAGATTGATCTTAGTAGCTCGATTCATAGATCCTAAAGTTTTAATAATTCTTCTTGAAATATGATCCGTAAAAAAAGATTGAAAACAGTTTAACTCTATACTTTCATCCATAAGTTTAATTCTTAAACCAATGTTAAAGTTATACAAGATATTCATTCCAATTTTTTTTATTCGAATGTAAAGCAAAGTTATATGATTTTAAAGTACTGAATGTTTGAAATAGAAAAGATTTTATTTGAGACTTAAATGTTTTATATAAAACTACTATTTTTAATCATACGTAAAAAGAAAATAAATGCAAATATGCAGATGTAGATATTATTCATTTGAAATATTGTACCAGACGAAATAGCGGTGATTAAATTTAATATTAAAGTAATCGGTTTCAGTTTGTATGAAGCTGAATAATGCGTAATTGCTATAAAAGTTTTAAAGTATATTTTATAATAATTTATTTCCCCAAAATGAACGTTATGTATTTTACGGAAATCGCCAATTTTGAGACTTCTTTTCCAAATAATTTCCTTCGGGTGCAAAAATTTAAAACTTTCTAATTCTTCTGAATTCTTAATTCAAATGCAGATTCTGATTAAAATCAAAATTGCAAATTTTTGCGAATACACATAGAAAGCTTTAAACAGCCTATATTATATCAAACAGATTTTTATAATTGATATTTAACTACATATTAGTAAAGTGAAGGCTGTAAAGATCTCAATTTGAGATGTTGTAGCTAAATATATAGTGATGTTAATTGTTGGAAATACAAATTAAAGAGTATGAATTTCTTATATCCTTAGATTTTTGATTAAGAGTGTAATTTCCTTTTGAAATAGAAATTTTAGGTAAAATAGGGAAATTGTTTTCATCCTATTTGAGAAAATAAGATAAACTTTGCTACCTACTTCGACCATTAGCGGAATTATTTTCTGTGGATTTTAGCATACAGCTCTGCCACATGTGCTGAGGCATAAATTACCCAGAAATAAAATTGTCTTTCAGAGGATGAGAGTTTCTAATAAATAATTGTCTTTCAGATGATCAGAGTTTCTAATACACAATTGTTTTTCGGAGGATAATAGTTTCTAATTGAGAAGAAATAGTTTCTACTTATTTCTTTCTTCTCAAAGATATCCAGAAGAAAAAGAAAATTAGAATGATTCTTAATACTAACAGAAAAATACCATTGGTATAAAAGCTGTATAACTTGTTGGATAGTTATGGAAATTGATACTACAAATATCCAACGATTCACTTATTTCAAACGTATGTGCAATTATAGATATATGGATTTAAAACAATAAATAATCAAAAGCGAAAGATATGTAAAAAGGTATAATTGCAGCTTACCTTAAAATGCTTTTATTTCTTAACTTATTAACTTACAGAATTACCAATGTCCAATTGAATTGCTTACTTATATTTTAGCATTATCTAATATCCAGCTAAATATATAATTGAAATTTAAAGGTATGTTTGTATTCGTCATTCTTCCCCCTATTTTGATTAAGCATTTTATTTTTTTACAATTATGAAAGCTGAATTCTTACTCAAAATTTATAGTAAGTAATTTACTATAAACTGAACAAAATATCTTATTATTTACTATGTTCTTAACAAAATACAGATTATCCATTAAAATTATTTTGTGTATTTTACTCAAAAAAGTGACATGGTTATACATTTTTGTGTATAAATTTTCTCACTAACTGAAATGCTGACTTTGAAATGGTGCAATTGTCCATTTGACCTCATAAAAGCATTAGCCTGCAATTATATTCGCATTGAAATAATAGAACAATGTTTTGATTTTACAATAATAAAATAGTGAAATGTATTCACCTTAAGACTCAATAGTCTTATCATATTTATATAAATAAAAATGAATGTTTGTATTTCTATTATGCCTTCCTAAACCATTTATCTAATTGCGATGATACTTGGTCAGCTTGTTGCTTACATCTATGGGATGGTTATAGGTATAGTACAATTATCTAAAATATTAAATAAATTTGGATCTTAACTACATCTATTTACCAAGGATTAATCTCCAAATAACTCGCCGAGGAGACACAATTAATTCAGTAGAAATAATAAATCAAAGTTAAAGGTTAATATTGTACACAAATGCTGTGCAAGTCATTATCAGAAGTAATAACTTTATTACAGATTATGCAAGATAATTTTAGGGAGACCAATTCTCGTGGTTTTAAATTTTAATTAAATTTTAGCGTTTTTCGCAGTAACTTATAAAAAATATTATAATATAGATAATTTTGCACCATCTTAATTTTTTAAAAAATAATCTTTTCAACTATATTATAGCGATTCTGTGGTATAAATATATTTTCTATGTTTAATCAATTTTGAATAAAAATATTTTAATCACATTTTCTAAAATTAAACTTGAGAATTCTGAACATTCCTAAAAAATACACAGATTTAATATATAAAAAATCATATTTCGTTGCTTGTATTTTATATATACTGTTGTACCATTCATCCTATCTCGATAAAACATTGCCAAATCATTGATTGATTGAATTTAAAATTATTTTTTTGGCTGCATTCACGCACAGGGTACCAGCTCGTTACTAAATAATACAGAATTTAAGGCCAAAAAATCTAGAAAAACAGTATATGACTTCCTTCCCTAATTTTCTTTCCCTATCGAGCTATAAATATGAAATATTTATTATTTCTCTCTACCGTGCAATTCATGTAATACTTTTGTTTTCTATTAGTTAGAGCTTCTATAAATGCCCAAAATCAAATTTTAATTATTCTTGTTCATTTCTGCCTCTTAGAGAATTGCATTTGTATGACGTCATTGTCTAGACATAAATTTCAGAAAATGCTGCTTATTTTAATGAATTTGGAGACTTAATAATTATGTGAAGAGCTTTTTTTGTTTAGTAAGTTTTTGATTGTAAAAGAAGTTTAAATAATGAATTAAAATGTTTGTAGCGATGGATTTGATGGATTTTAATTAATTAAAGCATGAATAAAATATTTTGACTTACACACCTATTATTTAGATTAAAGTTTCTTTACAAAATAGTATACTCAACTCGCTATTACTTAATGAATGTTTCCTCAATATTTTCGAGAATATTTGCATGCTTTTTTATTTAATTATTTAATTACATTTTAATTTTAATTTTCTTCGTCTTTTAAATTGAATGTATAAAAATTTAAAGTTATCTACATGTTTTGTTAGAATCAATATTTAATAATATATATCACAAATTATTTTCACAACTGTTGAATAATATTAAGAAAATTATGAAAAAAATAATTTTAATCCCCAAATAATTATTTCAAAAATATTGTGAATAATTTTTAGACTGAATCAGTATCAGTTGTGATGAAAATATTTGAAAATAAAATCATTTTTAATATTAAAAGTTTTTTTTAATAATTTTTAGCGCAGACTAAAATACTTTACAGAATATACATCTAAGTGAAAAGTCAAGCATTTTACCAAGAATATTTTCGGTATATATTCTTATATTATAAATCTAAAATTCCTAACTTCAAATTATGGTTAGAAATATTGAAGTTTTCATTTCTCGTTTTAGAAGTCTTAATAATTGGTGAATTTGATTTAGATGTTTATTCATACTTGATATTTTTGACTACACGAATCCTTGAAGGATTCTTTACAAGAATTGCATCTCTTGTTCCAAGTATTACTTGACAAGAAAGTTCGAACAATTATCCAAGCAAAATAATTCACTTCTTTGCATTCAAATTAATTTTTTATGGATTTAAATATAAAACAAATATTAGCTTTTAAGCTCTTTCTAAAATCACTTCTCATTGCATCATTAAAATTTAACAAAACTAAGTATTATCATTTGAAGTTAACAAAGCAATCCAACATTCGAGAACTCTTGAAAAAACCCTTTCGGATGCAGAAGGATTAAGTACTTCGAATTCGAATATTTTAAGATGGAAATGAAGACGTAATTTCTTATATCTTGAATGAAATATTTCTTTCTCAAAATATTGGGTTGTTCGGAAAGTCATTTCATTTTTTTTTTGTCAAAATGAAAAGAAATTTTCGCTTAATGAATAAATTATTTATTAAATTATAAAATTGCCATTCTGGTCTAATACCTTTTGCCATATTTTTGGTAGTAACATGATTACACGCTCATAAAAGTTTTGGTCTTTGCTGTAAAAAAAACTGATCGAGGTGGTTTTTGGCCTCCTCATTTGAAGGAAAAATTTTGCAAATCAGTTCTGGTACTGATGTACTGTTAACACATCTTCTCCACACATATTGGCTAATTTATTTCTGGCTTGAACAGCATTTTTACCTTTTATATAGCAAAAAAGAAAAAAATGACGAAAATGCTGTTTATTGCTCTCCATATTTAAAAGGGCACCATCCAAAAACTACTGCGAAGAATCAGCTGCACTTTTTCACACTCAAGCCTTGCTATATCAGCTCTTAAAAAATAAAATGATTTTGCGGTTTAAGTATGAAATTGGGTGCGAAAAATACAATTAAATCCTCTGTCGGGAAAAAACGAAATTACTTTCCGAACAACCTAATAATATAAGCGTTCTTAACAACAACAAAAAAAAATGGAAATTTCAAATTAAACAGTTATATCCCTTTAATAAAATGAAAAATTGTTTTATGTAATACTTTAGTAGAGCGACGCAAATTTTTAATTGATAGAACTTAGCATTTTATGTAACAAAAATAATTTACAACGACAGTTTGTATGTTTATGATTCCTCATCTTAAATAAAAATTTCACTATTAAAGATGAAATATTTTATTTACTGCTTGAGGGATATCTAATCAAAAGTTTTATTGAACATTACATCCCAGGAAAAAAACCATTATATAGAAACCATTGTTAAACATTGTAATTTCTCTCCATTTGGGATCTCGGAATAATACAAACAATATAAGCAGTCAATTTATTATTACTTGTCCAGAAAATCAACACATTTTGAATATTTCATCAATTGACAACTAAACATTTTTTTGTTAATTTAAAAAGTATTAAATCTGAAACTGGTCTAATTGAAAAAAAAACTTTTAAAAATCGTTGCAAACAAATTGAATACATATAAGATTAAATGCACATGTTTAATTATTAAAAGCTGTTACTAATCATTTTAACACTAGGTTTACCAAGGAGTTATTTTGTATTATTGTGAATTATTTTATTTGTATAAAATGAAAAAAATTGTCATTAAATTTCTTCAAGAAAATTATTGCCATATATCATGAGAATATTTATTTTGTTTTCACTTAAATTTATAAGACATACAATTACAAATTTTTTTATTTTCCTTTTTTAGTTTCGGAGAAATGTTTACAGCATATATACTTTTACTGATGGGGTTATTTTAACTATTCGAAATAATATTGTTGAGAAAACATGTATGTATTCTTAAATATGTAACAATTTGATAGGGATGTTCATAGATATAGTTATAAATATAGAAATAAGTATGTAATTTGTAAATTATGCGTACATAAGAAGCAAAAAGACGAAGACGAAATTCATACAGATAGAAACTATTGCTGATTGTTTGAAAGTAGACGTGTGAGTCTTTACTTAGGTAGACAAACAGATGGTCTTAAAGATCTATATTAGAAAATAATAATTTTTTAGGGATTAAATACTGAGCAGCTATCTTTTCATTACACCACACCTCAAAAAATATATTGAAAATATAAAAGTTTTTTTTTTTCTATTTTGACTGCATAATAGATGAATCAATTTATATTTTTTTTTAAATTAAATATCGAAAGGAATCAGGTTGACTACTTTGGTAGAAATTGGTGCATGCTAATTAATGGTAAACCTAGTATTAAATAAGATCACTTACAAAAACCTTTATCAAAAAACATCATTTGGATTTCAAAAGATTTTTAAATATTTTGGTCAATTTTGAAAATCAAATAAGATGTTAATTTACATTCATATTATTTATCTATTTAAATTTTATCCTTATATTATAAAAATAATTATATAAATTTAATTATGTTATAAAATTAATAAAAGTAGAATAGAATGGTTTGGTGTTTCGCGAAGTTAGTGTACACAGAATAATTAAATAAAAAGAAAATAACCATTCACTGTAAAAAGTCAAAATAAGAAAAATCCCCCAATTTCATCCTTTTAAAGAAACATTTTTAAATGGCTAAAAATTATGATTTATTCTCAATTGTATGAATCCCGGAACAAACGTGATATCTGTTAGCTTCAAAGAATTAATAAGGGAGAAATGCTGAAAATCTTAGTAATGCAGAATTATGAAAGGAATGTCGAAATAAAGTGATAAAACCTGATAGAATAGTAAGCATCGGATCTGCTTGTAAATAGAATTTAATCCGTTATTTATTATAAATTTTACAAGAATTGTGCCTAAAATTTAAAAAATAACGCAGTTTTAATAAGAAAATCCAGTTTTCCAAATAAAAATATAAAGAAACTGTTTTGTATTTCAGATTATATTATGTGATCCTTATAAAAATACTAATTATAAATTCAACTCAGCATTCAGATATTGAACCTAAGGAAGTAAATATCATTTTTAAAGTTTAACACTAGAAATGGAAATATTTACAGCAATAAAGGAAGTGATTTGAATTTTATTCCAACAAAGAAATGCATCTTTGTTTAACTTGCTTAGAGGAAATTTTAAAATATTTCAAAATCGAATACCTGAAATATTCATATCTAAGTTATTAATATTTTTTGAAAAATTAAATTCATATTTTATAACAAGTAAACTTTTGAAACCAAGAGGATAATTATTAAATCTTTGATAAATGATATTCTTTGATGTTATCGTATAAAAATAAAATAAGTAGTTATTAGTTAAAAATCGCAGTTATATTTTGAAGCAAATATTGACAGCAGCATTATACATATTTCAAAATCATTTCCATTAAACTTAATAGCTGTATATAACACTCTGTATGCAGAACATATATACATACAAACTCTCTGTTAATGCATCCTATCTAGTATATACGTTAATTAATTTAGAAACAAGCTTCATACATTCTTATGTAGTTTAATATTCACATCACATTTTAGCATAACTTGCCTTAAAACGAATTATAATACACACAATATTTCCATGCTGCAATTTTAAAATGTTCTTCTTTTAATGCAAGATATTTGTTTTTAAAAAGGCTAAATATCCCTATGAAATAATATCCTGAAAATGAAAAAGAAAGAATTATTTTATGTAGGAAATATATTTATCAAGCTTCTGAAAAACAGTGATTTAAATATTTTATTACAGTATTGCCCAAAAGCTTGCTTTTAAATTCTAAATTTAAATTTGGTAATATTAAGCCTTATTTTCATTATTATAATAATATTAATTTTACCCCTTTTTGCCTAGGACTTAAAAGAATGGTCTTCAAGTATAGAAGAAAAGTATTTTTTTAACAAAAGGAAATGTTTAAAAGTCAGTTTGAAAGAGTTTGCACTTTTAATAATAATATACTGCACTTAAACTAAACGTTATTTCTAGAATCATCTTTCGATGAACACTCTAAAGAACTGCCGTTACATTTTCCAACAGATGGCAAACTCCATACCGAAATCATTTACTGCTGCGTTCCTGAATCTCTGAGAATGAGCCCTTATTTCAAGTGTACAAAGCTTCATATCCAAATGCAAATGTACTTGCTTAGAATACTAATGACCGTGTAGTTCAGAAAGACCTTAGTAGTGAGAAGTGTGTGTGCTGGAAATGAAGTCATTCTACTATACGATGGAATACATATATTCATGGAATTTCTCAAACAATTAGGTTGAAAGAAGTGTTTGAGTTTTAAAAAATAGTTGGAACTACACTTTTTTTTTTTTTTTGATGATGAACTAATCAATTTTCGTGCATAAATTTAAGAATTAAGTAGGAATGTTTTTCAACCCTAGCAACTTCTAGTTTTTAATTCGATCAAGTTTAAAAACAATGACAGTGTTAATTTTTTTGCGATGCATAATTTATACAATACAATTGTATAATTTACAAAATATTTTAAGTTTATAATATTCTGTTAAGAGGAAGACGAACACAATACTCAGAGCATTTAACATCGTTTAAAAATTCAGAGAGTTTTTTATGCTTATTTCTGATATTGTTGACAGTAAGTTTCTACAGTAATTTCTATTGAAAAATAATTCAAGAATTAATATAATATTAAAAGACATTTTAATGCAATTAATCCCTTCCAACAGCTTATAATTTTTGTTTCTTAAATTTATTTTGTGAGAAATAGCTTTCTTTTAATAGTATTTAAATTTATTTATGGATTTCTTTCATGTATAACTATGATTATCCTACACTTATCCCTATAACATCAACTATGATTTATCCTACAAAATTCATATAGCTTTGTATTTTGCAATGTCCAGAATTATGTTGCTTTTGTATTCAAAATTGTTTAAAAAGTGCATTCATTGCATGGAACCTTTATATAAATAATTTTAAATAGCTTCAATTTCAATCGTATTATAGATTTTGATAGTTTGATAATTAATTGGGCAGTTAAATAGATTGGAAACATTTTAATCTAATTCATAAAATGTGCCTATATATTTCATTTGTGTCAATTGCATATAATGACTTATTTTAAATTAAAGTTATTTTTTTACTGTCTCGTGATGTCTCTATAAATTAAGCTACACATTGTGCGCAGTTTCGATATAAAATTGTGAAAATATTAATTAAGATATATATTTGTTTCAAATTCAGATGAATTAGATTTATGTAACAGCTGTCATTTTAATTCAAATTGTTATTTGATGTTTATATGTCGTCTAGACTGTTAATATATTTAGGACATTTCATACATTTTTGCCTAAATATTCGTTAGATGTGTATATTCTAATTGTATAAGGTATGAAAAATTTCACTGTACTCTTATGTTACGAACTGCTTTAAGATATCAAAACTAATTTAATAATAATTTGTGTTTTCAATTTCGTATTATTTTTTAAAAAAATTACCTATCAAAAAGTTAGTAACTTTTCAATAGATTTTTAGAACAGTTTATCCATCGAGGAGAGAAATATGCTATTAGGTATTTAGACTTCAAATAGATAAGTGGTAAAACGAGCCAGAATTGCAGGCAGTTATCAAACAAGAAAAACAAGAATTTGTATTAACAAATGCACCGAAAAAAAGGAAAAGATAATTTACAACATATATGTATGCATGATCCGTACCAAGATTTTTTTAATATTTTCTTGACAATTGGCAAATATGAAATGATTTAATAAAATTAAGCAAATACGGAGATAGCATCTTGACTTGCGCCAGGAAAAGGAAAAAATAAGTACATTTTCCCTTCCTTCCCTGAGTACTTTACTCTTCCCGTCAGGGAAATATTTTGAAAATTCCAGATTAAATATCGGAAGGAAGTAACAGAAGTTTATTACAAGTAAATAATTTTATATCTACTGAATATTTACATTTTCTAAACAAATATTATTGGGGAAATGAAATGTGCTCAGCATTTACTTTTCTAAGACAACTTTTTTCAATAAAAAATTGCAGTTTCTGTCAACATAAATGATCCTATCTGAAAGACCCAGCATAAAGAAAATTATCTTTATCCTGTAATGAAATTCTTCGCACATGTCTAAAAATAATAATAAAAATATTCGTATAGATTTAATTAAAAATATCACATCTCACGCAAAGTAAATAAAATATTTAACACAGCTTAAGAATTCTTCCCATCGTAATAATAACTTAATTCATTATACAGAATTTGCGAACTTATTTATTTATTCGCGGAAGGCAAACATTTTTTTTCAGAGCAGCACAAGAATGTTAATTGAATTAATCAAGAACATACATGACACTTCATGTTGCAAAAGAATTGCAACTTTCACTGACTTACAAAGAGAATAGAAAAGGAAACGTAGAATAAAAAAAGGATTGCGAAGATGAACAGAGAAGAATGACAAAACATTTTGACGTTTTGAAAAATAAGTCGGTACCTCGTAGTTAGGTTATAAAAGAGATATTGATTCCTCCAGCAGAAAAATGACACTCCATTTATGTAAGCTGAAAAGTTTTGCACGCACTACATTTGTCACGAAGGGAATGCGATCTTTCGACACACACTAAATCGGAACAAATGGAACAAAGAATCGGAGAAAAGTGAAAGAATGATCTCCGTCACTAACGAAATGTTCCAAAAAGGATGAATGTCAAACTCAGATCGATAAAAAGTCGCCATTTCAACCCACATCATCCCTTAATCATAGAAATTTTAATTTTCCTTTTTGATTTTAGAAGCCAAAATTATTATAGATTCGGAATTCCCTGCTGAATATGAACTATTTACTCCAAATTCATCCAAACGCGTGTTTAATTAGTCCCTTGTAAGATTGTAACAAGGCACATTACGTATGATGATAGCTTAATTCATGGATTCCAATCGGAAGAATCACTAAAAGTCAGGCAATGGCAAGCCCATGCAGACATTTCTAGAAAAGAATTGGGGACTTAGGAGCTTCAAACTAGATTCTAGTAGTGATGGAATTATCATTTTAATGTAAAGTTTAGTTAGTTTGTCATTAAAGCTGTCATTAGAAATCATTAGCTGTTAGTTTGTCATAGAAAAATGTCATTAAAGATAATATTTACTTCAAGATGTACAAGGAACTTTCCGGCACTTTAGGTTGCAAAATGACATATCTATCTTCTTATAAACAATTAATTAATCTTAATAAATAAGTAAAATATATAAAGGATTAATCATAAGCTAGTGATCGGCACTTAATTTTGGCAAAAAACAAACAACAAAAATTTCTTGAACAGAGAATGCAAAAGACCTACGAAACAGCGAATTCAAAAGATATGTGTACATCAACTTGGTATGAATGGAATTTGCTGAGCACTAATATAGTCAGTTCATAAACAAGATATCGTTCTGCTAGTCCTCATTAACATTTTATAAACGTAAGAGCGAATGTCCTTTACTCATTTACCTAAATGCTGCACAGTGTTATGCATTGCTCTTATATCTGCAATGTATATCGTAAAGTATTTTATCCTGATATATTTCACAGTTTTATATAAAAAACGTTCTTGTGAGGAAATAAAGAATTACTGTTCGTCAAAATTTAATTGACTAACACACGAAAGAGAAAGAATATTGCTATCGTAAAATGCCTTTCAACTTTTAATTTACCTTACATCAAGTATAAATTCTGACTGTATTTTTTAAAAAAATTAGAATGTATATAATAATACAACAACGGTATTTTAGGTCAATATATTTTCAAAAACAAATATTCATAGTTATTTAGACATATATAAAAAACAGAACATTGTAAATAGTTTTTAATAATTGCTTTGTAAATTCCGAAAAGCCAAACTTATTATAATGAAGCTAATAAGCTATTGTATAAGCAGATAAATGAAATAAATTAGACACATATGAATAAATTAAAATAAATAAATGGACACGAAATAAATTAGACAAATTTAAGAAAATAAAAAACCCATCACAATTCGAAATTCTGATATAAAATCTGAATTTTGAATACCAAAGAAATCACGAATCATTAATAATAAGGTGTTAAGCATATAAAAAGTAAATTATAACGCAATTTCTTTTCGTATAAGCATGGATTTATTCTATTAAATTGTTCACAATCATTGTGTAAGTAGGGATAGAAAATGAGTGGCTATAATAATGTGTTTCAATGCGTTTAAGGAAGATTGTTCAGTAAAGTATAAGATATACTTTGGATTTGCATCCCTTGAGTTGTGGGTTTAAACCCCAGAGACTTTAGATTCTCTGCATATATGGTGGCTGATGTATATATAAATTTATCGCAGCCACAGATTCTTCCAAGTCGTGACACAACCACTGGCGGGTGCATGATCATAGATAATCGTCCTCTAACTCACGTCTAAATAACGATCTGTCTATGAATGAATGAAGTTCACCCTGTGAAAAGTGATGTGACGCATGAGTAGCTAATACATGCTTTTGGAAGCAATTGGCTATATAGTTGGCAATACTGAAACTAGAGGCGCTGAAGCATTTTCTTACTTCATCAGCAGATTTGTCCATTACAAATGTTAAAAGCAATAACATACGAGAAAGTTTAACGGAATATCTTTCTGGATATAATTACCTTTATCTGTCTATCTATATACAGACATTTTCATGAGTTCTTTTTCTATTTGTTAAAATATTATAATAGTGGTGATAAGGCCAATTAATTCATTTGTTACTGCAGGTGTAAATCCTTTTGAATGGAAAAGCCCTATATCATCAAATTTATACAATAATTGAAATATTCCTGTTTCTATAATATCTAGTTCAGACGAAAGAAATAGAGTTGGAAATATATTTTAATACCCAGACTGAAATGCAATAAGAAAACATGAATTTTTGAAACATATTTTACAGAATTTATTAAAGTTATTTTGATATTTTTCACTCTCATATTTTAATTGATTTTCGTTGCGTCTTCTAATTAACGATGATAAAATTCCAGAATATTCAAAATACAACGAATGTACGAATATGTACTAAAAATTTACAAGAATACATAATATCGCAATACATAAAGTAACTCCCAAATATGATACCTTGTCTTTTTGATATCTACTATAATATTTGCAAGAAATATTCATTCCAAGAATAACTTTTAAAAATTGAAATTTTTTGCAGAATGTGAATGTCATAATTGTTACATATTGCTTCGTTACGCAGCGTTAGTGTAGACAAACAATATGCGAAGTTATTGACCGTATGATTGAATATATTATATCGAATCTCAAGTAATTCATATAATTATTCATTCTTAAACTCACAGCTTTTATATAATATTATTTTAAATTGAATCAGATTAATCAAAGATGATAATGACATTAATAATTATAATATCCAAACACAGAATCTTAAAGACAATTGAGGAGAATAAAATACTTTAGACTGTTGATATTAATTCCACAAGGAAAAAAAAAATTGATTCATAGAGATGTAAGATTTGTTTTTAAGCTATTTTAATTAGCAAATAAATTCCTGATGTTAAATTAATACATTTTATGGAAATTATTTAGAAAAATATTCCTATGATTGCAGCCTTGAGCTTTTCATGGACGGAACATCTTAATTATAGAAGAAATTATATTTACTGAAAGAAATACGAATACGCTTGATATTGAAAACGAAGAAGCTTATATATAAAAATTTCTGAATGCTTAACGCAGATATATTTACACATGCAGTCTTAACGCGGAAATGAAACATATTTCAACGATGTGAATTTGAAAATCAATGAGACAATCGATTTAAAAACTGAAAAATTTAATCAGTAACACATCCAGTAGCGTTATATAAGGATAAACCAGTGTTTTAAATTATAGTTCTTATTACGAATAATTTTATTATGAAAGATATAAAAAAGGAGTATATTACATGCCTTAAGACAATGAAATAACATTAAAATAAAAATGAATCTAATGATCAACACTTTTTTCTTTCCAATTTTACTTCCTAATATTTACATTCAGATTAGAATGAGTATGTAAGTAAACAACAAAATTATTAAAAGCTGGCATATAAATTAGTTAAGTTACTTAATGCTTATATACATAAATATATGTAATTACTGATTTTCTCTAACGTAAAAGGACTGAATATACTCTAATTTTGCATTGGAAATCTAATGTCTAGTTAAAAAATATAATGATGAATGTTAAATCATCAGAGTAAAAAAAAAATAATTTTCTTCATTATATGCCTTACTTGATTTCATAATATTATCAGGTGCGCATTTATTTCAAGACCTACTTTTCCAAAGAGAGGTTTTTTTTTGCATTTGGAATTTTATTTGTTTCGAAAATTAATATTATACGAAAGTTTTGTAGCCTATAAAAAATCAAGCATACTGTATATCTACAATCTTTACAAAAGTATTTAATAAATATTCCCATTATTTTAATGTCACTGAGAAATACCCTCAAAAATTGTTCATAGCTTTTATTCTCCTTAAAATCAATATAAAATAGCCCACAAATCATTGATTAATTTTTTGGATGGAATTAACTATGAAATAAGCCACAAATACCTTATAATTAATAATCTGACATTTTTTTATTATTAATTTTAAGTATACTTTGGAAGTTCCACAACTCTTTTTTGAGTAAGAAACTAAAGAAACAATATGGCGGAGGGCATTGTCTCGCTTTCTCAGATTTCAATTCTTAGTGGCAATATGCTCAGATAGTTCATGATGGTCCAAGTCTTAAGTAAAAATATATTCAAGGAAATGCTTAGCGAAATGCGTACATGATACGCAAATGCTAGAATTTCTTTCACGTTTTATTTAAAGTTGATATTTTTTCCTGAAAGGAAGGCATAGAAGAAAAGGAGTGGAATGATACGAATATATTCACACATATCAGGCAGAAAGTAAATGATAACTTTTGAAAAATACATGGGAGGGTGCTAGAAATCAGTTTTTGAATCAGTCTGTATATGTGCTGGAAGCCATATCGGGATATGTCTGCTTTCCATTTTCAACACTTCATTTCTTATTAAGAATTCCATTTGTGATTTCTCTGTAAAAATGGAAATATTTATTTCAGAGTTGCATTTCAATTTTTTGATGCTTTCTTTTGGATGATGTGGATGCCTTCAGTGTGACTAAACTCTTATCGTATCATATTCTATTCAAATATTTCTTAATGATTCATAAATAACATTTGGGCTAAATTTCTGTAGAAGATTTAATTTTCTTATCTTTGATATAAATATTGTTTCTTTATAGCTTACTGAAAAATACATCATTTACTCGTGTAATTTGGTGATATCTACAAAATCACGTTACTTCGAGTCCCAAATGTAAATTAATGAATAAAATTTAATTCGAAACCCCTTTTCAATGCATTAGACATGATAATCAGTCATTCTCTTAAATAATAAATAAATGATGAAACAATCCATATGAATCTTTAGCAAAAAAATTTCAAAAAATCTGTTGAGTAAAAAGCGAATTCATTTATTTGAAAAGCATATTTATTAAAAGATACTACAAACATAAATATAACATTTATGTGAAAGTTCAATGAGATTTTGCATTTTGATCTGTAATTGTATTAATTTTTTTAAGTAAAATGATTGTTTTAGATAATAACCAGAGATATAAACGCTCTGATTATTTTTATACTTTTTGTATTTGCATTAGAAAATCTCTATTTCTCAGACTCAGTGAATTTTATTATGTTTTGTTTAAGGAAAAATCACTAGAAATAAATGTAGTTATTTCCATAAAAATGATAACACTTGCGCTAAGATATCATCCCGCACCCTTTATCCTGATTTTTTTATATGTAAATATTTTGATTCCATACAAAACAAAAAATAAAAAACGTATGTCAAGGCGGATAAGTTTTTTCAGTGATAATTCCTATTAAAACATTAGAAACAAATCAATCAAAAATAAAATTATTATTTTTAATTTTATGGTAAATTTGAAAAGCAGAACAATACCTCAGAGAGCGATTCCTGATTTTGTAGGACTCAGAGAGCGATTCCTCTTAAAATGCAAAAAATGTCAACTTTGAAATTACGTAATCCAGGTCAGTGAGTGTCCCTTATTTTGGATATTTGTATCCACATCAAATCTGTCCTCAATCTGTAAATTTAATTATGTTAAACTTTTCAATCATTTCTTTAATCTAAGCAAGTGTTTCTCATAATAAACAATATTTAATGATTTTTTATAGCTTAAAATATGTAATATGTAATAAATATCGTAACATTAATTAATAATCAATTTTTCTGTCATAAAATGGAAGAATGTGTAGCTTTCCCAAATAAAAATTTTGAAGAAATTAGGTTCAAACATTTTAATTAGACTCAATAGATAATCTTATCTATTACTATATATTTTTCTAAAAATATCGTATGATAAAATCGATAGAAATGTCCAGACAATAAAAAGATCAAGAAGAATCCTTTCCAAAATTTGGTAATTCTTATTCAGATTACAGTAACAGAAAATCCTTCTAGGCTCTAATCATTCTATCTTATTTTCGTCAGGCCTGATTCAATAGCTGCTGCAATCTGACAGTAACATGACATCAAGCAATTTATATAAAAAATGCCAGTTTATAATCGTAAATGTTCTAGATGTTAATAAAGTTCCCAAATTACGCTTATATTTCGTATTGAGGCATTAATTTTTTTAATTGAATGCTTCAATACGAAATGCTTTAAATGCGACATGCCTCAAGAAATTTGTAAAAAAAAAATAATAAAAAAATAAAAAAGGAAAGTTAAAAAAACCAGAAAGATTTTAAAATAATGTCTAGAAATTTTTAGGAATTAAATATAACATATTTATATATAACGCTAGCATATAATTCAAAAGTTGTGGGCATTCAATAGCGAATAAAAAGAGATTTAATTGGCTATTACGTAATAAATAATGAAACATTAAAAAAATGTTTCAAAAAAACATTCACAACACTGGAAATATAACTGTTATTTTTTTCATTTCAAAGTAATTTTAAAAGCTAATTTGTTTCAAAATTATTGTGTAATTTTTGAATTGTCTGTTAATTTTTTCACAATTAAAAATGTATTTATACATTTTTAAAATATAGTCTTAACAATCAACTACTTACTTTCAAAGATGTAACTACTTTGAAGTATTTTTCATCAGAATGTGCCAGCTTCAGAATTTTAAAAATTGAAATATAAAAACTTGGACGTTTTTATTTGAAACACCTAGAGACTTAAACTATAAAAATGTTACCCTATTAACTGAATTAGTTTTGAATAACGTAACTAAATTAATACTAAATAAAATTTCAAGAAATATTGATCATAAAAATAATACTTATAATATAATAATCAAATATATAACAATAAAATGATATTTTCCTTAAATTTTGTAAGAAATGCATATTAATAAGTATGGTAAACTCATCTAAACTAACTTAACATTAAAAAACTCTCCTGGAAAAAAAAAACAGAATGCATCATATACAAATACAAAACATTATAGCGCGTTTGAATACTTCATATAATTGTCATTTAAACTCATCATTTTATTTTATACATTTTAAAAATACATAAATACAATTAAAGTAAAAAAGTGGAGGTAGATATATAATGATTAAGCAAATAGTGTCGCACTATCGTTCTTAAATATACATCCGTGAAGCGTTCGGACAACATTTTTTTAATGATTCAGGGTTCCTTCTGAGATAAATAATTCATAAAAGCATCAAAGAATGCATATAATTATTAATTTTAGTAACAAAAATCAAATACACGTGCTATATACAGTGTTAAAGTTTTTTTTAAGATTCCTGTATTCAACGTCATTAAATAAATGTCAATATTTTCTTTCATTACGGCGATAAAAAATTTTATATTGTAGACTATTTATAGCAAATACTAATATATTTTATTTTGAGATACTGGGGAAAAACATATAATTGATTATATAATCTTAGCATCGAAAACATTTTTTCATTTACAGCTATAAATTTTTTTAAAAAATGATTCCCCGTTTTCTCAGATATAATGGAAATCTAAAATAAATTTAAATACTTAACAATTGCAAAATATCAGAATAGAATTGCATAATAAAATATGAAAAAAAAGAAAACACTGCTATTGAGGAGAAAATTATCAAAAAAATAATAAAGTGGATGTATTGTGAAAGGTCCAATTAAGTTAAACCCCGCCAGTATTTGTTACTTTTTCTTTAGTAATCCACAATTCCCTACATACCATAGGTTTGGGTTTATGATTAAGGTAATATATCTTTGCAAAATACATTATTTCAAAAGAAAAGCTAAATTTTCTTTACTTCTAAAAACGTAACTTAAAAATTGAATGTTCGAAACAATTTTTCATGCATTAAAAGTTATTTTTTCTGTAATCGGCCCTTTTAATTAGTATTTAGTCCCATTTCTATTCCTTAAACAAGAAAATGCAATTTGTTTTGAGGTCAATAAGATTTTAACAATATTTTTACAGCATCGAATGCATTTATAATAGATGAAATACTGGTGTATGGATATAAATAGAATTTATTTCTCAGTTGATCAGCAGTTGTTTGATATTTTAATATATATAAAAATTGGCAGAAAACAGTAATTTTTTTGACAAAAGATGCAAAAACTGACTATAAAACTTTTCCCTGAAATGTTTTTGTTTGCATTTCAAAAAAGGTCACGAATTACCTTTTAAAATTCATAGTAATAATAGAAATTTGAAAAAAATAATTCTTTTTTTTTAAGTTAGACTTAAAAATACTTAACATAATAAGTAATCAATTACCTGTTGACCTTCAATTTAAGGATGCGAAAGTTCCGGTATTTATAATAATTATTACTATTATTTTACTTATATAAAGGAGTTTCATTCTATTTTATAAAAAAATGCATAAGAAAATATTTCAGTTATTATAGACAGCCTTCTGAATTTCTTAAGAATTTTGGATTAGGATTAGATTTTGGATTAAATATATTTTAAGATTTTATTTTATATCTCTTTCTACTTTTTGTGATCCAGTCTTTTTCATATTTGAATGAAATAGTGGGAAATTAAGAGCTTTTCCAAATTATAAATTAGAGTAATTAAGCAAAATTCTTATTGCTTCATCTTATTTAAAATTGCTTTTTGATTTCCCTAATTTTTTTGAGCTAGTAGACTAAGAAATCAACGATTTTGACTTGAAATGGAATATTTAATTATTTCAGTTGGTACTTATATTTGGGACTTAAGAAGTGTTCATAAATGCATTAAATTTAAATCAATGAAAAAATATCTTTTGGGGAATCATGTGGGAAAACTTAGTAAAGCACATGTAGATTTCGACATGATTTAATCAATCCCTGGCTGTAAGCCATTAATTGCTATAATTCATGTACTTACTTCCTTAACTTTTAAATCTTGTTCCTATTAATAAGAAATCTGCTTCATGTTAGTGGTTTTTCCTATTTGGACATGAATTAATTTTCTCAAAACATGCAGAATAATATATGTTATATATACATAGGAAAAACACGAGCATATATTATTAATGCATGCTTATATGATGTTTGATTTTTCTTTTGCTAGTGCAATATTTATTACAGAAAATACTCATTTGCATTTCTTTTTCGATCCTTATCCGGTACATCTCAATCACCATTCAAGACTGTGCATCATTTGGACGTTTCGTGCATTTAATAGAAGAAGCGTCAAAAGTGGTGCCCATGGCTTAACATCCAAGAGAAAAAATTAGCTTTAAACTTACTTAAGTGTGGACTTTCTTTTTCCGATATTTGCTAAATGAATGTGTATTTCTTCTACACTTTCCTTATAAAGCAACAAATAATGCCTTTTGGTATTTAATGCGCTCCGACTAAGGTTAGATTCCCTTTTTTGGGGGGCATAATGAGTTCTGAATCCTTTGAGGCTTGAAAGGAGTAAAAGTTAATGGCTTATTGCAACAAAGATTGTTACCCTTACTATCTTAGGCATAGAAAACTAGACACTTCATCAACAAACACAAGAGCGTGCACAAAAACAAACTGAAGTTTTAGCCAGTTAGCAGTTACGGAGAAGTTTCAGTCAGTTAGCAATTACGGAGAAGTTTCATGAATCCGATTCAGTCCGTATTCAGGTTTCTTAAGTTCAGTTGAAGCGCTATAACAAAGCGCAAAGTTAACGCAACAAGGCGTAATGATAAGGTAAAAGATCTATAGAGGCCACAATAGAATTTGATCAATGAAGTTATTAGATATTTATGTGCTTTAGTGCTTGAACACAAATTTGAAAATTGATTTTGTTAGCAGTCCTTTTTCCCAGAATATTATGAAGTAGCGAAAAATGTTACTGGTATGAAATTAATAGCGGCTCTTTAGTTTAATTTAGTTATAATAGCACCCCATTTTAAAGCAGCACTAGGATTTTATTTTGGGATGGATCTTGTAATTTTAAACTGCTGTCAGTTGGCGAGACGACACCTAAGCTGCCCACATCCTTCTCAACACCCTGCCCCAACAGCTGGAGTATGTTTGACTCGAAATGATTTAATGCGCACCAGACCCACTTATATGACTGTTCTTCAATTCTCGAACCTGAAACTCTCAGGTTTAGAAGCCGAGGCACTGCTACCATGAACATTTTTGGAGGAGATATCTAATTATAGAAAAGTCCACAACTTTTTGCAATAATAAATACATTTTTGTACTGAAGAATTATGAGTTCATATCAATAATGCTATTACGCTCATGATAAAGCTGATCATTTTGGAGATTAAAACGATTCAAAAGTCCTGGTGTTTTAATTGTTTTGCGATTAGTCTGGCCAAAACAATACCTTCCCTGCAATTTTTAGACCAGGAAGAGAGTGCTTAAATGCTAAGAATGTCTCTTGAGGAAATAAAATATTTTTTTGTTTCGATAATTACTTACTATGATCTAATACGTCGCTTTTATGAAGATTGAAATAATATCTTCAGGTGAGATTCCTTTCAATTTAAGGTGTATTTTCTGTAACTCCTTTGGTCTGCAAGTTAGTTCCAGACTATGTTCGAGTGACCAGTATTCGTTGTTCAAATAAGACGTAAACAAAGAAATGTATTGCAAATGCATACAACAGATTTTGGTGTCTGCGCAAGCGCAATTTGATATTTCCTTACACACACATGGAAGTGCAATGAAAAAATATTGCTGTGTTGGGCATGTGCGAATCGTAATAGGGAAATAATTAAAATTAAAATTATAAAACTCCTTTTTTATTTTGATTTGACTTCGATAAAGTAAAATTTTCCATAATAAATGCCCAATGAAACTGTAAAAATATATCAAAATATAGGTTAAACATTTCGCGAATTTTTGCTACTAACGGCACTTCACAAGCCCACTGACAGATCTATCAATGATTTAAGCCACGTGAGCGTCTCTTCTTTTTCCGTAGCGCCAAATAGGGTCAAGAATATGACTAAACTACTTAATGCGCCACTTTTTCTAGCACAATCCCTTTTTATGTGAGGGGAGGATCATATTCATACACGAAACAGATAGGACACGAAAGGGGAACAGCCATATCAAAACAGGGACTTGAAACCGGGATGGCCAGATCGCGAGGAAAAATGCTATAACTACGCCAGGAAGCCAGCTTTTGAGTTTTTTTCTCTATCAAACTATTTTATCTCTATCTCCTTTCAAGAGATTTCATTTTATACTACGTATGGATTTTTCAATTTTGATTGCTAAAAACGTCTACAGAATAGTAAATAAATTTTTCAAAGGAATACGACTTAAAACAGTTATGTATATTTATTTTTCTCAGAAATAAGCAAATCTTTACATTTGAAGAATAGTTATGCATCGAATTACTTTTTTGAGTAAGAAGGGTTAATATAATAAGTGGATTTAATCGTTATGCACAGATACTTAAACTAAGACAAATATTTATTTAAATTTAATTTCCTGAAAGTACTCTCAGCATTGCTGTAGTAACTGTAAACTCAAAGAAAAGTTTAAACAGAGTTGATGCATTTAAAAAGAAACTTATAATTATTATATAGTAGGAACTGCAATAGGATTGTACGTCAGTTACATTTTTTAAAATAGAAAATCAAATTAGTACCAAACCAATTTCCTGGATTATAGTTTCATTTACAATTCTGATATAAAATTTTATAAAGTTTTTTAAACATTTTTTATTCGTGTCTTTTTTTTATTTTTTAAATCAACGATTAATTTGAATGCCAGAAATATTTGGCATATTTTCTATATTTTTTCATATATTTCTATTATTAATTGGTATATCTATGTTCTGTTTATACAATAACAGTATCAATTACAATATTAACATCAGAGTTCCTATGCTGGGTTTCCTAAAACTTCATCTTCTGCTATTTTGTAATATAATCATTTTCATTTTCGAATTCGTTTCCGAAGAAAATGCTATGAAGAATTAAAATGACGTGTTAGTACTTTTACTTCATCTAAAATTTGTTGCAATTTGTTCTTTAGTTCAGTTTTAATTTTAATGACTGAATTAAGCGTCAAGTCAAGAATCATCGTTGTTACTTTAAAAAGTTTATTGATATTTTTGATGTTGGAAAATATTGCCAACCATACTCTTAAACATAAAATAACTAGTGTTTCTTGTATTGAATCCAATAGACTTTTAACTTCGGATGCTGTTGTATTATTCAGTTTTTACATTAATAATTTCTACAAGGATATTATAAATTTGTCCAAACTATGTATACACTGATTTAACCAAATTCCATTTTGACTTTATATTTTATCAATGATTTTGATAGTTTATATACTTTTGTGTGATTTCCTGTTTTTTTACAGATGCAGGAATAAGTCATATAAATAAAAAGTTGCAATGAAGTATAATAGGTCAAGCACATAAATTGCATAAGGGTTTAAATCATTATTATCTGTATCTCTCTTTCACATCTCTACTGTTGTTTTCCAGCCCTTAACAATTCATAATATCTAAATCCAGCTCATTTAATATTTTCAATTTTAATCTTGGAGTTTTTGCTAATCCTTCCTCTGTCACGTCAGTTACTTCATTAAAACCTATAAACGACACAGTTATATATAGTTAATCTTTTCTCTTCAAACTTTTTCTGCTGAATTAGAAATGAAGTTTGTTCCTCCTGAAAAATATCAGGAGTGCAATCCATTTGGATATTATAATACATGGGTGTTTTTATATCGTCTTTAATTGTGTTATATTCATCATTTCATTCATTATATCACCAGCCATTCTTAACCAGCCACATTGGAATAAATCAGTATGCATACTTTCATGCCCCAGTGCATAGCATCCGTCTCTCCCTATTATTGACTTGTCCCGTATAGGAAGCTCTCTTTACCCACGAATAAAGTTATGATTTTCATATCCATCTAACTCCAAACATTTATTCCATAGACTGTTCTGACAAAACTTTAAAATTTACCATTTCTTTTTTTATGTTCTTCACAGCTGTATAGATTAAGTAATCGACTTTTTTAAAAGTAAATTCTGCAGCAATTATACTAAATGAATTCTATAAAGATGAAATTTCATAAACAACATTTATTTCGTGTGAAGTTTATCAGACAAAGGCAAATAAATAATTTTTAAATACGTGCATCAGGGATATTTCTAAGTAGACCATCTTCTGATCACCTACTTAATTTGTAAATTTAAAAACGTTGAATACCCTACAAAATCAGTTACATATATATTTTCTTGAATAAAAAAACAAAAACAAAAAATGAGTTTTTTTAATTTTAGGTTTAAGGTTTAAAATTTAGGTTAAGGTTTTATAGGTTTAAGCTGAAAACTTAAGTGTAATACAAATTTTGTTTCAAAAATATTTAGAAAGAATAGAATAAATAAATATTGGAATTAAAAATTAAATATAACTAAGAACTTTTTTATTAGAATTCAATACATCATAATTTTCTAAAAATAAGTTCACATTTTACTAATAGAACATGGAGAAAAGAATAATATACTAATTAGTGTAATTTTTTGTTTCTAAGCATTTTCGAATTTAATTTTCTCGTTTTTTTTATAGCTTTCAACTGAAAATCTAAGTAAAATACAAATTTTGTTTCCTAAAATATTTAGAAAGAGTAAAAAAAAATAGTGGAATTAATATACATATATATATATATAACTAAGAACTTTTTTCATCAGGAAATGTTAGAAAATTGAATAACTATTATTAACTAATTACAATTATGACAAGCATTTGCAAAATAAAGTGTCAAGTATAATAAATTGATAAAAAGTTTTCCTCTTAATTACTTTTGCAATAATTTCTGATTTAAAATTTCGATTTTAAACTTTGTTATTCGCTATCTTTTCAACTCTCACGAATATTTTAACAATCATTCAAAGAGCAAAATTTTTGTCTGTGACAAGAAAAAGTGACCGAACTGCACATTTCTGACTTATTTTAATATTAAATGCATTTTTCCTGTTTATCAAGCGTAAAAGTAACAATGAATTATAAGACACAATTAAGCTATTTTATTAGACGTCAGTAAGAATTGCCTTGCGCAATGCGCACCTAATAAAGCGATAGGAAAAGTGATGCCGGGAAAAAAATGCAATTCGTCACGATTGCAGTGCTTCCACGTGTTAAATGGAGTGCCATCGAAAAAAATAAGATCAGACGAACGAATGCATATCATTCAAGCAAAAGGAATTGGCACCGCTCCAGAAACGAAAGGCGGGAAAAGAACGAGAAAAAGAGTTATCGAGATTATCAGTCATCTTTTGAGGTACTTATTGCTCGATGCATTTTATTTTCTGTCGTGATATGAAGATTTTTTTTTTCGTCCTTCTTAGGCATTTCACTTTTTCGTTATTTAATGATTTTACTGCCTGCCTTACATGCTCGATCAATGTGAAAGTTATTTTCTACTTTAAACCGTGGAATTGTAGCCTTTCCACGTTTTATGAGGATTTGATTTAGAGTGACTTTTTCTGTGACATGTATATATAGTTGTTTTCTATGGATTTTACCTTGATATATTAAGGCCTATATAGGCAATGTTAAGGTTGAAATATTTCTAGGTAGTGTAAGAAAATACTTTAAAATTGCTAATATAATATGTTCTAACCGTTTAAATTTCATGTTTACAAGAAAAAAGTAAATGTATTGGTTTTATAATATTTCAGGCCGAGATTTAACGAGGTTTAATAAAAAATTGACTGTTTATAATAATAAAAAAGGTGAAATTTTGATTGAATAAGGAAAAAAACAGAATTATTTTTTAAGATTTTTTTCTAATACACACCAAAAACTATCACTTTTTCTATATTTATAATTAATGAACTTTTAATGGATTGTGTAAAATTAAATAGTTTATCTGACAATTCAATAAAGTCGCTCCAACATATTCTTTTTATAAAGATATATACATTTTGATTAATTCAGAAAGGTCGAATTTCTATTTAAAAAGAACAGGTAAATGCTAACAATTCTATGTATCGAGGAAAAAAATCGCATACAAATATGTATATTTAATCAATTTAAAAAAGAGGTTCTTAGATTTCGCCCATAAGAATGTATGAATTTTTTTTATTAAAAAAAATGAATAGTTTCTTTGAAAATCTTTTATGAAAAATCAATAAGCATTCATCTAGGAGGCATGCTGTTTTCGGCTTCTGGTCTACAAATCTGTATTCAAACATAGAGCGATATCTTTTCTTCGAATTTGGTTTTGCTTTAGATTTTTCAATATTGTTTCCGAAGCAATATCAAAATATAATAAAAAATGAACCGACAGAATAACATATTAGTAAAATGTATAATCAGTAATATTAAAACGACTGATAGAACTGTAATTTTGGGAAATTTCAGCACTTATGCTAAATTTAGATAAAGGAATAAAATGATTTGTAAAAGATAATATTGTTTAGTACATATGGAAATTTTGTTTTCTTCAAGTACTTGTTCAAAAGAAATACCTGAAAATGTGATAATTTTTTGTGGGAATATATTAAATACATAATTATTTCAGCATTAAATACGCAATATGTTTTTGTCTAAAAATTGTAAATTCAATATATATATATATATATATATTTAATAAAAATTGGATTTAGAGCAATAACTTAAACTTCATTACCGAAAACAAGTTAAAAATTGATCTTTTTACTAAAAGAAATGACAAAAAATATTAACAACTCATTAAAGAGTATTGTCTTTGTTCTCCTACAGTGAACTGCAGGAGGAAAATGCATTACCCATTTCGATTAAATAAAAAAAACAATAAAGGAAAAAGGGAAAAAGAAGATGAATAGTGATCAGATGCAGAAATTGAAAAAAGAATCATGTATCTTGTTCCATTAGGAGAATTAAGCGGCAATGATGAATGCAAGAAACTTTTACATTCAGATGGGAAATTAATTGTATTTTATTAACTTAACAATCAGACATATTTGATGCTACTTCAAACATGATGATGACGATCACAAAGAAGAAGGATTGGCATAAAAGCATTTTTTAAAAAAGCTAAAGGAAATATTCTAAACTTTTCGATAAGATTGTTTTTCATCTCTAAAGTACATAATTTTATTGTTACTGTTCTGAATAAAAATACGCAGTATTTTGAAATAGCATCAACAAATTATTTTCGAAAGATATTAAAAATAAATAATAAAAAGGTGCTTCTTATGTAATAGATACTTGTATTTCTGTGCATTGAATTACACACATTCCATCTGGACAACTTCCCTTACTGTAACTGTGAGGAGATAGAGTCACCAATTAACTGTGCCACCGAATGAATACCGACTCTCTCATGGCACATGAGAAGACCAGAAAAAAGTCTCAAGGAAGAATGGTGCAGGATAGTTGCATCGAATACCATTTCACGCTGCAAGATATACTTCATAGTAAATCATATTTATAAATACCGACTACACAATAACTGAGACCAAAATGCCACTTGTTAAAATCAATTAAATTATTTATTCAAAAGTGCAGTTCTCAAGAAGGAAACCAAAACACAGGACTCAGACGAACTATTATTATTTCATATTCTTTTTTTTTTCCTTCTTTTGCTTTCCTTCCTTCCATTCCTTCTCATCCAACTAATTAGATAACCTAGTGTTTTAAGCACCGATGCACAGGATGGTGTTAGGTTATGTGCATTGAAATTTTCATATAAGGAATTTTTTCTAAGCGTTTTTTTAGCTCATTGTATGAAGATCTCCTATAATTGCAAAAATAATTACAACCGTTCTTATAAAAGCATAATATTCATGCGCGAAATTTGTAGAAATTCTGTTCCAAATCTTTAACACTGAGCAGTAGTGGATTAGTTAAAAGAAGTCAGATATACTCATATAACTTTATATTGAGTAAGCTGTAAAAATATATATTTTGCAAATCAAATTTACAATCATGCATGAGGGTAATTTTCTTAATATTTTTTATAGTTTTGCACAATAATACATTTATAAATTGAATAGCACAGTTTATACAATAAAGATATAATTTCAGAAAAATATCCCACATCTTACCTTATAAATTGAAATTAAATATAGCTATAAACAATCGTTATCTATAAGAAAGAGAATATAAGCATGCGTGTTGCTCTCTACTAGCTAGATTGTTTAAATAGATCTACCAAAATTGCACAAACATATATGTGAAAAGGATGGACTGTTTCCTTTTAAATTATAAATTACAGTTGGTCTCAGAAAATATTCATCTTAAATCATAAAAATGTAGTAAGAAATGCTCCTCAATATTGGTTCAAAATATTTCCAATAATTTGTAACACCGAGGCTATTGAATAACATTGTTAATATTGTGTTTAATATCTTTTACCTAATAGAGCTCCTACTTTTAAAATGCTGATCATGTCTAAAAGACTAAGAAGCCAGTATACTAATAATCTTTTTTTTCTCCTTAACCTGAAATAGTGTTATTTGTAGGAGGACATTCTTTTTCCCCGGTGCTATTCCTAATGTGTCATTTACAGATATCATCAATTAATCATCATTTTTAATGATATATTGTTTTTTGTAACTGCTTTCAGTATTTTGTTAATTATATTTCGCCTTTTTTAACATACATCAAACATATGGTAAAAGAGTTATATAAGATGATGTTTTGTGTGGTTAGTTCTCTTCTTTAATCGTGCTCATAATCACTCTGTATATCAATAACATACATAACTAGCGTGAATCAGGGAGATACGAATATAATTTGTTTTTCTATTCTTTGTATCCATTCATATACTTTAAATTCTGTTTCCAATATTCTAGCTGCTAATCGAAGTCATATCATTGACTCTCAGACCAGTCTGGAGGCATATGGCTAATAATACTGAATGAAAGGGCAGCCGCAACAGCAACACTGACCGAACTTGTGGTTAAAACCTAAAGGACATGATCAGCCACGGTACAAGCCTTCTTTAAGGAAGTATGCCCTATCATCGAAGGTATGATCCAGACCCCCCGCGCCCCCTTTTCGTGGACTTTCTAGGGTGGCAAGAACCAATCATCATGCCGGAATTTCTCATCCTCATTTCCAGGTGCTACGGGGAGATACCATTTGAAGGGGGAAAATATTTGATTTTTTCAAGAGAGACAGAAACATCGTTTTATTAGAGAACTGTTAAACCAGAAATTATAAAATCCGTTATTTTATGCAATCTATTTTAAATGGAATGCAAAAGTTAAAAATGAAAAAATAATTAATATTAAAGAAATAAAGTATAGGCTAATTCATTTGCTGTTTGAATAAAACCAGTTTCTTTATAAAGAAATAAAAACACACCCGTCCTTTGGGAAAGAATGCGTTAACACTGAAAATTTATTTTTATTCGGCAATAAATTAAGGAAACATATATTTTCTAATACCCAGCCCAGTGCAAGTGATTAGTCTGAGCGCTTCATATTTTATGCTAAAACGAAAATAAATATAGGAACTTAACGATGAGTTAATTTTTGACTTCTCGACCACGCCCAACTTGAGCTTACTACTGAACTGAAAATGATAAAAAAATAGAGAACAGAAATATCCTACGGAAAATAACTAGCCCATATATACTGACCATTCATTTCAAAAGAACCCATTAAATTACGTAATTTATCTCTGACTTTCAGGAAACCTGTAAGCTAAGAGTTCAAGGCAAAAGTGGAATATGTCGATACCGTTACTTCCTAAGGAACAGGATCGATGACACAATACAGGAAAATTATCTTTTCTGAACAATTCCGAATTAGGAACGAAGAACTAATTAACTTTTCACCACATTTTTCATCTCGTCCATTTCTCTTCTACTGTTTGACTTTCGATAAAGTCAATATTTTTCCTTGTTCCAGCATTACTTTTAAGTAAGTTGGGCCTGGTGCGGTTATTTTTCAGAAACTTAAAAGTTACCTTATTAACAAAAGTGCCTCATGTTTTACCAGAGAATTACAAATTAACATTGAAAAAGACAACCGTTCCTTTTTTGGTTTTTGGAATTTGTTTTCTTTTGGACATGAAATTCATCTTCAAAAATGAACCTAAATCCATTAACTTCTTTCAAAACATTTTTGAAAGATATGTATCAAGTAATTTTCATATTTCTAATGAGGTTTATTTTTTGTTCAAAATAAATTAGTGTAAATGCGATGCTGTTCCGAAATTTCCCATGAGCTTTTGAAAGATATCAGAATTTTACAACTTATTTTCTTTTGAGATTATAAAGAGCATATCAGTTAAGCGTCTTGTGTGGAGCTTTCTTTAATATTACAGATGCCATAAGTTCAGTTATCACAAGTCTTACTTTTATTATTCATCTTTTATTGAAAGAAATAATAAAAGTCTCGTAATTTCTTAACGACTGAATTTTCTGGTTGAAGAAAGTTTAAACATAAGTGAAAAAAAGTCAGTTTGTTTGACTTTGTGTGATACTATCTTGTGTGATACTATCTCCAAAACCTCAATATTCTGGGATTTTCGGGTCACGAGGAGTCAATTTCTTGACGAAAGTCAGACTCTTCACAGAAAAAATCCCTGGTTTGAATCCCTGTCTGAGGGTGACCCTTGAGAAAGTCCTCAGACCGGATTCTTTATTAATTGTTTCAATCTTTCTAATATTTATATTTTGTCTTGGTCGAATCCGAGATAGTTTTTGGTTCAGTTTCCTTAATTAGTTTCGTTTTCTCTTATATTGCTAATTTATCAGTTTGTTTGATTTGTTCCAGGTATTCTTATACTCGTTATTGGTGAAGCAAAAGAAATATTTTATTAATTTTAGACCTGAATGAGAGATAAAATAATTTAAAAATGAGTTTCTCAATTGTTTTTCAATCTGAAATGAAAGGCAGTTATTCATAACATGTAATAAAAAGCACTAACATTTGAGAAAATATTAATCGAAACCAAATAAAGGAAACACATAGAATTAATGAAATATGAGGAGCCTGGCAGTAATACCAGCATTGCCACTACAAAGAAATTATAATAAATGATTTAAAAGTTCGCAAACAGAGGGACCTATTCATTGAAAAAGTATGCTGAAAAGATGTTATAATAATCCACCGCAATATTCAGTTGAAAAGCATTTCCTAAGTAAGAAACTGCTTTCCATGGCTTTCTGATTTTTTTCAAACGTCAAATTTCCTTTTTTTACTTCAATTATCGGATTCAAATCATGCAGATGTTTATGAAATAAGCCAAATATTTTTCTTTGCAATAAATTTGAATTGTTTTTTCGTAAATGGAGGGATTTAGTAAGCTCAAACGTGGAAGATTAAGGCCACTAGTGATAGACGTATGTCTATGAATAACATTCCTTTGAAAGGTATTGGAATTTATTTTCTCTTCCTCGTTATTTCACCCTTCATTTTTATATTTTACGTTCAAGTCAAAATACTGTCAAAACGGAAAATAATTAAATATAAATATAATCAAGACAATTTAAATTCAATTGCAATTGCAGAGTATATACAGATATAAGTATCCTTTAACTTTTAATAACCTGAGAATTATGCCTCCAAGTCTGAGGTAGACATAAGTATATTATAGACATGTCTCAAAAACCTAAAAAGTCTCTTTGGATATTTCGACGTGTTATTATAGAGCTCACAGTGGCATCATACTTGGATCAAAATGAGCAATTTTTGCAATTGTGCAGTTAAAGATATTAAAAAGTAAAATCGCAGAAAATTATTTTAGAAAATGTCAGTTGATAATATTTTTGCTTTAACACTCGAATTCCTGCCGAAAGAGGGACCAGAATAATTTTTAAAATCAATGAAACGATATAAAAAAGTATTGTAAACCAAAATTTTATAAAATTTCAACATAAATATTTTTTGGGCTAAAACTAATTAAAATTTAATTAAGTTTTCTCTACTAAGTCTTTCAGATTTTTTTTTTTTGAAAACTAAGCTGGGAATGGTATGACTGGGTTTGTTTAGATTGTAAAACAGATGCTATTTTAGAAAAATATAAGTATTTAATTTCTGAACAAATTTATATAATCCATTTACGATCTTATTAAGCAACATGAAACTATTTTTACATGTAATTAGCTTCCAACCAGAATTTTAAAAAATCAAACTTTGAATGACGGTATGATTTCATTTACTAAATTTTTAAGAAATTTTGAATTTTCGTATTTTTTTAACATTAACATTTATGTTTATTTAAGTCATTACAAACACAAGTGAATAAACTTTGTTCATAAAAAAATAATTACGATTCTACGAAGAAGAAATGAGTTAATTCGAATTAATATGAAGATGGAAAACATACCTACGTTTGCCTAATTATCCTCAGAATAAATTATTAAAAATAATTTTTGATTTAAAAAAATCATTAAAATTTAAAGAAAAACTAATAAAATTTATATTTTTTTTAGAATTTAGAATCGAAAATCGGGAATGGAAACAAATTATTATGAAGTGAAGGCCAAAAAAATAAAATTATTAATTACTTGTTTTTCTTTTTTTTCCAAAATTAACTATTTCTCAAATATCTGATTTGAATTAAAATTCATGAAATCTATTATATTTTTGATTTCCACGTCATTATTGAAATTTTAAAATTTGAATAATTAATTTCTCGTAATTTGAAAAATGTTTTGTCACAATTATGATCTTTCTTTAATTTAAAGTAGTATCACTTCTTATTTATCTGAAAATAATTCCATTTCGAATGTTCAAATTCTTCTTAAGCAAATGTCTTTTGATTGTGACAATGTTAAAAAACTATGTTATTTATTTTTTTATCAGTATATGCACAAAAAATTTTTTATCATTTGATTTAAAAAACATCAACTTAAGATATGAGAACGTTTAAAGTTGTTATCATAAACAAGAATCCTTCCAATGCTATATCCTATAAAGATGGATTAATGTGACAAAGTACGTTAGTAGGTACTGGTTTATGATCATCACATGTTCAATCAATCAAGAGGAACTATATTCAATCAGCATCCTAAGGACTTATAAATATTCTACTACCACCATTGTACTACCAGGAAAAGGACAAATTTGTTTACTACAGTATCTTGACACCCAGAGGTTATTGACTTAGTCCCTGAAAGATTTAGGACCATGAAGGACTATGGTTCATGGTCCATGACCATGAAAAAACAATTATCAAAAAATGGTATCATTAACGATTAACAATGTCAATTTAACTTTATTTATGATATTATAAATTCGTAATATCAATTTCGTCAAATGTTTGCATTATTTCTAAAAATAGAGATTTATAGAATTTTTACCGAATCCTAGGTGGATTCTAGAGTAGTGATCCTCGCCCGCAGCGAACAAGTGGACCAATGAACGGCCTTGGTATCAAAATAAAATTTCGATAAAAGTTATTAATTCCAATTCTACTTGTAATAGCAATATGAAATTGAAGATTCTTCTAGAAATTAAAATTCGATATCAGGAACTTAAAAAGTAACTCAGCAAAACTAATTCTCTCTTCGTAGAATTACCACATCATAAGAGAGAACGCCAAAAGTTATTTGACTGTTGCTGCTCTTAAAACCACATTATCGTTTTCATGAATGTTGTTAAATTCTGAAAATTGTATCTTGCAAGTATGCATGATTTGGTATTTAGATATCTGCATTTCGTATTTTCTTAATAAATAATTCAGAAATAAATTCTGACTCAACTCAAATAAAATAAAATAAAATTTAAAAACAATCTATGTAAAAATACAACGCCAATAACAGAACAATTTAACAGAAAAAAACATTATATAT
>JAPMOQ010036084.1:721525-796156 GCA_026543055.1 Argiope trifasciata
AAAAACAGCCCACACCATTATGCAGCCACCACCAGCTTGAACAGTGCCTTGCTGACAGTTTGGGTCCATGGCTTCGTGGGGTCTGCGCCACACTCGAACTCTACCATCAGCTCGCAACAACTGAAATCGTGACTCATCTGACCACGCCATGGTTTTCCACTGGTCTAGGGACCAGTCGATATGCTCACGAGCCCAGGAGAGTCACTGCAGGCGATGTCGTGCTGTCAGTAAAGGCACTCGAGTCGGTCTTCTGCTGTCATAGCCCAAGGAAGACAAATTTCGCCGTACAGTCATATCGGACACGTCCCTCGTACGTCCCACATTGATTCCTGCAGTTATTTGACGAAGTGTTGCGTGTCTATTAACATTGACCATTCTACACAGACGTCGGCGGTCTCGGTCGTTAAGTGCAGGTGGTTGCCCACTGCGCTGTCCATGATGGGATGTGATGCCCGAAACTTCATACTCTCGGCACACCCTTGATACTATGGATCTCGGAGTGTTGAATTCACTAACGATATCCGCAATGGAATGATCCATGCGTCTAGCTCCAACTAACATTCCACGTTCAAAGTCTGTTAATTCTCGTTGTGCCACCATAAATCACGAGAAACCTGTTCACATGAATAACTTGAACACAAATGAAAGCTCTGGAAAACGAACTGCGCATTTATACTTTTTCGCTGCGATACTACTGCCATCTGTATATTTGCATATTGCTATCCCATGACTTTTGTCACTTCTGTGTATATATATATATATATATATATATATAAATCACAGTAAACCTGACAATCACAAGAATAAAATCAAATAAGAAGGTAGAAAAAGTATTTTCAGCTTGATGAGTGTTTTTTCTGCCTTCTTATTTGATTTTATTCTTGTGATTGTCAGGTTTATTGTGATTTTTATTGGATTTCAGTTTGACGGAATTTATAAAGTCTATTTTAAAATATGTGATATGTAAGATTTTAATTTAGTTTGTAGTCTCTATACATTCTTGTATTGACAAATTTGATTTTATGGTTTCATGTTTTTTTGGTTGATGTGACTTTGTTCAAATTTGATGTCTTTTCTAGTGTGCTACTAATTTATCTCCAAAACCTCAATATTCTGGAATTTTCGAGTCACGAGGGGTCAATTTCTTGACAAAAGTCAGACTCTTCACAGAAAAAATCCCTGGTTTGAATCCCTGTCTGAGGGTGACGCTTGAGAACGTCCTCAGACCGGATTCTTTATTAACTGTTTCAATCATACTAACATTTATATTTAGTCTTGTTCGAATTCGAAATAGTTTTTGGTTCAGTTTCCGTAATTAGTTTCGTTTTCTCTTATATTGCTAATTTATATATATATATATATATATATATAATATTTATTAATTCCAAAGAAGATTAATCTCCAAGATATAAATGATAGTAGCCGGAAATGATTCTGTTGGATTATAAGTTTCCGTAATTAGTTTCGTTTTCTCTTATATTGCTAATTTATATATATATATATAATATTTATTAATTCCAAAGAAGATTAATCTCCAAGATATAAATGATAGTAGCCGGAAATGATTCTGTTGGATTATTTAATTTAAAATTAATGGAGCTTTCCATATTTAATTAATGATAAAATATTTTTCACTAATGAACTCTTTCTGTTCTGAACATATTTAAAAAAATAATATATGACTTTCAGCAGACATCAATCAGTACATTCCATTTCTAAATTAACAAAACATTTACATTTTACATAAAATTTCCGTGCTATTCAGTATTATTATAAATTTAAATGTGAAAATGTTAAATTAATTCTGCATAATTTGAACTGTCATTTCCATATGCTAAATTGCTTTGCTTATTTTCCTTGAATAAAAATGGAGCATTATTGATTTTATAATCGAATGAGATATTTCAAATCCGAACTACGAAAATAAATTAGAAATTAATGAATTCTAAACTGAAATATTAATTAAATATCAATTAATTAACGAATTCAAATTTTAGAAAACACATGAGAATTTTCAATTCATTTTTAACATTGTATTAAGTAAGAAAACAGTACATTTAAAGAGGTAAAAAAAGAATTTTACCATTAAAAGATAATTTATTACATTTTATATAACTGTTACTTGAAAATTTCAGAACTTCTAATTCTTACATCCAATCCTTTCAGTATATATTATCGCATTTAAAAATTATAATTTACGATAAACTAAATCATTGATTTGTGGCTCGTTGAAAAAATCACTCTTGAAATTTCATTTCAAGTGCTTCATGGGTTTTTAAATGAATCAATACGATTTCAAACTTCAAAATGGAAAATATTATTTCATTATGTTTCATTAAATAGCTAATTTATAATTCATTATTTTGAACCTTCAGGGCCTGAATGGATGAATATGTTTGAAATTTTCAAACAAAATTGCCAATGATACGCATTATATAACTCCTCAGGAAGGTAAAAGGCAATATATACGATAGCTTTTTTTTTTTGGCTCTGCTTCTAAATTGATGAATATGAAATCCTTCACCTAAAACGTAAACACCACAATCTATTTTTCATAATTAAAACGACAAATTTGTTTTGATAAACAATGGCCTATTTTTCAAAAAGGAAATTTCTCATAATTAAAAGTACACATTTATTAGAATTAAAATATTGCATTAATCAAAATGAAGTATTAATTATTTTAAGGATACTAAGTTTTAAAAATACGATAATGTAGTAAAACTTGGCTTTGGAACTTTGACATTTTGTGCTTACACAGCATTAAACGTTTTAAAAACTACATGGAAACACATAATAAAATAAAAGTTTACAGCACTATTTTGTAGTCTTTAAGTATAATTTCTGAAAATATTTTTGACTTATTCTTTAAAACTTAAAGAGACTATGTTTGATTAATTACTGGTAAAGGCTTTCGTACTGTTTTGAAAATATTTTTCGCAGAAGCCATGTGTGTTTTCTTCTTTTCTTCACTAACATCAAATCAAAAACACTATGACAGTTTATGGTATAACATATAATTTTTTTTATTATTTTAATACCAAACATATATTATAAAAGATAAATTAGAGTATTTTAATAATTATAGACATATAGATAGATATAAAAAAATGGGAAAAGAAAACAAAATGATTTCTGATAATTGTAATACATGAGCTTTTGCTTTGACTTTTTATCAATTTTTATTGCAGAATTTGTATATTGTTGAAAGTAAATGTTTTTCCTCACTGTTAGACTGGAATCTCACACAGAGAATGTAATTTGTTCCTGAATCTAATTGATAATGAAGAACATTTCATAAGCGAAAAAAATTTTCTTCATAGCAATCGATTTAAAATAGAGCAATGCACTCTTATTTTTTTTTTTAAAAAAAAGCTCAAAGATGTATATAAAAATATTAATTATAATTCCTAAGGCATGAATTTCGGAAAGAGACAATTGGAAAGACAAAATTTATCTAAAGACATTAGAATTTTGCTACCTTTCAAAATTTGACAAATATTAGACAAAACAATATCGTTAAATGAATTTGGAATGTGCATAGATACTACCTACTTTTCCCACTCTTCCAGAGTCTCCCTGTTGCTTTACTAAAGCTATTATTGCCATGACACAGATTCCTCTTTGTTCTTATTGTTCTTCTCTTTCAACTAATTGATATTATTGATATTTGTCTGTAGCTTCATTATTTTGGCTAAGGACAAAATCTCATAGATTAAGGACCTAGAAGTATTGTTTGTTCAAATGTCTCGCAGTCACGTTCACCACAGTCGGCCAGAACAAATCAAGTCGAAGTATAGTGGTGGCGGAGTAGTCGACTGTACACAAAATGAAGTCATGTTCAACAACGCTATCTCGTCAAAGCTTCTTTCATGCAGAAATATGACTATCTTTAAAAATACCTGAGTAACAAGATGTCTTCTGGTCACTGGTTCTGTAAAACATCACTCGGTGTTTTTTTTAAATAATGTTTCGCACCTTATACAATAAATTGCAATGGGAGACGCTCTTTAAACGAGGTATGACATCATTCTCGTCATATGGTATGTCTACAAAATGCTACGCTATAAAACTTTATGCCAATCATCAAAAACGATATGAAAACGTACTTCAGAAATTATTGGAATGGAGATCCTTTGATTCATACATTCGTGCAGAAAAGCTACATAGTTTTTTATCTAAATAAAGTAGATTATCTTAATGAAATGAATGCTATAACATCATACATTATAGTTAACAGGAATTTTGTACGTTTATAATAAATAGGATGGACTAGAGCCGGTTAATTAACCATTAATAAAATAAATTTATGCTGAAGTTTTAACGCTTTTTAATTGGAGTCTTCAATAAATACAATTTCAGTGATAGTCCCTAATATATCAACCTAGATAGTGCCTACTTTGAAATGGTAGGGAAAATAAGCATCATTTTAATATTTAATGGAAAAAATCATATCGTGAAGATAACATTTTCCTATTTAATCTTTTACTTTTAATCTTTCTTTTACTTTATTTTTTTAAACTCTTTAATCTTTAACTTTTTTCCTTTTCTCTATGCAAAATATTTTTTTAAACGCTCATTTTTTTTCTTGATACATAATTTAATTGATATACAAAAATATCTGAAACTATGGTACAAGTTGTAACAAAATATTATCTGTCAGATTTATTTTGATTTGTATTTAATTAAAATCATTCAATTTTCTATCTTAAATATTAGTAGAAATCTTCGAAGATTAGATCCATACTTAAGTAAGCAATTGGATAAGAGATTATTTTCAAACTGAAAACACCCCTATATATGTTTGAACTTTTAGAAAAAAAGTGCAAAAAAGACAGTGCAACATAATAAGAAAACATTAAAGAAGAATAAACAATAAGGGATAAAAAAGGCTTAAAAAATCCTAAAGTATAAAATAAACGTGAAGAAAGTTATTTTAACCTAACATATGATTTCTAAAAATTGGTTTCGCTTCAACACGTTGAAAGGCTTGGAGAAATTCTGACCATCATATCAATGTATATTATATTAACATATTTCATATTACATAAACATTGTATATGTAGATATTTTGTTTGTATAGCCAACAAAGTAGAATATTTTATGATAATTTCGGACTTATTATTTGAAGAATTCTTCTGTGTTGTACTAACATGTTATAATTACTAATTGACGGGTTGATATTAATGTATTAATATCAACCTTAATAGAAGGTATGGATAATAGAGCTCTGAAACCGGGACATAAAAGTTTGTACTGGAAGTAATATATTATTTTGTAATATTGCATTAAAATCCAGAAAATTGAATGTTTTATCGTCAGCATTTTAATTCCCATTTTTATGAATATGATATGTATGACAGCGCGAATAAAGGATTCTAAGATCTGAAGAGTAATAAATCATTAACAATATTAATCACAGATTAAAAGGATTTTAAAAACCTATGATAAGACTCTCCTATCATAAAACTGACCACTTCCTCTTATTGGCGAAATATTTCTCAATCACAAATCGCCCAAAAAAGTTTTATTTCAGAATCTCAACAACACTGAATTTTTTCTAGACCCAGGGTCGACATTAAACACCTTTTTCGTCAGTCTATTCCTCCTTTACGCCGTCGCACTTCTGGACACATTGGAGATGCTGTGGCAATTTGTCAAACTTGCTCTCTATATAAAACCAGACTCTATAGCCTACATCTATTCATCTCAAAATGTCTTCCGGCACAACTTTTTTTCCATCTTGTTTCCCTTCATGCTCCCTTATCTCATTCTCCCTCGGCTCTCTCCTCCCCCTTTTTCTTCCTATTTTTATCATGACAGATCTCGGCCCCTTCGAGATGTGGACTGCTGCTCGCGAACGAGCAGGAGAATGTTCAAGATATGTCTATTCAGCTTAAGTTAAGCAGCTCGCGAGGCTTCAAATACTTTCACGCAACTTCTATAGATTTCAACTAAAGTAGGCGACATCATCTAAAAAATTATTTTTTTTTCTTCTTCGACGTCTCTTTCTTGAAACGGAGATCCACGCGAGTTGTGGTCGCGAGGATTTGAGGAAAAAGATTTGCGTGATTGCAGCAAAATGTATTAGCTTTCTTCTTTTTTTCCCTGTGAATTTTTATTCCAGCATTTCTTTAATCCTGTGCTTAAAAAAGAATCAGTCACGTGAACCGTATTCCCAGTTGAAATAAATAAAACTGTTATTTTCAAAGTCTGCTACAATATGTGAGCATAGATTGAGCTTTTCTGAATTTATTTACACGGTTTCTGATTCTTGCGAAATATACAATTGCATAAACTTCTGAGATATTTCAGTTGGAAATATAAGGACTCGTTAAAGGAAATGCAAATTAATATAATTTAATTGTATATTTAATGCTAATGCATGGATTAAGTATAAACATTTTCCTAAACCAGTAGGTAAGAAGCAGTAGCTGAAAATTTTATTATATCTAATTCTACCAATTCAAATAATATAAAAACCAGAAACATTTTGGAATATATTTAAAATAATACTTCGATATTAAATAAAAATAAAATAATATAAAATAAAGTTTATAAAAGTAATACTTCATTAATTAGTAGAGATTCTAAGTCTATACAATTTTAATTTAATGAATGCGTGAGAATTGAAGATTCCAATGAACAGCAAATGTTTATTATTAAAGGAGAACTGCGGTCTGGTGATAAGGTCTCTGCTTAAGTTCAGACTGGAGACTCGATTACACAAAATAATTGTCGTGTAAGGGTGTCTGTTGCGGATTAAATCTGTCAGAACTAAACGTCCTCCTGCTGATGTGGTGTGGTAAGGAGAGATGATTGCCTGCTTGGTTGCTGTTCTCATCATCTGAAGGTAGTTCAAAATTACGAAATCCATCCCAAAATACCAATAGTGCTTTTTAACTGGCCTTTAATATACCTAAATACCTAAACAATGAATTAATATTTCGTAGGCATCCCTCATTATTTTGGAGATTCTAGTCAGAAGATAATTCAAAGTGAGTTTTCACTGCCAGAAACTGCCCCCTGATTTCAATTAATAAGAAAATCAAGTAGACTGTTTTTAAAGCTACTACAAGATGTCGATTCATTCTGAAAAGTTAAAAAATATATTTAATTGAATTAATTGGAAACAAATGTCCAACCAAGTTTTTATAGGTTTAGAATTATCAATAATCATTTTCACTAAGGAAAACTAACAATTAAACAATCAATAGATAATTTTTTACACACACACACAAAGAAACCCTTTTTACTTTAGATTTTTTATACTTACAAAAGCGAAATATTTTACAGGCGTAATGTTTTATATGTTACATTCCTGTTTTTTTTTTCCTTCATAGTTTCATAGTCATTAAATTGAAAGTGGTATAACGTTATTTGCAAGAAACTACAAAACTAATAACCTGATCGAATTCTTGGTAGAATTTTTATTCCCATGGGCAAAAAGGTAGCTATAATGAGACAAAAATATTTTTAAAATACAATTAGGACTAACTTATCATCTATAGTTTCATCCATATGTTTTTTTAAATATTTTTTCATTCTTCTTTGTTGTAACGCATGAGTTCAAAAATGAAATATTCCATTATCAATCATACAGATTCATTTGTCATTTTTATCGCTCTAGAAATGATATCTGTCTCTGCCAGAACAATTTGAAGGAACTCCTAATCACATACAAAGAAATCACGAAATAAACATAAATGTAACTCCGTTTTAATAACAGTTCGATTTAGCCATAACGAGTTTTAAGACCAGACACCTGAAGGGCAGACAGTTATATCGCTCCCCTAGTAATCAGATGCAAACTTTTGAAATACCTCACAAATCATGTCACAACAGTTCAAAACCACTCACCGTGACTTGAAAGAAAGTCGATAAGCGGAATCATCAGTCTGATGTATCGACGACACCAGCAGCCAACGCTACAAGCAACTCTTGTAAATGAAGGTTTCATCGCTGATTATCGATGTCTAATAAAGTTACTGTAATTAATGACAAAACAGGCCGATAGTTTGTTCCTGCTTCATTATACTCATTGTACACACACACTATAATGAGACTCGATATAATAACGCGCTGGAGATAACCGATCCACGTTTTATCTTCAACGAAGGGTTTTTAAAGCTTTCATGATTAAAATAATTATTAACTGGCGGTTCCGTTTTGGTTCAATATATTGTCAGCTAACGGTTTCAAATTAGCAGTGAGGAAAATTTGAATATTTTTAACAGTGGCATGCCACACTTATTTTCCGATAGAAAATTAAAAGTTAAAATCTTAGTTTGTAAATATATATAACGTAGTGATGAGGATATTAACACAAACTTCATAACTAATATAATAAGTATTATGATACTGCCTATCAACTTCTAAAAATACCTTCTATTCTAAATGAAAATGGCATATTCAGTTTTGATTGATTTTGTTTTAAGTGGAAAGCGAAATTGTGATGGCATTTTGTTTCACCCCCACCTTGAATTTTAAATGCATTATGAGCATAATATAATATCATATAAATTACCACAAACAAGTGAGTGTGATTTCTACAAAATAAGCCCATCTTGTCACGCAAGAGAATGTCTTACATGGCATTGGCGTACAATAGTTAAAAGATTTTAACTTTTGGCGTGAACATAGCATTTTTACTGAATCTATTGTATTATCCTAGGTGAGTTTGTGATTAATTTTATGCATGCTTTAATAAGAACGAAAAATTAAATTAGTATTTTAAACTCAATTTCCGTAACTGATTCAAGCAAAAATTTGACATAAATTTGCATTTGTAGTAAAAAAAAAAATGTCCTACTTTATTAGATATATTAAAAACATGTTGTTGAATATCGTGTTTACATTTTCCTTGAAGTTAGTACCTACAGACGTGCTTTGTTGGTTTTAACTCAAATTATGACAGGTATCTACTATATAGGTCTTAAATCAATGCACCTACTATTTTCTACATTGCTCCCTTCATTTTGTAGTTATTGCGTTAACTAATATTGAAACAGCAAGACAGATAGATTTCGTCTAAACAGATTTTCTTCAAAATTTGAGAGCATCAATTCAACAAATGATGTATTTGATGTCAAGATCGTGTACCAAATTTTATCCTTTTATCCAAATTTTATCCATTTTCAAAATGTATGTTTTTTTGTATCTATTTACTGTTTAAAGAGTGAAAATTCTTTAAAATTTTAAGTTCAATTTTTTTGCTATTGTTCTTTTTCTCCCTACTGCGTATACATAAAATTGAAAAGTATTAATTATTCAATAAAACAAAATATAAAACCAAACTATATATCAAAAACTCTGCAGAAATTTTCGTTTCGTAAAATAAATTCTCCATTTCAAATACTCACCACTCCTTAATGGAAGATAACATTTATTTATCCAATAATATTGTGTTCAAGATTAAATTCCACCTATGTCAGATTTTATTGAGATGATGTTTAAACCTTGGGGCTCTTCAAAATTTTCATTCTAACAATAAATGATTCAAATCTTTGCCGTTTTGAAGTTTTATTATTATATTACTAAAAGACTTTAGACAACTTAAAACATAAATTTTGAAAAGTTATCTTCGCCTTATTGTAAGATTGAACATGATTTAACAACGTGTCCATTGAAAAAATTATTTGTTATTTCCGTAGTTAGGAACTAGAAATAACGTTTTCTTCGAAGCATTTTATTTCTTATTTCAAAAACATCTTCTTTCCTTTTGATAAGATAAATATAGGAAAAAAATTATGAAACTAGAAATAGGTAATTATATTGTTAGAAAAAGGAGATTACTTTGAGAACAGTAATTTAATAATAGTATTTATTGCGGTTTATTTTAATAATAGACTTTTCAAATAGTTTACCCAGATTAAATGATCAAAAGATGAGTTTTTGGCAATTTAAAATTAAAAAGGTTAATGAAATATATGAAAGTTTGAATGATAGAAAATTCATCAAGATAAATTAAAAGTTTTAAATTTTGTGCATTATTTTACGAAGTGGATAATACTTCTCATAATATCATTTTATTTTGTAGTTTGACTGAGCTATATTGCACGCACTTTTAGCAAGATCGGTTTACTTAGCAAACAAATGAATTCATGAGATTTTTAATGAGAATGGAAGACAGTTAAATACTTCTGAAACATCTGAATTCCATCAAAATTTCGTATGTCACATTTATTCGGTATTCTTTCATTTCAAAGACCTTATCAAATTCTTAGCAAACAAATTTTTTCGTTTCTTAATTAATATTCCTTTTCATAACATCTTTAAAATTTGTGAATAAAAAGAATAAGAATGATTTTGATGCTTCTGAGCTACCAATTTTGTGTAAGTATACAATTCGATTCAACAAATGTTTACACATCTGACCTTTTATTCAAATTAGTTCAAATATTTATTTTCGGAAAATATGAGATATCAAATTCGAGCAAACAGAGAATTAATTTATCTTTCTTCCACTAATAATTTTTATGTTAATTTGAATTAAAAATATAAGCCTTTGATTCTGCGTTTAAATGTATAAAATAATTTTAAAAGATAAAAGGTTTCAAAAGGCTATGAAAAGGTGCATCGAAACAACAAAAAAATCGATAATCGCTAAGTTTTTAAACCATGATTTTAAAATATCGAATACAAAGTATTAATCCACACTTTATATATTTTGAAATAGCATTTTCGAAAACTGTTGATTTTTCCGAAACAAATTATAAAAGTTGACACAGTTTGAAAAGAATGTTTAATGAATATTTGTTTTCTAATCTTTTTTCTCTTTCTGGAACTATAAAAAGGTTTTCAAATTGTATAATTTAAAGCACCTGAACATATTTCCCGAATTTCATATTTCGGAAACTAATTATTACGTTAGTTATATTATCTTATACACTCAACTCTATAATTATTTTAATACGCATTAATACATAAAATGATAGTTATATTCTTTCTTTCATTTTTTTAAATAAAAATTCTTAAATTGTAATAAAATCTAAAACATTTTTCTCCGCCTAAAATATATACTTTTTCTCCACTTTTGATGAAATTTTTTTTAAAAATAACACTTATTTTTTACTTTCTTGTAAAAAGTGTTTCATACAATGTTAAAATATTTTATTTTAGTTGTTTTAATTTATTAATAATTTTCTTTCTTTTTTAACTTTGAAGATAAGATGCAAAATAATAGTTTTATTTTAAATTATTAGCTCTAAAAATTAGTAAACTAATGATATAATTTTAAAAACAATGCAATAATTTTTACAATTCAAATGCGTATAAGAAAACCGAATCTTAAGGGTGATTAAAATTTAAAATAGAGGCATTTAATTTCTGTTAACTTTCAATATAAATATTAGCAATAAATCAAAATAAGAAGTAAAAAGTTAAATTTGTGATTATGAGAATTAGAAAACAAACTGAAATGAAGAGGGCCGAGGAATTGAACGGCGGGAAATATGATGCAAGAGGATAGGTTTGATGTTTGGAGCTGGATGATGTTCTTGTATTGTTAAGTGGTTCTTGTCTGTTATATGTCGCCCTATGTGAATGTAGATTAAATGTTTGGTGTCATACCGATTATTTCACTCACTAATGAAAAGGGCAGTTCCTGACTTACTTCTCTTTACAGATGGGTGATATTAAAATTAAACCAGTTCTTGTTTGTTTAAGTTGTTTAAATTTTTATTGAATCACAAAGCAGATTATTATTTCAATTGAATTTATTTTTATTGAATCTCAAAACAAATAATAAATGTAATGAAATTTCAAAATTCTATATTCATAATAAATTTCTTGCTACATGTTGTAAATTTATTAATGATTACGTAAATATAGATCATGATTTATTTTTCAATTACTTTTACAGTATATTGTTTATTATATTGCATTGTTAATTGCCTTTATTGCATTATTGTTTATTGTTATTTACAGCATTAATTGTTGATTATTTTTATCCATTTATAATCTACATAAGTAATAATATTAATAGAAATGACGATAGAAATATCATTTAGTAAAATATATTATTAAATAAAAAAAAGTGTAAATAATTTTTTTTTCCTGAAATCAAGTAAACTGCTTTTATATTAACAATGTGCCAATCTACGTATATGCAAAATTTTCATAAGAAAATAATTATAAATGCCCAAATTACAATTGTTATTAATATTCGAATTTCAATCATAATTAAATATGCTTTAGAATTAAGAAATAATGTAGGGTTTTATAATGTAAGCAAATTCTGTGTAGCTTTAATTTTCTTAATATAAAAAAAAAGAATCGTATGCGAAATCGAAGGTCCGGGATTTTTTTATTTTTGATTAATGTTCTTAATATATGAAAACGAATATTAGATTCAACATTTATTGCATAAAAAATTATTCTTTGACGAATCTGTATTTTCTAGAAACGTTAGATTAATGAAAAAATGAAATGTAGACATTTATTAACCATCTATGAAAAAAAATGAAGATTTGTCGCTTATGCGCGGCTGCACCGATCATCCGATTGCGATAAAACTTTGAAAACTATTTACTGGCAAATACGGAATGGCCATAAGCATATTAAAATTACGTAGTACTTATAAATAAAAATGGATTTTTCTCTGTATGTCTCTTATTAGCTACCGTACCGTTCAACATATTCCAATAAAACTTAGATTACTTACACTAAAGTGAAAAAAGTCATGGGATGACTGTTAATACCGTGTCGGTCCTCCTTTTGCCCGGCGATGTGCAACAACTCGACGTGTCATGAAGTCCACAAGTCGTTGGAAGTCCTCTGCAGGAATATTGAGCCATGCTGTCTGTATAGACGTCCATAATTGTGAAAGTGGGGATGGTGCAGGAGTTTGGGCACGAACGGACCTTTCGATGATGTCCCATAAATACTCGATGGAATTCATATCCAGCCATCTAGATGGCCAGATCATGCGCTGAAATTGTCCGGAATGTTCTTCAAACCAATCGCGAACAGTTCTGGCCCGGTGACATGGCGCATTGTCATCCATAAAAATCCCATCGTTGTGTAGATAGGTGAAGTCCATGAATGGCTGCAAGTGATCTGCAAGCAGCCATTTCCAGTCAATGATCGGTTCAGTTGCACCAGAGGATCGAGTCCATGTCAAAACAGCCCACACCATTATGCAGCCGTGCCATGTAAAAACAGCCCACACCATTATGCAGCCACCACCAGCTTGAACAGTGCCTTGCTGACAGTTTGGGTCCATAGCTTCGTGGGGTCGAACTCTACCATTAGCTCGTAACAACTGAAATCGTGACTCATCTGACCACGCCACGATTTTCCACTGGTCTAGGGACCAGTCGATATGCTCACGAGCCCAGGAGAGTCGCTGCAGGCGATGTCGTGCTGTCAGTAAAAGCACTCGAGTCGTTCTTCTGCTGTCATAGCCCAAGAAAGATAAATTTCGCATCACAGTCCTATCGGACACGTACCTCGTACGTCCCACATTGATTCCTGCAGTTATTTGACGAAGTGTTGCATGTCTATTAACATTGACCATTCTACACAGACGTCGGCGGTCTCGGTCGTTAAGTGCAGGTGGTCGCCCACTGTGCTGTCCATGATGGGATGTGTTGCCTGAAATTTCATACTCTCGGCACACTCTTAATGCTGTGGATCTCGGAATGTTGAATTCACTAACGATATCCGCAATGGTATGACCCATGCGTCTAGCTCCAACTAACATTCCACGTTCAAAGTCTGCTAATTCTCGTCGTGCCGCCATAAATCACGAAAAACCTGTTCACATGAATAACTTGAACACTAATGAAAGCTCTGGAAAACGAACTGCACATTTATACTTTTTCGCTGCGATACTACTGCCATCTGTATATTTGCATATTGCTATCCCATGACTTTTGTCACTTCAGTGTATAACTGTACATGCGAGATGGTTATAGGCATATAAATGTGTGTATCATATAAAAAAATTTTGTTCTATTTAACGTATCTCTTAACCAAGGATTATTGTCAAATTAACTTACCAAGTAGAAAAAAACAGATTCAGTAAAAGTGCTAAATTCAAGGTACTGGTTTAATATTTTTTAACTTTAATACGGAAATGCTATGTAAGTCGTCCTCTCAGGTGATCTTCTTATTAGAGAGTATGCGAGAAAGCTTTGGGGGAAGCACTCCTATAAGATTGAAATTTTAATTAAAAATTAATAAAATTTTAATGTTTTTGCAGCATTTTTCGGAAATATTATAAAAATTATTTTGACTTATTCTAATTTTAAAAATTGTTATTTAACAATATTAACAAATTTATTTCATAAATATATGCTCTGTGTTTATTGAATTCGAAAAGAAAATATTTTAATGATGTTTTCTAACATTAATCTTGAGAATTCCGAACGAATATTAAACGAATCATGAAAGATACAAAATATATTTTCTTCCTTTACAATTCTCAAAGAACACCGAGCGTTACAATTCTAAAAGAATAAATTAATAAATCGATTACATAAAAATGAATTGTGGTTTGTTCTTACTTTTTTTCCGTACTATTCAACTAAAAGGCCGCGGTAGCCGTTTTGGTAGAGCATCAGTCTTGTAACCGAAAGGTCGTGGGTTCTACCCTGGTCTCGGCCAAAGACCACCATGTTGGTTACTTGCAGTTGGGGCACGTTAAATATGTCGTGACAGCAAAGTTCTCCAAGTTCCCATTACAAATTATACATCTGGGGGTACTGAATCAGGGATGAGTCGGTCTCTGATTTTGATCTAAATTCTGACTTGCGGACGAATGAATGAGTTCGACCACCCCCTAAAAAGGGTTGTGTCGTGTGTGTTCGAGCAAAGTCGTACTTTCACCTTAACGGTGCTCGTTAACAACGAAATGCGCACACATCTGCCTTATTCGAAAGAGCTGCGATTAGTCGTGCTTGGTATGACCAAGTGGCATTAGAACCCTCACCACCCACTATTCAACCGATTTCTATGCAACTTGGTCAACTAATTGCTTGCACCTAAGTGAATGTTTTAGGCTGAGTACTGGTATATTTGTTATATAAAAATGAATTCTTGTTTGTTCGTATCCTATGCGCTACTGTACTGTTTAACCGATTGCGATGAAACTTGGTAAAACCTTGCATTTTCAGGAAGGTTATGTTTTAAAATTAATAATTGACAAAAGTCAAACAGTACGTCCCGTCGGAATTAATCGCACATATATCAAACCAAATAAATTTATCAAGATTGATTTCAGTCAATGTAAGGGAAATAAAATCAAAAATACTTCCTGAAAGCGTCAATGTGTTTCTTCTCATTAATGAATAGTCTTTTCTACAGGATATAGTCATTCAGTGTGTTCAATGTTTTGTCTGGAACAAACCGCACATATTATTCAGAGTTGATCTCACAGACACAAAATAAAATTATAATCGACACAGCTCAAGGTCAGTTATATATAATGGTAATTTTTCAGTGCAAACAGCATTTTTACTAATTATTAAGCGAATCTACTAACATATAATAATTATATCACGTTGATTGCTTCCACAAAACAATATGTTCCCAAACATTCGTCACTTAATAGATCTAACAGCGCAGCATCTGGAAATTAGCCGAATCGAGCCTCATAAACAAACGAGGAAAGACAAGAAAGCAATTAAGCAGATCGTTTACAAACTGCAAATTCACGTGTTTCAGAGTCAAGATCAACATTGGAAAGAACCGAAAGACAGCATTTATATGCTACCTCTTCACGAATATCAGAATCAAAAACCAATATGAGGCAAGAGGTGTGCCAATTATCCTTAAAAGAACAACGATTGGTGATGATGTGCTCATTTCATGCATTCCCATTACTCCCCTCTCCCCCCCAATATTACTTTTGATTCCAAACGATTGCAGTTCCCCATTCGACTTGCATTCTCGATGACCGTCAACAAAGCGCACGGTCAATCACTTCAAGTGTTCGAATTGAACCTAAAAAATTCATATCTTTCACATTATCAGTTGTATGTCAGATGCTTCGAGTTGGACAGTCAAGAAATTAATTTGTTACTTCTGATGACGGAAACACAAAAAAATATTGTGTATCCTAAAGGTCTTGAATAATAAAATAGAATAGAAAAAAAAATATTTACTCTTCTCTTTTATATAGCATTCCTTTTAAATGAATGTATTCATTTCCGATACGAAAATAAATATATTTTCTATGATTCCTAACTAAACAAGACGGTTATTTTAAATTTCAAACGATATTTCCAAAAATATATCTTCTGCGGTAGCAACGCGCCAGGTACCAGCTGATAGAAATATAAATGCAATTAATCTACTTTAAAAAAGAAAAATTATGTAATAGATAATTCTCAGCTAGATTCAATTTGTCAGTGAGTTTCTGCATTTTAAATCGACAAAAATATCCATTCTTTAATGGTATGTTTTTAATATTTTCGAATCAGTGAGCAATTGTATAAAATTAAAATAAGATTCAATTATTCTTTATACTGGAATAAAATATTAAAAGAGATTTTGTTTTTTTAAAAATATTTTATGCATTTATTATTTAGTATATCAAGCTTAAAAGATTTATTTAATATACAGCTTATAAAAAATGAAAAAGGATTAATACATTCCAATAGCATTAAAATTATTTTATAGACAAAATGCCGTTATTTTTGTTTAAATGCTCTTAGTTATTGCATTCATATCAAAAGTTTTTTCGAACATTGGAGCTAGCCTTTTATTTCAATAATGAAATTAAAAATAAAAACTGATAATTATGATGCGCATTTCTTTCTTTTTTTATTTCAAAGAATTAATTCCCCTATTCTGAGATTTGAAACGTCCTATAGCAGAAAACTCGTATTAAAAATAAATCCAGTATTCACAACGGTATTCATATGCGTTTCGGTTGTCATTACAATAATAAGAGTTGACAACTGGTGTGTTGGAATGTAATCAAATTTCACAGTTTTCTGAATTTAATTCTTACGCGGTATCTGCCTACATGAGAAAAAAGAATGACGATACATTGTTATGCATTAAAAAGAAAGAAAAAAAGATCATTTCGGTGTAATGTATACGAGGCTTTCACAACTTTTGTCATTTTAAAAATGACAAAAATGACACTTTTATTGATTTAACGGATATAAAATGTCGAAATGCTCGGAATCGATTTTACAAGAAGAGTAAAAAATAAATGTGTATCAGAAAAAGATGACGGAGAAGGTGAGGAATTTATTTTTGTTATCATGAAGGGAAGATATATACATGCCCATAAATATTCCAAAATTTGAATGATGAATAACTAAAAAAAAAAATTCAATAAAAAAAAATTCTGTGAAGTGTTCCATGAAGGCTTCCCCTTTTCATTGAATCATTTGAGTCACCCCAGATTAAAGGCTTAGTTTCGCTTTATACTTTTTTCACAGCTTGAAGATTTATAGCCTTTACATTGGCAACTTTTAAAAATTGCATTGTATTCGTTATATTCATTTAACTAAACTTTACATGCAACCTATGAAGTGATAAACCAATGCTGTATTGCCTGATTCTTAAACCTAAAATATATTATAGACACATATTTTACAGTGATAAACTTTAAAATTTGCATTATATTTTTTATATTTATAAAACTAAAATAGATACTTTAGATACACATTTTACAGAGACGAGTTTTGAAACTACCCTTGTATTTGCTAGATTGGTAAAATTAAAGTTGATCTGTATAATTTTCAGTGAAAGATTTCAAAGCAGTCTTCCATTTATTAAATAGCTAATTTTTGCAATAAAAATTTATTTAAATTAAAAACTAAAATTCGCTAAAATAAATTTTAAATACACCTTTAAAATATACGGGGACTCTTTGCGTGACAGAGTAGTACTTTTCTAAATTGTTAAGAGTTATATAATTTGAAAAAAATCAGAAAAAATATTTGAAGGGATTTGTACAATTATGCTGTTTTAATCTGAACTGTTGCTTATGATTATTTCAAATTATGCTTTATTTAATTTTATTCTTATGGTTTTTTCTGGCTAATAATAATCGTAAGCATAAAATTATATTTGGCGCTTTTCATTTTTTTAAAACATTGCACTTACCATCGACTGAAACTTTTTTAAAACTTTGAATTGCTTATTATGCCATATTTTGGCAATATAGATCCTTCTATTGATTGCTTGGGGCAAAATGCAATATAGCTTATTAATTTTGGCTTTGAAAACACTTGGATATTTATTTATTAAATAATTGATTTTTTAAATCATTAAAATATTGAGCTGATTAAAACTTGGTCCAGTTTTATAGTTTGAACAGTTAAGCAATGCTAAATTTTAGCTGCTTCACTCCATGCATTTTCTGCCTATTATGTCTACAAGCAAACAAATTTAGAAACAAAAAATGCTTAGCAGTTCTTGTATAAAATTTGATATATCTACAGCAAAGCTCAAATGTCATTATCCGCTTTTGAATAACTGTGATCGAAAATTATCGATTGCTAGCTAACTAGAAAACAGTCCAATTAAATTCTGAGAATTAAAATTGAGAGTCATCGAAATCTAAATATCTGATGCCTTTTTTATACTTCGCATAACACAGGGCATAGTACAAAACAAAATAGAGTATTCATGATAGAATTAAGTATCGTTAATAGGAATTTTAATAAATAGTATTGAACTGAGAACTGTTTACGATTGAATATTTACCTTAGTTATAAACGCTGTAGTTTATTTGTATCTATCAACTGAATATGTTTCACTGATTGAAAAGAAGAAAATCTTTTAAAGTTCAACTGTAAATAAACTCTTAACACTATAGAATAATACTTTAAAGTGATTTCCAAATATGAATTTGTAATAAAACTGTTGTTGAAATGGAGATTTCAAAATTCTGCTATGCTAATTTGTAAAAAATCAATATATAAATTGGGATAGAATTTTAAAAAATACAAATCACGAGATATATTTTATGACAATATATTATCTCTTGAATACATGTTGATTTCTAGATTTAGTACATTTCTCAGAAATGCCATCTTCTTTAAGAGGGAAAGTCCTTTTATAAAGAAAGCGTTTTATTCAATTCCTCGGTAAAAATAATTGTAATCACTTATTTAATGATTAGTGTTTAATAATAACAGCAACAAACAAGTATTAGTATTTTTTTCTTTTCTTTGATTAGAATAAATTTTGTTAGTTGCATTTAATTCCATTTTATAATTATTTCTGTTAATTATTATTGCTGAAAGCTTAAGATTATTGCTAAATCAAACGTTATTATATACGTTGATGTTATTTATATTTGCTCAGACATGTTCGAACTAAATTAAGATCTCAATATTGCTTTTGGAAATTTAATCATATGCGAAGTTGTTAATATTTTTATACGGAAATATATATAATTTTATAAATATGGCTATTATTCTCTGAATTACATTTTTCTGCGTCAAAAACTGTGTAACTACATTTTATGAAGCCTTTATAAGATCTGGTTGTTCGTTTCATAAATTGTTGCAAGTAGCATTCCACAATGCTCAATTGCTTGCATTTTGATATGGAGAAACATTTATTTATCCACTCTATTAAAATATTCGTCAAACTATATTGGTTATTAGTGAACCCACATTTATAACATCTTTCGAGTACATGAACTAATGGATGGTTCAGGAACTGGAATGCTGTAGTCTCTTGTGGTTCTTACTTAAACAAACCCATTGGCAAAATCAGGGATTTAAGTCGAGTCTTTTGCAGTAGCTTCTGATGGTAAAAGCCCCTGAGCAGTGAGAGCAGAAGTCTGATTTCTAGCTCACATGAAGATGATAATCAATACTCGCTTCCACAACTTCTTTTAACAAGAGGGGTGGGACTCTTTCACTCATCTCCAAATAGAACACATGTGAGGAACAATCAAGCACAAACCATGGCTCGAACCCGGATGCCCGGATTGCGGGTAAGACGCGCTTCCAGTAGGTCAGGACGCAGGTGGGTCTCTTGTTCAAAAGTAAAAAAAATTCTCTTTCAAATCCTACCCACCCCAAAAAATACCCTATCTGCATGTCCCCAAAGAAGCGAGAAAAAAGTGGATGACGTTTAACCGATCACTATTATGCTAATGTATACTCGAACATTCTTTAATATTCCAAGAACACCATGTCCGTCGAACTATCCGTTTGAGAGTCTTAAAAAATTCACGGCAAACGTATTCCATCAATGGATCTTAACGAAAGGAAGAAACTTCACTCTGATATCTAGACCCGCTGTGCATTTCGTTTTATGACCTAACTTTCAATATCTGTAAACTATTATTAAAGATTTATCAACATGCAGATTTGGCATCAGTTTTAGACAGAATATTTAAAAGAGTTTTTGAAGGAAAATATTGTACGTAATGTAATTCCAACAAGTCTAAATAACATTAAAAGTATGGCAGGGGCACTAAAGCAATGCGAAAAAAAAGGCCATATCTGTATGACAGTTGTTTTTTGGCCTTATATAAATTGAATAATAGGTTCATAAATATGATACAGTATAGCAAAATGTATAAAATACCCAGAGAAGAAAAATATCGATTTATTAAAACTTTATTTTACCCTGTAATAATCTATTGAAATAAAAAAAATTCTATAGGCAAGTACTTCACAAAATACAAAATAGGTTCTTGAATTGAATCATTCTCAGATTTTAAAATGAAAGTACATTTTTATATATGAAATTTTATTCACATAAAAATTAAGTAATTTACTCATGATTGATTTATAACATGAATAATGAATTTATTTTGAAGAATTATATAATATTTATAATGAATTTATTTTGTAAGAATTAATAGACATGAATTTATTGGTTAACCGATGTCATTGATAGTTTATACATTCAATTTTATTATCATTTTATTATTTTTATTATTTTATTATTGTATCCTTATTATACCAATTATAAGCTTGCAGAAAATCTGATCTATCAACTGAATATTTATTAAATTATTAAGATTTAATAATTATTGTTTTAATAGCAAATTTGGATTAGGAAATTATCAATCCAAGGACAATCATTATGAAATTCAATTAAAAATAAATATTTCCTAAACCAAACTAATAAAAGATGTATTTAGAGAGTGCTAATGAAATTAACCAAATTAGGAATAAATATTAAGTTTACAGCGAGAAGAAACAAAAAGAAAGACATAAAGAAATCCTGCGTCAAGACTTTAAGGGTCAGCGTCAAGTAGGAATTTAAGACAGGAACTTTTTTTCTGTAAGGGGTCTGACTTTCGTCCATAAATATTAACCCCCTTGTGACCCCAAAACTACAGCAAAATTGAACAAAATCAAACTACATTTAATCGTTGTTATCGTCGATTAAAAACATATTTATGTTAGTCGAAAATACGGATTGTTTCGAAGGCTTTATTTCACGCAACCTCTATCCACAGGTTTAAACATTCGAATAGCCAGGCTCAGTTGCTATTGGTGGTTCTCTTGCACACCATGATGTAACATTCCTCTCAGTGTTAAAATATGCAAGATTTTACAACGCAATTATAAATTTCGATTACATTTGCTTGAACCAAACGAATAATTCAGATGAAATATCTGTACATGAACATCCGAATTGCAAAATATATGCAAAATCCATACTAAACATCATATAAATAAAATGAGTAAATATATATAATCTATACAACTATCTTTTTTAACTAATTTAAATTTTAAAGATCCTTAATTGGTAAGAGACATATTTTTGAAATAGGGAGTGTAAAAATACCTTTATTAGTTTTTAATGTAACAACTCTTTCTCTACTACCATTTCCATAAATTGTCACTAAAATTCTAGCCATTGATTATTTGCAAGGAGACAAATAATTTTCCTTTAACAATAAGTCTAACCTAAACACTATTTTTTTAATTGTCACTTATTTCCTTAAGTGTTTCAAATAATCAATATTCAAGCGCTTTTAAATTGTTTGAACACATTTGGTAGTATATTGCCAGCGCAACAACCTAATATCAGAAATATCCACAATTTCTGGTTTAGGTTTGAAGGTATTGGGCGCTCAATAATAAAATGTCTAGGAGATAAAGCTTCATATTCATTAATGTTGCCTGAAAATGGAATTAAGGGACGTGGATTAAGTATATCTTCAATCTGAATTACTGTTATTTTAAATTCTTCAATAGTTATTTTACTTTTAGTTAAAGTTCTATAAAGATGATGTTTAAATGTTTTTTCTCTTGCTTTCCACAAATATCCGAAATCGGGGGAATAAATTGCCATTGGATTGACTCTGCTTATAGATAATTGTCTAAAATCTCAGTAGTCTGACGACCTAGTTTTTTAAGGGATTTAATTCTGAATCTGCACCTCGAAGTTAGATGTATTACCTGACATCAATGCTACAATGCGACCTCTACGGGCACAGAATCTCTCTAAAGATGGAATGAAAACTTCGGTCGTCAAATCTGTTACCGTTTCTAGGTAAATAGCTTTAGTTGACAAACATACAAAAATCGCTACATACATCGCTAATTCTCTTTCTTTTGTTTTTAAACTTTATTTGAAAAAGAGTCACAAAAATCTACCCATGAATTTAAAAAGGCAGAACAGGGTGTTATTCTCTCAGAAGGTAAGGTTCACATTAACTGTTACAAAACATCTGATACAATCATGGACAATTTTCCTTGCAATACCTTTACCATTTAAGGGCCAGTTTTGTAATCTAATTTGATGTAACAAACCTAGTACACCATTATATAGAAATTTTTATGTATATGCTCAAAAAGTAGCTTTAAAAATGTATGTTTACTGGGTAACATTATTTGATATATAATATGTCATTTAAGGCTTACCTGAAATGTCACTGTTTTGTAAAAGATAAAGATAGCTTTGTCCAATAAATTCGAAAATTTTCTAAGTTAAAAAAATATTTTAATATCTAAAATCAAAGCAGGATGTGAAAGTAGGATAAACACATCAGTAAACTATTAGGCATCTAATTGTATTTACTTATTTGTAACTCTTCAAAAGTCACATTGAATAGTATGTTTCTTTAAAAGTCAAACTCTTTAATATTTTTTCTCTGTATTCGATGAGTCGCGGTGGCCTGGTGATCAGATCTCGGTTTTGGAACCGGAGGGATACAGGTTCGAGACCCGATTACACAGAAGAACCTTCGTGTAAGCGGTTCTGGTGCACGTTAAATCCGTCTGGGCCAAACATATTCCTGTTAGTGTGATGTGGAAGTTTGGAGAGGGGGGTGCCAACTTATGTGCCGTTCTCATCATCTGACCAATATTTTTGTGACTCTTTCTAAAATAGCCCTAGTGTTGCTTCCAAACTGGACGTTAATACAACTAAATAAGCTAACTCTCTATTCGATTTTGAAATATTGTACGGAAAAGTAATTTAATATTTAATTCGGAAAGGCATACACTGAGGTTTTAGATACTGATAACGGTATTTATCATGTTAATTTTAGAAAGCACTTTTTCAATACTATATTTTTAATTGGAAAATAATCAATCAAATACTAACTTTCCTTTCATTTGGAAATTAAGACGATTAAAAATGTTATTACTTAATTGAAGCACTTCCAAATGTATTTGTAATATTATTTATTCAGGAAACTGGCAGGTTTCTTTTTGTAAAATAACATAAATATCTTCCCATAAATAGAATAATATGTATATTTGCCAGGCCAGAAAATTTGACGAGGCGATGCCGATCTTTGCTTAAATATATTTTAGGAAATATATAACGTTCTTGGAAATTTCAATTAAACATTTACCCAATAAGGAATGTAACAAATGTTGGTATCTCCTTACATTAATCTCTGGGTATAATACAGTCCAATATTAATTTTTATAACATCTTGAAATTAAGGCATAACGTTTATTATGGAGCTTATTTATTTTTCAATAATTATTGAATTTTAGCAGTTTTTATTGAAAAATCTCTGCGTGATTTTCCCCAATAGATTTCATAATTGCAAAAGAATTCAAACAACTTTCATTGCTTTATTAACTATTTTATTTCGCAATATTTTCCTTTGTTGAAAGCTAAAGAAAGCTTATCTGCTCAGTTTAAATTAGGATTTTAAAAGACAAATTATATTACATTAAAATAGATTGTATTATTAAAAATATGTTGCACAATACTCTTAATTTTTATCAACACTATTATGACCCCTGATTTGACTATGTTAAGGAAATTTATGCATAATGGTTTATAGCTATTCAAATAAATGTCTTTAAAGTTTCGCAATATATAGTGCTTAAAGTTTTAGAAAGTTAATATTTAGTTATGCGTAATGCATTTAATCACATTGTTATACAACCAATATTCTGGGGCAAACCAGATTGCCTCTACAAGTGGAAAATTGACTAAGAGTTGAGCAAATCAGAATTATGATGAAAATGCTAAGTATAAAGAACAAAACACTTTAACGTTTAGTACGTTTTCGTTTGTTTGTTTTAAATCAAAATCCAACACAAGGTTTCATAACTTAAGCGAAATAAAGATAAGATTTCATTCACTACTACAAAAATATTCATTTCTTAGTCTCTTCTTTAAAGCATTCATTTGGAATAACTGCATCTTGATTAGAATATACCTTTCTGTTAATTAAAATTGCTTCATGATGAAAATTACCTTCTTAAAATAATATTGATAGTGTTAGAAAAATACAATTACCTCATTGTAACATCTTCAAATTACCTCGCAAAAGTATTTATTGATGTTTTTAATTACTGAAATAGTGATTGTTTAGCGTATATTTGGGGATCCTCATGATTTATTGACGCTAAATGTTTCAAAGAACCCGGATAACGATTTAGGTTTTGTAGAGTAAGAGCAATCGATTTCCAGCTTCAGCTGCTTTGTCTTGATTTTCAGATAATTGCAGGCAAGTTTGACTCGCTCAGTGTAAATAATTAGGGGGTTGATAGCCGGAATTTGTTGATGGAGCACATTTGTCTTTTCTTTCCTGCTATCGATTACTTTTATGTGTGGGTGTATTTTTCTTTTAGAAGGAAGATTTTTTTTATCAAGTTGACTGTACCCGAGTTATTAGATATGCACAAACGCAGCTAAAAAAGTTCCCTCTTTATTATTAGGAATGAAGAATTTTTTTTAACCTCCATTCCTATTAAATGCTTGAAAGTATTCAATAGATGATCGTTTTACTGAATTGCTTTCGGTACAATGAATGTTTTATTAATGAGGGAACAAATTAGCGTAATGTTTTTTTGAATCCAATAAAAAATATTTTAATCTCAGGCAATAATCATTCTTTTTTGGACAGTTCTGAGAAGATAGTGATTGTATTGTTTTTACACAGTGACTGAAACAAATATATTTGGAAACAGATTTCGAATGAATTTCATAATTCATCTAAGTATTTAGTAAATGAATTACATTTAAAAAAAATCTATTTTTGAAAACTGATTCGTTTTGATTATAATTTTACGTACTGAATTAAGGATTTCTCTGTTTTAAGTTTGTATATAAGAAAAGTTAAAGTTAAGTAGTTAGATATTATTTCTTCTCAAATGGTAAAACTTTAACTTAATTTTATCTAGTTAAAACGTTCAAAAATGTCCCGGTTGTTTATAGTAAATATCCGGGTTTAGATTACCACCTTTGAAATCCTTAAATGAACACTAGATTATTATGGAAAAGTTAAGCATGTTAGAATTAGAAATTATAAAGTAATAAAATATTACTGAAAACTATTATTTATAAAAAATTCACTTTTATAATAGTTTAAATAATATTTGCTTTTTTGTAATAGTTCATGACCATATTCATAATGTGCGCAATTATTTTTGACAAGATATTTTAACTTAAATAATTCCCAATTCGAGTGTGGTTATGACAGTATTTATCTTTGGTAATACTTTAGAAAAATTATTTGATGTAACGAATTGAGGAATTGTGTACAATCCCATTGATGAAAAAAACCGCCTTAAATTTAGTAAACAAGTATACAGATGGTAATAAATTTAAAGAATTTATTAGATTATGGGGAAAATATTTTAAATTGATTCTTAGGGCATTTTTTTGAAAGTTTTGTCCGGTGTTTCCGGTTATTTCCCTCCTCACATCATCGGAACCTTGATTAAATTTCGAATTAGAAACATTTCCTCGAATCCTCATCTTTTGAGCTAGCGTTAATTCTTATAGCGGATACGTTTTTGTTGATGTTTAACCTCTTGGATTGAACTTCAATTCGAACAAAGTCCAAGAAATGGGGAGAAAGGAATTCAGAAGCTTCTGATGGTAAAGACCTTTAAACACCCGAGGGAGACGTCTGAATTTAAATTCATACGAAGATAAAATTCACTTGTATCACATCTTTTTACAGTGGAGCTCACAAAACACCCCTCAAAGATAGAACACATAGTAGAGAGGAACCATGCCCGAATCAGGATTCGAATCCGGAACACCCAGATCATGGGGAAGACGCACTACCCATAGGCCAAGACACAATTTACATAATGGATATATTTTATGTTAGAATATATGATTTAAAATTTTTGGTTTGATAGGTATTAATGATTTAGTTACACTATAAAATATTGAATATTTTCAAAAAATATCTATCAAATAATTTAAAGGTTAAATATAAGGAAGGATAATTTTAATTCCGTAACTAATTTTGGAATCGGAATAATTTAAGAAAGTTAAATTCAAAAAGAATGTGTTTTATTTAAATCATTTATTAATAGAAATCAAAATATTTATTTTAGAAAAAAATAGATTCCATTCGCCTTTTTTGTTGCATTAAGTTGAGTTATTCCCAAATATAAATAAATAATAGGAAAGAGCATTTTCTTTAATAGATTTAAGTAAACTCAAACAAAAACTACAATAAATAATTACTCTATACTCATCAATTAAAAATAATAAAAATACAAAGACCAGCTAAAGAAAATACACATTTTAATGATCTCTCATTTAAATTAATAAGAAATTTCTCTTACCTATTTTCGATCGTACTTACCTATTTTTTATAAATCGTAATTTTGAATTACTTTAATTTAACAAAGATATAAATTAGCTTACAATCAATAAAAAATTAAAGTGAATACAAATGTGTAAAGTGGTTTATTTTGTCATATATAGAAATTTAGTTAATATCTTAGTTTCCTCACATAATCCGATATAATTTAGTAAGACTTGAATAAAATTCTCATCTTCTGGGAAAGAGAGAGCATATATAACTTAATATTATGTCCTTTCATATGTCTGGTCCTGTCACCAGCAGAACCATTTTTCTTCTTCTTTCTGCCACCCGGAGAGAAACATCTTTATAATTCAAGTGTCAAATTCATAGTTCTTTCTTTATACGATTGATAAATCGTTAGTCTATATATATAAAATCTTGTCTAAACATGCTTGGCAATTCTAATAAAGCCTATGATATGTGTTAATACACAAATAATGACAAAAATGATTTGTAAATTTCAACAACTCCTCAATTATTTTTAGCTATCAAAACTAGAAATATAATTTTAGGCCAATATAAATCCACATTCACTTTGAAAAAATATCTTAGAAATTAATTTTTTTGAAAAAAAAAATTGACAAATACTAAATGCTTACATTAATTTTATTATTTTTTATTTGTTTTTTCAAATATAATATTTTTAGAAATGTCTGCTGAATTTCTTTTGTTATTTCAATAAAAATATTTTCAAATATTATTGAAAATGTTGCGATTTATGTTTATATAATTTTTTTTTCTGTGTTGCAACATTTTTTGAAAATGTTCGATCTTAATTAATTTAGGATTTATCCATGGCTTACCATATTAAATAAATCACAGAAAAAATATCTAAGGATACCACTAATAACTGTCTAATAATGAAAATGAGGAGATATGCTTCCGATATTTAGATTTAATGAATCCAAAAGAATGAAAATAACATTCAAACAATATTTCATTTTGCTTTTATGAAATTCCAAATGTAAATAAAATCAGCATATGGTTATCAGGTTATTTTTTATATTTTACTCTCAAGCATGAAAAGGAAGTGCATTAATACAGATATTGAAAAGTGTTCGAATCATGGATCAATTTGAAACTGTAGCTATAACTTATCATGTAATTAGCAAAACAACTTTTATTGAAGCCTCTGCCTTGAAATTTTAAGCGGGGATTTTAGATTCAGTAAATAATAATACCCTTTATTTTTCAAATAAATCTAAAAAATATCACATCCATGGAAAAACATTTTTGGAATTTAACTAATAATTAATTTTTTCTGAAAATTATATGAGTATATTCCCTTATATCAGAACAAATTATGTGAATGGCTGTTTAAAAAAACATTATTTTTAATTATATTTAATTGAAATAAAAATAGTGATTGAAACGATAATCATAGGCTGATTGCATGGACTGGAATTGAAAAAATAATGCCTAACTGTTTTTTACCATATAATTTAATGATTTGGCACAGTTTTAAATTATTTTTATATTTTTGTGTTTATGTAAGGCTTTGGGAACATAAAAAATAAAACTTATTGTTAATGGTCATCTAGAAAATCACTGCAGATAATATAATTAGATTAAAAAAATAAAGGCTAAGGTTAAGGTAATCAAGGAATAAAAAAATACATCAAAAATAGGAATTTCTTGAAATATTATTGATATAAAGCAATTTAATATGATCTCGGATAAAAAAAAGATAATTTTGTTGCAATTGAAAATCAGAAAATTGATTGATGTATTTTGGATCGGGGAAGAAAATAAGCTACAAAGGTATACAAGATAAAATTGCATTTGACATTATAAATAATAGTTTAAATGAAATAGAATTTTAGAGTATACAAAATATTTGGGTGATGTGAAGTTTATAGTTTAGTTGCATTAACGTCCCGTTTTAAAGCAACATTAGAGCTATCCTAGGACGGGCCTCGTAATTTTCAACCATGGTCAGATGCCACCTCAATTGGCAATTCCCTTCTCCAAACTGCAACTACTTCAAGCCGTTTGACCCCGGCGGATTTAACGCGCACCAAACCCATTTACACGAAGGCTTTTGCTGGAATCGGGTTTCGAACCTGAAATCCTCCAAAGGTTTTGAAGCCGAAACCATAAAGAAATTTTTTTTTTGTTGAAGGCTTTAAGAATTTAGATAAAATCCTGTAATTTTATTTTTAAATATAATTTTATTCAAGAAAAAAGGCAAAATTCTAAGAAAATTCCTTTTTTTCATTTTCAGAAAAGGATTTGATTTTTTTAAACTGTAAACACATTAATATTTTAGAGAATTTTACTATCGGAATTTGTTGAAACAGCAGTTTGCGTTACATTCCATAATATAGTATTAATTAATTTCCCAGAAAAAAAATCAATATACTCCTCACAAACCGCATAATGCAACATAAATTAATGCTTAAGCATATTAGGGTGTAGGATTTCTGCTACAACTGCATTTGTACATAATTTATTTCTAGAATTATTTAAATGTTTACCTAGTGAAATACATATATGGAAACTGTTGAAAATTTTTTATAATGAACATCCACTTTAATTTAAATCTAAGCATTATAATTGGAACATGATTTTTTTAATAAAAATTATTTTAATCCTTGATGAAATTGTCTCAATTTGCATTAAATCAAACTCAATTACGAAATGAAGTGTTTCAAACTATATTAATTAGTGTTACATAGGTGTATTCTAATTTCATTTTCTATGACTGCTTACCTATAAAAGGATATATTTCTTCCAAAAAGGTCAATTTTATCGAATTTCAGAAATACACATATATAAATATAATACAAATATAAAAAATATATTTCCTTCACTTTTATTTACATTTCTGTAAGTAGAAACAAATTGATAACTAGACAGAAATTAAAATAATTTTATTGAGGATGTAACTGTATTTACAAATTCCTAATATTAGAAATGGAGACTGAAAGGTTTTCAAAATTTCAAAATTTAAAGATAGCATCTGTATATTGTGTAGCGAACTACGGGAGGCAGAAAATATTTGCCATAGTCTCTTTAAAAAAATTTAAAAAATATATTTTAAAGGGTTTTTTTTTTTTGTTTAGTGATGAATAAAAAACAGTAAATATTTCTAATAGTTTTATTAAGGAAATAAAAAAAAATAATTTAAAGTTTTTTGATCAAATAAATCTTAACTATGAATAGAAAGAACTCGGTATCATTCATCACACTGCTTTTTCTATACATTTTGTGTAGAAGATAAGTCAATGTATTTTTCATGTTTCCAAAGCCTACATATTATGATTTAATGAATTCTTTATTTTATTCGCATTACATGTAAGATTAATATTTTATATATATGATATGGAGAATTGTATTAGTATGCTTATACTCTATAAAATATCTATAATTTACTTCATTATCAATAGATTTTGAAATTTCTTTCACTTTTTAAATTTGTCTTTTAATTTTTATATATAAGACTTGAATACAATCTAACAGCGTAATGTATTTGCTTGAATAAGAAAATACATGGTAAGACAGTTTTTGTGTCAGATATTGATCAAAGATTTCATAATTACACTATGACATGTTTTGAGCATTTTATATATTTGACACATTGTCTTACCGCTCATGCACACACAGCATTGCCATATAGCTCAAAATAATAATAATAATATGTTTCTACGATATTACATGTATAATTTTTTTACTTAAACAGTAGTTCGATAATATTTTGACATTTAATTACAAACTTTTGTTGGAATGATTTTCTTTCCAATGTTTCAAAAAGTTTTACCGTTTTTAAAACGAAAATCTATATCTAAATATTTTGTGTTTTCATTTATTATAGAATTAAAATTTAATTGTCTTCTTCAACTTTTCAATTGCCAACATTAATTTTTAATGCTAAGATGGGCATTTCATTTTTACGCTAAGTGTTGCTTCAGAATCTTTAAATTAAAGGCATTTCCTTGACGAATCTTCTGAAGTACTGTTAAGGATCTTTGAAGATACCAACCGATACTCTCAACCGTCTCCCTATCTCTCAATGTTCTCCTCAAACAGAGAAGTGCTTCTACACTTATGGCACGCCTCGCTGCTTTTGGGTGATGTCTCAAAGGGCTTTAAGATCACTCCATTTCATCTGGCTAGAGTATTTGTTGAAGCTACTGGGAATAAGTCCTTCTACGGTTAGGACGTATGGAAAGGATTTCTGGGTAGCTAATGTATCCATTAATACCAGGTAAATAAAATTTTAAAAGCTTATGTTATAAAATTAAAGATTCATTAATAAGGAACACGAGGGCTTTCAGGTAAGTTACTAATTTGTATTCCGAATTTTATGATATCATATCTCTTAATGCTGCATAACAGTAGCTGTTTCATCAGCTTATTGTTCAAAAGAGGTATCTATATATAACTGACTTAATGCTAGAATTCCAATGCATTGCATATTTACTAACTTCAGTCATGAATACTGGAAACATAAAAATGTTTCGTAGAGAAAATATTTTTGTTAATCAAATCTATGCAGTGCTTTCTTATGAGACAGATTCGATATTTGAGATTACAATAAGTAATTTTCTATTAATTAGAAAATTTTCAAAATTGCTTAAAGTAATGACAAAGAATTTCTTAAAATGGTTAATCCTATTGATGTATGATATAAAATTAAAAATTCATTAATAAGGATCACGTAAGCTCACAGGAAAATGAATCTGTTACAAATTTTATAAAACCAAATCTCTTAATTCTGTACAACAATAGTTGTTTCATCAGATTATCGTGCAAACTACAAAAAATTAGTTTAAAAATAAAATTCTTAGTTTAGTTAAATTTTTAGTTTCAGCTTTAAATTTTTAAAAATTAAATCATTATTAAAAGTATTAATATTTATGAATATGCGGCTCCTATATACTGATTCCTTACTAATTAATTACAAATATGAATAATTTAACAATTATAATATTTCATATAATACAAGAATAATATATGGAAATTTATTCAATTTACCATAATGCATATGGTGATTCAAAAATGAGATAGTAAGGAGCTCCAACTTTAATCTGCAGAGATTTAGAGGATTTAAAACATAGTTACAGATTATAATTAGAGATATGTCGATAAATCAATGAGATATCTGAATGTAATAATGGAAACATGAGTTGTGGATAAAATAGTTCTGAATGATTTGCATGCAATATTAGAATGAAAAATTTGTAACACAAAATATAAATTATTATTAACTCAGTATTATTTGAAAACAAAATATCTGATATGCTCTTGAAAACCTTAGAAATAATTTTTGCTGTGTCTCATTTGAATGAAATTTGTATAGAATGTCGAGTTTTCCATCACTAGATCACTCTAAAAGTAAGAAGTGAAACGTATATACTACAATTAGGATGATGTAGGGTATATTTTTGAACGTAATGTATGTAAATGTAATTTGTGAAATGGCCTGGTATTATACTCTAATTTTAGCTCTTGACCAAGCAGACAGTAAAATTATGTATTCTGTTGAAATGAATCAGCTTAAAATTAAAGGAAAAGTGGAAATTTACTTATTTTAATAACTGATTTTCAAGCATAACACAGAAAGAGAAAACATACTAAATCTTTTTTAAGATTAAAGATTGTTGTTCAGCGAGTAAAATCACACTAATATTAAAGATGGATGTTTGGCGAGTTAAATTACTGCTGATATTGAAGATAAATGTTAGGTTAGTATTAAACAGAAAATATAAATATTTGGAGCCCTGGAGTCAAACTATTAAATTTAGTACAGGCTTCTCATGGAGAGTGGAAATGTGTACTTCGAAGCTAGTTTTTTAAAATTTAGATTATAATATTATTTAACTGAATACTAAACTGAACTTTTTAGATTTTCGCAAAAGACCGCACGCCCATGTTATTCTTCCAGTGATAAACAAGGCTTAACAGGTGGATCAAAAATTGAGGCATCGAAACATCATCCAGTTTACTGATTCCATAATGAAGCAGTGTTCTAAATATTTTTAAATAAAGAAGAAACTGATTTTATTGATGAGGATAATTGTGTATTAGAATTGTTTGATGAAAGTTCGTATTCAGTTGATTCTGATATTATGTTCAACCATAATTAATTTATCTTGTGATAATACATTTTTAAAAATTTATAAAATATATTAATATACCAAGAAAAATATATACTGAATTTATAGGTTGATTTTTATACTATTTCTTAACCTGTATGCTTATAATGCCCTAGAAAATCGTGCCATGAAAGACACACAAACCAATAAAAAGAGTTCCCATCTTACTCATTGGTAATTTTTTTTTCATATCATTGTTCAATTTTACTTCATATTTTGTTCTATTTACATTTATATATTGGAAAAATAAATATAATTTAATAAGTATAAAGCAATATATATTTTTTTAAGTATATTAGTTATTGTAACATATAATTTGAGATAAAAATGTATGTTTTAATACTTTTACTTGTTTCAATGATAATATATTTTGAAAAATTTCTAAAACAAATCTTTATATCAAGAAAATACCTGCAAAATATATTGACGGTTTTAACTTGAGTGTGAATAAAATGCATCTCGTAGGCCACTCCTCCCCAGTTATTTTCTGAAATTCGACCTCTCCAGTTAAGATTTAAATCGTTTTAGAGTACCTTCCTCAAACAGGAAACCCGTCAGATACCCGCTCTAGCTTAGAAACTCAATTACTTGCTCATGCGCACAGTTAAGCAGTCACATGGAGGGATTGCTTTCATCCCAAATGAATTAAATAAATCATTTTTAATTATATATATATATATATATATATATTTAATTAAATGTGTGATTATATCAGAAATTTAAAAAAAAATAGATCGCCTTTTTCTAAATTTAAATGCGTCGAGGTACTATTTCCATTCCCATCAATATTTGTTATGAAACATCAAACACAGCATTTATTGTATTCAATAGCAGATTACAAAATAGTACGGAAAACATTTATGAAACCCCCTTAAATCCACTTGTTGCTTCCATTTCATAGACTCTCTAAATACTCGCTTTTTTCTGTTTAATCCATCATGTAAAAAATTAAATTTTCTTACTCTTAAATTTATGGATTAACCACACCAGTTGTTTAGTAGTAAAACCTAATTGAATTATGGAATGACAAAAATGTCGCATTACTGTCTTCAATAGTTGTTTTAAATGTTTAGTAATCAAGATTTTATAATCGCCCCTGAATATAATACGTGTTTACGATTCACTTACAGATAAACAGTATTTGAAAAAAATATCAAATACAGATAAACAAAATATTTAAATATAGAGCAAAGTAATAGTAAATGTTCTAAATGAATGCTGAAAAAATCTTCTAAACGAAACTATATTTTTTCAAATAGAACCAACAAAGAAATTTTTAGGATTCATGAAATTCCTTCTTAATTCATTAACTTTTGTTTTCTCAATTATTTAATTCGATTACATTTTGTATTTAAGGAATGTATTTTCTGATTTATTCAACAAATAATTTATAGAATATTCAAGGTGTTTGTTGATTATGTATAATTTTTGAATCAAATCCAAACGTCGTAAATAATATTTTTTATCATAAATTTATATATAATAATTCGATGGATGCATGACGCATAGACAGTATATTAAATGATTAATTTAAATCAATAGAATTTTAACCCGATATTTTACTATGAAAAGGCCAAAATAAACAAGGGCATGCAAATAGAAGCTGATCAAAAATATTGGATTATCTCTTTAAAAATCACATTACTTGATTTTTCTCGAATAAGTTTGCATACTAATTAGCTGTCCGGAAAAATTGAACAAATTTGATTAAATGTCTTTGTTTTGATTTTAGTTCCAGTGATTCAGGTAAACTAAAGAGACGTTCTGAAAACTAAATAAATATATTGTTAATAAATAAATGGCCTTCTAGGACAAGAAGGACATTAATGGCAAAAATATAGATATTATTTTGTTACATACATATTATGTAAAAAATGATTTTTTTTCCAACTTCCGTAGAATGTAATAAATCATTAAAGTAAATGCCCATCGATTCATAATAAAATGATACTACAATGTCATAGCACCTTTTTTATTATAGAAATAATTAAATTATTTTTTCTTGCAGTCATTTTAATTAACCGTAGTAATCGAAGTGGCATTGTAAATTGAGGAGATTCAATATATTGGGCGAAATGTTACCTCAATTCATCAATTAACTCTTTATATCTGAAACATAAAAAAGTAAAAAGGCTTATAAATAACATAATTTCAGATACGTTGAACCTAAAAAGAACTGGATAAAAACATTCCAAACAAAGATAAAACTAACTACTGCAAGAAAAAATTGGAAACTCTACCTACCCAAAACTACTTAATACTTCTCCAGCAAGGCAGCTTAGCTTTTAGCATTGATTGCCACTAGTCAGCAGTTATGTTTCAAATTGGGTCAAACAATCTAGTTTCTACTCTCAGAAAGGGCAATTTGTAAAAATCAAAATAAAACACAAAGCAAAATCGGATGAAAACCTCTAAGCCGACGTTTTCACACAAGGCTTTTTCGAGTTTTCTGGCTCATCGGACATCGTTGTTGGTTAGTTTCTGGTCTCTCTTAAAAGCATTTCCTTTTGTCGATTCCTTTTCACTCCCGACGCCAAAATCGAATTAGTACGAAATCCTGGCGTCTCTCATTAGAAGCCTTTTTAGAGGTCCTGTCTGCCTCGATGTGTCCCTCTTTGTTACTGTCTTCTCGACTGAAATGGAACTCGATATTTTTTTGTCCTTCATTCTCAGTGAAGAAAGAGTTGTTTAGGCAGACGGATGTCATTATTGAATTTTTTCAAATATAATAAGTATGTAAAATTACTTTGAAATAAAATTCTTATAATTAGCCGAAGTTTAAGAAATATTTGAATCACTTAGGTTTGTACGTAATCGTAAGTCCGTTAATTAGATATATAATAAAACTTTTTACAAATGCAATGGCTTTTTAGGACATGCAAATGACTTTTATTTTTGTTCGGAGAGATTTACTTTGTAATTTAATTTCTTTTAATTTCAGGATTATAATTTTGCGAAGCACGTGTGTATCAAGACATTTTAAAAATTTCAACAAATCATTTCCATTATTATTTTCCTAATTTGCTTCAAAATATTCAGAACGATTTTTCAGCCCCCGAATCAAAATGTCGGAAGGCCCTTTACAACCCACTCAGTCCCACTGAAGTAAACATGAGCAAATGCTCAGTCTCAGACAATTTTTTTTTCTGAATTTTATAAGGAAAAAAGTTTTTGCAGCAATAGTTAGTATTTAAGGTTTTAGATATTATAACGTGCTACGTTTTTATGATATATAATTTTTCTTATTCCTGATTTATATAGTTAGAAACTATTAAAGGAGATAACCGAAGATCTAGATTCCAAAACGAGACTAAATTAAACTCAAATTTTTAAGGTTTTTATGTATATTTAAAAAAATGCTTTATACAACAAGAACTTGGAGAAATTAAAAATATTAATATTTTTCTAATAAAATATTTAATAATAACTCTGTAATAACTTATTGTGATAAAACAATACATTCGGAATGTTATCGAACAATATACAGAGCTACAAAATTTAGTTATATCTACACACTATATTTTATATGTAATATTAAAATTTAGAAATTATTAAAATCATTTTATTATTGAAACAAATACTATTAAGATTTCAACTTTATAAATATAGCTACAGAAATCCTTTCCGACCTTTGAATTTTACTTTATTCTGATTAAAGTAATTAAAGTTTGCTCTTCAAAAAAAATTTTAAAAAGTAAGCTCATGATATTTGACATTCTTAAAAATAACTTTTCGCCACTTTATGTAAAATAATATTTTATAAATGCGAAATTAGGAGTTAACAAAGTCTTCTAATGGAGAGTCTGTAAAGTTTCATTACATTTTTTATAATTGTTCCAAATTCTTCCGTTCTCAATGTGCATCATTTTTTAATGAAATTTCATTAAATATACATGCCATGAGAAAAGAAACACAAACATTAACACTTACTTACATACCTTACGTATGTTAGATGTTTTGTTCAGGTGGACCGGTTGTCAATATTATCACAACTTTAGAAAACCGTAACTTCTTTTATGGATTAACCCTTATCACTAACAATACATACCTTCAGTCCCACAAATGAGATCATTCAACCGCTAGAAGAGAATTATATACTTAGGTGAAACTGAAATAGTTTTGTCAAGTACGATCAAGATAAATAGCATGTAATTTACAAAACTGTTAGTTACAATAATTGAGGTGCAAAAGGCACATCAATTCAAAAATAACAGTAACATGACTATAATTAGATCTTCAGTGATCTTACTTTTGAAAAAAGTCTTGAAAGCGTTGGTCGCTTTAAAACAAATACCTATAATCACTTAAGAGAAAAAAAGAAAGATATGTTCTTTAACATTTGATAAATGGCATTTCTGCATTTTAGGAAACGAATCCATTTATCAGTCAAAGAGCTATCAATTTTACCAATTATTCTTAACGGATGTATTCAGTAGTTACTTTTATTCTTACAGTGCTGAGTTAGAGTTTTAATTTTGTGCATTTCAAACAAAGAGACAAAAATTACATTTAAAATAATGGTTTTTTATAATATCTATATTATAAAAGTTCATAATCTGGTAAATGAAAAAATAATATGATTCTTATTATACATATTTAATTAATAAAAACAGTAAATAATGAAATTCAAAACCGTATTTTTTTCAAAATGCTGTAAATAGCTTATATCAAAATCATAATTTTTTTACTATTATATTGAAATAAATGAATAGTATTTTTTTCATTAAGATATAATTGTGAATCAATGTGAATAAAGGTTTTGCGAAATTAACAGGATCTGAAATTATATTGAAGGTTTGTCAAAACACTGTAAATTTACAGACTAACTAACCGCTCAAAATTCATATAGTTTATTTATTAAGTACGTTAAATTAACTTTATAATCCCAAAATGTACACTTTCTAAAATAATATGTATTTATATTAAACGTTTCTTGTCTATTCTAGCCATATATATTAGATAAGAGCATACAAATCAAAATGTAGTTAGTAAATATGATAAAAATATAAATTCTATCTTCTGAATAAATGTAGCATTTCAAAAAATAGAAATAAAATATTAATAATGCTGATTTAAGGTATCCGACGAAACACAGGTTATCGACCACATTGGCGATTTTTTTAAAATTTTTATTTCTTGTAGTTCAGACTTTCTACTTTCCAAAACAGTTTATGTTTTCTAAGAAACAGAAAACCTGACCTATCATCCAGGGACACATATTTTTCAACTAAACTTTGTCTTTAAATTCAGATTTCTAAAAACTTATTTTCGAAAAAATTCTCTTCGGTTAACAGAATATTTTTAAAAAAGGAATAGAGGTTATTAACTCCTCACTCAACATATCGACGGACCTTATTAGTACTCCTCACAACACATTCATTTGGTTGATGATCTTTTAATTATTACTATTTAAAATAAAAACGCGATTTTAAAAACAAGCTTTTGTTAAAACACATTATAATTAAAACAGCACAGTAATATATACATCAACAGCTCGCGTCACGTGATTGCATTGAGCCACGTGATTGGGCGGAATAGAGAAATACGCGTGAACTAAGGTATTCGCATAAAAATATCAGCGTTTGTTTTAAATGATATGGGCAATGAAATGCACCAAAAGTTTTATCGCTGGTGAAATATATTTTTATTTACAGGTGTTTTTAGAAAAATTAAGATGCAAATTAATGTAAAAAATGCATTTATAAGTATATATTTACCAATTTTTTTCTGCGCATCTTAAGATTTTTCTTAGATTTTGAGTCATTTTATTCATGTATTCATTCATCATTATATTCTATGACATGTGTACAAGAAAAAATAGAACCGCTTTATTTCAATTTTGTGTAGAATGTTAACAGTTTTGTTTAAATTTCATTAAAATTTACTGCACATTTTTCTATTTCCTAAGATATATTATATTTTCAAATAATTTTGTTGTATTTATAGTATTTTGTATAATAATTGACAATAAGTCTCAAAACCATAGCTTTAAATTGTTTTTAAACGATCCAATTCTTTAAAAAATTCTTTCGAACACAATCGGATACCTAATTTTTATAAATTTGTTCTTCTGACAAGGAAAACGTACAGGGTAAAACACTTTAAGAAACTTTAATTTTCATATAAAGTGAAAAAAAAAAAAGGTTTTCACTTTAAATGAAAATGAAAATACATAAAATAATGAACGGTTGAATTTTTAAATAGAGGGAAATTGAACAAATCTGTATAACAAACATATTATTTTCATATCATAGTTTCATGAAATGTTACGCTCCTTGAAAATCCAATTAAACTAGCGTAACAGTAGAGCCTAAACTCATAAAATAAAATCGAATTGAGGTCTAGTTTCCCTTCCCGCTGTTAGTTGAGTAGATTTAATTTAAAAATAAAGTAAATAATTTAACCTCACCACAAGGTTAAATCTCAAAGGATATCAATTTTTGTTTACTATATAAATCATATGTGAAATAAGAACAAAAGAACAATTTTTCTTTACTACAGATATACATTAAATAATTAATACATTTGCTTAATTAATATTTCTTATTAAAAGAAAAGTTATTTTCTTACAGTATCAGATATTTTTTTATTAAATATAGCGTAGTTAAAATTCTCTCTCTCATATATATAATGAAAAAGATAGGCATTATGAAATTACATTAACCCCCCCCAAAAAAAAATTCTGATTGAAAAAAAATACTAATTGCATTCAGAGAGTACTAATGCTGCTGCTATTAAACACAGATTCATAGATGAACAAAACAAATTTAGCAAAAATACCAAGTTAATAAAAGCAAAAAGGAATCAAAATAGAATTTAAAAAAAATTAAGAATCCGACCTAGAGAATTTTTTAAGACATACCCTCTGGCAAGGATTCAAACATAGGATTTTTTTCTGTTACTTTTCTGACTTTCGTCCATAAATATTGAACCCTCGTGACCCAAAATCCTCTAAAATTGAGGCCCAACTCTTGTATTCCAAATCCATCCATCCATTTTTACATGTAATGGACTCGGTCCTCTGGTGCAACTGAACCGATCATTGACTGGAAATGATTATGTTCAGCTGCTTGCAGATCACTTGCAGCCATTCATGGACTTCTCGTACCCACACAGCGATGGGATTTTTATGGATGACAATGCGCCATGTCACCGGGCCAGAACTGTTCGCGATTGGTTTGAAGAACATTCCGGACAATTCCAGCGCATGATCTGGCCACCTAGATCACCCGAATTGAATCCCATCGAGCATTTATGGGACATCATCGAAAGGTCCGTTCGTGCCCAAACTCCTGCACCATCCACAGTTTCACAATTACGGACGTCTATACAGACAGCATGGCTCAATATTCCTGCAGAGGACTTCCAACGACTTGTGGACTCCATGACACGCCGAGTTGTTGCACTTCATCGGGCAAAAGGAGGACCGATACGATATTAACAGTCATTCCATGACTTTTGTCACTTCAGTGTGTATGTATGTATATATATATATATATATAGTTTTCAATATTTTTAATGCCAATCTAATCCTGTGGAATCAATAGCACTCCTAAAATAATCCTGTAATTTAAACTTTATAATCATATAATAAAGTCAATCACAGAGCAATTTTCAAGTTTGCGTTTCATCATTTTCAACGAAAAAGTGTCGATTCATTTTTGGCTTCAAGTATAACATTTTTATTAATTATCTTCAACGATTACACCTAAGTAATCGTATGAAGATAAGAAATAAAAAATGTTATTAAAAACACTTGGAATATTTTCAAAGTCAACGTGCCCAGCATAAAAATATCTATAACAGGCAGCATATTTTTTAATAGATTGAATGTAATTTATAACTTTTTAAGCATTTTTATGTTCTACAAGATATGGTAGGAAAATCCTAGATTAGATATAAAAAAAATTCCAAAAAAAAATACACTACTGAAACCCAAGAATTTATTTAAGTATTTAGGGAATTTGAGTATTATTGTTTTTTAAGTATTGCAAACATTTCTTCTTTCATAGCTGAATGAAATTAACATTCGAAGATAGAGCAATTTTTGTAGTTTAGAATGAAATCTTTATTAATAATTTGAACATTATTATTGTGTAATTTGGTCTTCTTAAGCCTAAAAGTAATTCTTAAAGTATGTTTGTATTAAAGCTTTGAGAAACAAAAAGGAATGTCTAATTAAAGTTTAGAATCTCGAAAAAAAAAATGAAAAAATACCTGAAATATGAGAGAAACAGATTTTTCCTTAATTACATGTCATAACTCTCCCTAAAAAATAATAAGGAATTCTTTTTAAAATATTTTTCTCGAGCTTGTAGTTTAAATAAAAGCAACTAGAATTTTTGAACTAATAAACGCATTCAACCAAAAATTAAAGGGCTAAAAAGTATCAGCAAAGCAAAGTTAAGTTTTTCTTATATTTAAAATGACATTCATAAATGTTTACATTTATAAAGGAGAAAAAAATGTTTTCGATTATAAAATAAGAAAATATTTATTGCTGTCAGAAATAATAAAATGTTACTCTTTGTGAAGAATTCATTTCCATAAAATAAAATATTAGAAATGTACAAATTTGATTCAATCGATTACATTTTATATTATCAAAATTAAATATTTTAGATTTATAATAATTTTTTAATTGTATATAAAAAATACTATTTTTTAAATTATATAATATAACACGACGTTATATTTTTTTTTACTTTTAATGACATTGTACTTTTATCAAAATATCAAACTTTATACTAAAAAACTATATTACTTATAAATTATTATTGTTAAAACATATTTTCCACTTATTTATCATTAAATCCTATGAAACAACAACAGAAAGGAAAAACATTCACCTTATTATTATTAATTAATGACAAAAAATAATTCTTCACCATACAGAATATATTTTTAAAAGTGATACTTACTTTCTAAATTTCAGCTTTGCTTTTAACAGGCCGCATTTCGAAACTGCCTGGTTTGGAGGTACTGATTATTTTAAAATACTGTTAAACAATATACTACTTCATATTCATTTTTCTATGACATTCATGATATGTTACTTTAATCGTCTTACATATATATTTAATCTACTTTACGCAAAGGAGTTTCAAATGTAAACCACGACTATAGTATCATGTCTCCATAAATACTGTAAACGTGTGATTCATGTGGTTCACTTAGAAAATATATTTCTTGAACCAAAATAATAAAAGATTCATCGTATTTAGAGAGTTCTAATACCACTACAACTAAAACACAAATAAACTTAACCAAATTAGAACAAAAAAGATAGAAATGATGAATCCAGACTGAAAATTTTCTGAAGTATCAACTTCTCGCAGGGAGTCAAAGCAGGGATTTTTTTTTTCTGTGACGGTCTGACTTTCGTTCCAAAAAATGACCCCTCAGGATACAAAATTCCTAAGAAATTGTGATTCGAAAAATAAAATTAGTATGACAAAATTGAAGAGAATAAATTGCAAAAAAACGAGAAAAATCATTTCCAAATTTTTAATTCTAACAAAATGATAGTAAAATAGTTCAAAACCAAACAATAAAAAAGACCATAACACCAAAAGAATTATTAGTATATGAAAGCAAAACACATACCAATTGAAAGTAAAGCTACAGGGTTTTTTTTGTGTAATTTTACTTTCGATTGGTATATATTTTAATAATTTTTGAGAGTTTTTTTTGTTGTTTTTGGCTTAGAGCAATTTTGCCATAATTTAATAATAATTTTTAATTAGAGTTTAATTTTTTTATATCTAAGTAAGATTATAGCAAAATTATTTGAAAATAATTTTGCTTGCTCATATGTAATCTATTCTCTTTAATTTTTTGATACTAATTTTATTTTCAAAACCTCAATTATTTAGAATTTTCTAGGTACAAGAGTTCATTTTTTTTTTTTTGGATGAAAGTCATACCCCCTCACAGAAAAATTCTTTGGTTTGAATCACCCTATGGAAAGTTTTCAGATTCATATGTTTCTTTTTGTTTTTGTACTAAACTATATTTATTTCTAATTTGGTCAATATTGTAACTTCTTGCGTTTGTCCATCTCACAAAATTCACAAATATTAAACAGAATACCCGTGTCCATGGCCTAGGGGTAGCGCGCCTTCCCAGCAGTCTGGGAACCTTGGGTTTGAGTTTTGGTTCGGGCATGGTTCTTCTCCCTGCGTTTTTTCTGGTGGCTGTGATGTCCCTCACCTGCGCGTAAAAAGAGGTTGTGCAAGCGAATAGTTGAGTTTCATCTTCATATGAGCTAGAAATTAGACTTCTGCCCTAGGGTGCTCAGGGCTGTTTACCCTCGAAGGTATTTTACTCAATTTCCATCAAAAAACGGATAAGACATCATTGTATTAAATAGATTCAATTCCTAACAATATAATAAAATGTAATAGAAAGCAACAGTATAATCTACTGTTTAAAATTAGGGAAAAAGTCGAAATGTAAAGTTTTTGTATGATTATTACATTGTACTTTTACATTATTTATAAAATTTTGAAACGGTGCGAAATTTATTTTTGTGCAGTGTTATTTTTAGATATTATCAAGAGAGAACTGTCAAATATTGATAAATTTTTAGTTCATTAAAACTTCAAGAGGCTCTCTCGAGGTACATTCCGAATCCACAAGATTTAAATAGCCGAATTCGGCAGCTGTTAAATCAAACAGATTTGTTATTTTTACTTATGGCCCTTAAAATCTCACTGACAGATCTGTCAACGACTTAAGATTACTGAGAGTCTCTTGTTTTTTCAGTAGGGCCAACTAGGGTCAAGAGTATTAGCTATTTCACGCATCACATTTGCTTGTATAACAAGAGGAGGCCACATTCACACATCTCGCAGACAGAACATAGAAGAAAAGCAACTATGCCCAAAACAGGACTCAAACCCAGATCACGGGCAAAACTCGCTTCTATTATGCCATGACATAAACAGTAAAGTGCTATTATGCGTAGTAAGTACGCACACACGTACACTCATCTTTATTATTTCTACTGTTTTCATATATAACTAGAATATAACTTAATTAAATAGTTATAAATATACTATAGCTAGAATAAACAGTTTGATAGATAGCAGTTAATTAATCGAACATTCAAGGCGTTAAAATATTGACTTAAAAAACATTTGAATCAAAATGCATGATTCAAACATGATCTAAAAATATCATATCATTATATTTATAAAATTATTCTTCAGATTACTAGTTATACATTATTATGCATAATCATTAAATTTACATGCTATTTATTTTGCAATAAATTTGAATATTATTTTCAAAATAATTAGCAAAAGTATGCTTTCTATATAGAGGCTAGCAAAAGCAAACTATTTCAGGAAACCAAACATTACAGTGACCTTTTATTCATTCTTAACCTTGTTTCATTCATAAGTTATTTTTACAAATAGATAAAAACAGAAAAGGCAGTTTGTAAGCTTCAAAAAAGAAATACATTGCTAAACCAGATAAAACCCGATACACTGAATTTTTCACAGGGCGCTTTTTTGAGCTTCCTGGTCTATTGGCCTTGGTTGCTGGTTAGTTTCTGGCCTCTCCTAAAAGCATTTTCTTTTGTAGATCCCTTTTCACTCACAGGGCCAACAATCAAATTAGTGCGCTGTCTTGGCTTCTCTCATTAGATGCCTTTTCGCAGGTCTTGCCTGCCTCGATGCTTCTTTTTTTTGTTTGCGTCTTCTCGGCTAAAATGTAACTCAAGAGTTTCTTTTATTGATCTTTTTATTGTTACTATTTTCCTATTCTCGATTAGAAAATCGTTTGTTTATATCGATATAACTATTACCCTTTTGAATTCAAGTTGTTCCTAACTGTTTGGTCTGGAAGCAGATTCCTTATGATATGGAGAAGTTTGTGAAATATTTGGAGTATTAATGTTTGAAAGTAGGATAACATATCCTATTAGTCAGAGAGAGACAATAAAAAGGTATAAGCATTATGATATACTCGTAAAAAATAATCAATTTTTCTAGTTGTTTTTCACTTTTTTAGTAAACTTTTTCTTGCTCCTTACTGTGTATAAGTAAGTGTATAATTAAACAGTTAGAATTTCACAAATTTCACTAGATAGTAGAATTGTAATTGATTCTACAAATATCATGTAGAAATTCAAAATATTTCTGAACAAAATAATGAAAATAGGTAACAGTGTTTTTACTTTGTTTTTCTTATAATACAAGCCTGCTTATCGTCTATTTCATTAATTTCACGTGTTTGAAGTGTACACTTCTAACTATACATTGAAGATTATGAATTAATAATCTTCAATGCTACATTATTATTTTCTCTACAAAAATATTTTTTTCATCGGTTGATTTATCAGCTTATTTTAGCAATAAATAGATTATGATGAAAGCTTTAAGGAGGATGATATCTATTTTTAAGCGTATTGTTGGAAGTTTAAACCATTCAACCTTTTTTGCGTTACATACTTGTAAAAATTAAGCTTTATAATGATTTGTTGGAGGATCTGATGATTTACATTCCTGTTTTCTTTCTTAAATTGTATTCTAAAAGTAAGTACACTAACATTTGCATTGATCTTCAATTGATGAATAGTAAATTTTGATTTGAGTATGTGAAAAAATATTTTAAAACTTTGGCATAAGACGCATTTTTTTAACATTTTATATTCAGATATTGTCAACCTTCTAAACTATCAGCCATGTGAATATTTTGTACTATATATGAGACCAATAGAAAGAGAAAAGATATGAAAATATTTAGTTGATAGTTGAACTTTTTCCAGAGCTTTATTAATTGAAAGTAGTTTTCACAATCATTTATTCAAACAATCAAGAGTTGCAAAAATAAAAAATGATCACATATTACTGAAATAACATCGATTCAATTGAGATTGCGTCCACAAAAAATGTTGACAACTTTAAAACAAATACTTATAATGTCTTAAAAAAGAGAGAAAGGCATGCTTTAAGCATTGATAAATTGTTTGGTTTGTAGAACACGGGACAATTATTAAGCGAAAAGATCAATTTCAACATGATATATGTTAGCATTTCTTACAATGATGAATTCTGTAGCCATTTTAAATTCCAAATAGTCGCAAACATGAATAATTAAATATAAATATATTACTCTATCTTTGAAAAATTAGTTTCAATAAGACATTTAAAATAATTCGTTATTATTACACAAAAATGCTACAATAACAAATAATGTCGACTGTTTTATTTCACAGTTTTTTTTTATATGAAAAGGGACTATTTCATTTTAAAATACGTTTCAGCATCCATGTTTGTTTAACCAAAATACATTAAAACGAATCGTTTTATGATATATAATTATTTTATCTATGGAAAACTTTTAAAAGATTAATTCAAGTTTATATCCCGAATTCATTCGTCAAATGAATGAAATATGAAATTTTAATACTCAGTATTTTGCCAAACTTTCACCTTTATAATTTGTTTTTTAAAAAAGAAAAGTATCTATTATTTAGGACTGAAATAATTTTTTAACAAATCTTATAAATCTACCTTCAGTGATGAATGCGAATTAACATTGCTTAAAATTTCAAGTATATTGTTGAAATATATCATCATCATATACAAAGTAGTAATTTTCTTTTTTTTATCAGCAATATATTGACTTATATATAAGCTTATAATATTATTATTAACTTAAGGATCTTTATAGGACTATTGTATGTATAACATTAGAATTGTTTCCGTGAACCATTTGATTTCTATAGAAATATAATAGATCTCTTTAACTTTTAAAGTATGTTTAAATTTCTTTAGTAAAATAAAGTTTGGAATTATTTGATATCGTGACTCGGCTTTTAATTAAAATCAATTTATGATAAATTTCGAAAAAAATTTATCTCATTCTGACACCGTTGAAAACCAAGAATAATAAACAAAGAAATAGATTTGAAATTTATTTCTTTGTTGAAAATATGGAAATTAAATAAATAGTTAGTGTGTGTCTAATATAAAGAATTATTCGAAGTCTATTCACTTTACTAGACGAGAAAACCAAGAAAAAAGTATTTTAAAATATTCATAAACAATTAATTAATTAATCAAAATATTTTCTGTAAGTGAAAAATCGAATAATTTTCTTATATATAATCTAGTAATATTCTAACATTAAACTCTATTTTTATTTAATTGTTTTCAAACTTGCAGCATTCTCTTCATTAGTGTTAGTAAATGCCTGAACGGTAATGCATGATAATTTTTAATTCCAAACAATTTCATGCTCATTTTAGATTGAAAATATTTCATATAATATCGAAATGCGAGAGTTGCCTTTAAACTTTTCTGTATTTGTTCATGCTCTTTCAATACAGATATCTTCTGTTAAAATTTGTTGATATTCTTTCAATAAGATATGTAAATTTTACTATAAATATAAATATGTTTTTCTATAAAACTTTAATTTTGGAATAAACAGAAGAGTTAATTAATTTTGAACAACGTAATATATTCTGAAAAAATATATAATTTAAACTTAATAAAGTGTAGTGAAATACAATAAATTTCATTAACTATTTACAAATTCAAAACATTTGAGGGTAATAATTTTATTTATTTTAAATAATGTGCCTAAGTTTTGAAACTAATAGTTTTGATTACAACATTGTAATTTTTAAGACTGAATAGCATTTCGCTGACTTCATTATACCGAGTTAAATCCCTAACAATCAACGTAAAACAAACTATCGTCAGTTTTTCCAGAAAGATGCAGTTATAAATGATGCTAATGATTGGTTGCGTTTGATTGATTAAGGAATCATCGCCTTTGTACATCCTCCTTCTGTCAATTTTTGCGATAAGTATATGTATGAGCATGATGGACTGCTAAAAATAGATGTAGTTATGCCATTACATGAGTAATCTTCATCATCTGTATCTTTCAGGATGTCCTCTGTATCATATTTTCAGCTACAAAGTGCATGCACCCAAGATCTCCTTTAGAAATACTTAGGTGAACAAGTCTTTATATTAAACAAATTATAATACATTAAAATATCAAGCACATATACATATGAATACATAGATTAATATGTATAAATACATTAAGGAATTTAAAATGCCTCTAGAATTTTTAAAAAAAAGTTAACATAAACTGGTTTATTAAGTAATGTGTAATTTTGATAAACAGCAGCAACAGTACTATTGCATTAAATTTTCTATCGCAATTGCCATTTTCAGAATAACTATTGAAAAACTATTCTCTGTAATCTTAAAATGTATTTTAAAAAGATAAATGATTTTTTAGTCGTAAAGGATACATTTTTAAAAATGATTCGAAACATTTTACCGTAACAATATTTTAATGTATATTCTCTTATCTAGTAAATAAAATCGTATTTAAATTAAAACATTAGGAATGTATTGATAGAAATTTACTAATAACCTTTCAATTAGGGTATATAAATGTAATTAATAAAGTTATGAAATAAATCACTTAAAAATATTTTGAATTCCCATTAAAATTTAATAGAAATCGGATGGAAATAAATTTATACTTTGTAATTCGTAAATATTTAATTTTAAAGAGACTCAAAATGTTTTTAAAGGCATGCTCCGAATCTGGAAAGTTAAAAAGATAATTAGTTCTTAGTTACAAATGTAATTAAAATTTTGTGAATCTCATACTTAGTGTGCTCCTATAATTTCTGAAATTATCAAATATCCAACATGGGACTTCTAGGTCTAATAATCACATCTTTAGAGCGCTTTAAAACATTTATTCACTGTCCGTGCGTATTGAATAATTCTTATTTTCGTCTCCTTGCAAAAAGTCCGACTTCCCAATTTCAGGAGTGATTCCTTTTAGGACTGTCGTTTCAAGCTCATCTGTGCAGACCATGAGAAATGAATGTACACATCCCGTGACAAGCGCAAAAAAATATTTCGGCCTCTTATAATGTCAAGATTCTTCCCTTTGGTGATCAAAAAGCGCTTTCTTAAAATACGCCATTTTCCTGGATGCGCTTTCAGTCTTCGAAAGCACATGTCATGCAAAATAATGAAATGGTTGACAAGACTAAAATAGCTGAGAAAGAGCACTTGATTACAATTCTGTAAAATCTGGATACTTTTAATACAATTCTGCATAATTTAATTACGATTCTGAAAATAATTCAGTAAAATTTGGGGACCACTCAATGCCAAGTAAAAATCAGTATCATGGTGGAAAGAATAATGACAGTGTATTTCCACTTATGCAATGAAAGTAAAAATTATGGAGGAATGTATATAGGAATCGATATTTTTTATGATTGATATATTATAAAGTGCTACATTTCACTATATACGAAAAAAACATTCTGAAAAAGTACTTTATTTCTAAAAGTACTATTTAAATCTAAATTTCAATAAATTTAATAAAACGATGCATTAAAATTCGAAGAAAAACCTATTAAATTAATTATGATAACAAATTTGCTTTCATCGATAAAATCCTTTGATTCTTTAATATAATTTAGGCAATGTAATACATTTTGGATTTCTTAAGATAAAATAACATACAGGTCCAAATCGAATTAATTATAAATATTATTGTTTGATAAACAGTAAAAAATTCTAAATGAAAACTTTTTTTGTCAATACAACATTTATATTGATAATAATAAAAATATGTTGGATCTGCGAATGTTATGAGCGAAAATTTTTCATGCAAAGTAAATACAGGCATTGAAGGAGCAAAACAAATAATATAGTGCAACGTAAATAATCGAGTCTTTTTGCATCTATTCACCATCTATTATTTAATTTTTAGTAAAAATTTCAAATTAAATTCATGAAAAGCTATTAGACAATGTAATTTATAAAAAATTGGATTATTTGTTGAGGAATCCTAAAGATAAAAAAAATAATTTTTTAAATTGCTAAGTATTTTTTGTGTGTTCATGATTTTTGATAAAATGACAAAAGAGGAATGTCTTTATTTCAAAATATATTAATTTTTAGTAGTCCTTTATTTAAAGAAAAACATATTTATTTACTTATGGGTAAGTTCCTGATAATATCAGTTTTTTTATATATTAACTAAATATTATTTATTCACTAATTTTTATATAAGAAAATGAAACAGAGTAAACTGTGTGAAATATAGCAGAATACGAAAAATATATTCTATCCATCATACTTCCATTCAGAATGGACTTGTTTATAATTATTTGGGATTGCTAAGTTGAGAAATATTTCAAGCCAAGCATTCTGTATATTTATTAATTCTGTAGTTTAAAGTAACACTTCTGAAAAATCTAAACAAGGGATTATTCATGGGAAACATTCTTTTTCAAAGGAGAATATATAGCTTATTTATGACGAATATCCTCATGATATTGCTTCAGAATAAAAATGTCCATATTTCAATTGGCAATTTGATGGTATTATACGATTAAATGTACATTCTGGAATAAATCAATATATTTTTTAAAATTGTATTAAAAATTCTTTAAATGCTTTTTTTTTACAATTAACTGTAGCACTGCACGTATTGTATACCGAATGAATTATGAAACGAATATAATGTTTTATATCAAAGCAATTATTCTTGAGAATAGTTAAAAACTTCAAAATGTAAGTCTATATCTTAGTTCCTAGTCGAATATCTAAATCAATGATTTGTAGTTAAACAATTCTCTTATGTCAGTTTAAATCACAATATTTTCGTTCCACGTAACGTTTGTTTCCTATAATATTCATCTTAGAATGAGTATTAAAAGAATGGAAGTGCTGGCATCATTTCATTTTTTCCCTACCATTTGTAAATGGAAAATACAAAGGCTTTAAAAATTGGAAATGCTTAAAATTACTTGTAAAAATATAAAAAAGGTGATATTCATTGAACGATGATTCCCTTTACTTCTGTCAAGAAGAGCAAAATCTTTTAATAGCAGTCTTTTCATATTACTTGTTTTTTAGAAGAAGAAAAATGTGATTAATAGATCAAAAATCACTACTGATACCTAATATTTCTTCTATAAATAATACATGCTTTGAAGTACAAAGATAAGTATGCCGTTATTATTTTTTCTCGCTATAAAAGCTGATCAGGCTAAGAAAATGTATGAAAATATTATAATTATTAATATAATTTCGAATTTAATACATTAATAGCATTTATGCTGCATATTATAATGAAAACAAGTAATATAAAAATTAATTCAATTCCTACTTAAGTCAATAAGGAATAATTTTATTTTAGTTACTTTTTATAAAATAATTCTTAAAAAAATATTGAGCATTAAAAAATTATTGATTTTCGCAAGAATTAAACTCGCGTTCGTCATCTTTACGGTAAGAATGCTGAACTCCTTGCATCTTATCGATAGAGCTACTGCCTGAGGATTCTAATTTTCTTTAGAAACTGCTAAAATTCTATTTAATGTAAATATTTCTAAGTAATTTAATGTAAGTAATTAAAGTATTTTAATAAGAAAAAAAATTTAAACGATGCGTGTGTGTGTGTGTGTGTGTGTGAAATAAATTGATATGTGTGCTTACCTATTTAAATCCATATGACCATTTCATGAGAACTACAAAATTATACACTATTTTTTTCCCACGATAAATTTAGAAATTATTGTTGCCCAAATATAAGTTTCGTAACATTTCGAAATTCAAAAAAATTCCTTCTTAATGAGTCGCATGTATTCATTACACTCCTTTTTCTGAATTTTACTTTTTAAATAAATGTTTTGCCTCAATTCAATTTACTGTACCATAAAATTCAAATATTCTATTATTATTGTTTGTATCCTCAAGATTTAATCGCCTAAATAAGCCTAAACTATCTAAATAATGGAATACTTCGCTTATTGTCTGCTTAATTTGTGTGCAATAAAAAAAAGACTAAGAAAATTCAGGTACAAAATAAGTTGTTAAAGTAAAATGCTATTAATCGTATTTTAATGAAATCTTCACGATGTTTATATGTTTTCTTAATATAGGATGATATTGTGCAAATATCGCAATAATATTGTTCATCTCTTTGACCTGGGAAAAAAGTTTGGTTTTAATTTCCAATCAAATGAATGGTAAAATTAAATTGTGGAAAATGAAAAAGGTTAAATTATATTTTGGATATTTCATTGCAAGTAAATTCAATCAATATTTCCAGTTATTGAGCTGCCTGACGCATTTATTATCTTAATAAGAAAATTACTATCGAAAATTACCAATTTTCAGAATTAATACGAAAAAAAATTGATGAAAATGCACTAACATATCTAAGCATTAATACTAAAGTAGCTAAAGATTGCAAAATGAGCAAATAAGTTAATTCAAAGTTGGTGTCAATTTTCTCCATTAAATATTCTATTTCAATTAACTTCAAAATATCTTCATTAGTTTTACATTTCAATGTAATTCAGTGCCTGTAGTAGGATTAACGAATTTAAAAGTGTGAAAGAGGAAAGCTGATTAATATATATTCTTGAAACATACAAATATCACACATTAATTAACTCTGAAACATCCATCATATGAATTAATGGAATCAATTCAATTAGATAACACTTTTAATGATTAATAACTCTTCCCTGCCATTTTCTACCAACAGAAGATCAACTGATAAATAAATCTTTAAGGCCAAATATAGCGAAGCGTTTGCATTGCCCTTAATTAATAGCATAAATTAATAAACATATATCTATTCCTTATTTTAAAATATGCGAATGGAATCGTTTGATGAATATTCTGAAAGATGAGGGAAGTATAGATGAATATAAGGGATTTTAAGAATGGATTGAATAATTTATAGGTAACGATGGAAGAGTTATGAATGAATCCATGTACAAAAATGCTTGAAAAACATCAATAAAAAATAGATAAAATTATCTGTATCTTAAATGTAATCTAAATCTACTTTCAAATAAAGCAACAATATTCTTCTAGAATGAAGTTTACAAGTAGGTTTTATTGTTTTCCTTGTATTATGAATGACTGACAGAAAAAAACACAAAATACATTGATCTAAGGAAATAAATCATAATTTAATAATAAATCTAATAATAATAATGATCTAATAATAAATCATCGTTTACCTGTTAATCATTTATTCAATATCTTATCACAAATTTAGCGTTAGTCTCAGCTTTATATAAAAGTAATTATTTATATAAGTAACACTATGGTTATACAATGTTTACACCTAACTTTTTTCTCATTTTCTTCCGTAATAATTATTAGTCCACTCCTATTAATATGAAACGTTTCATAGAAATTGAATGATTACATCCTTCTGTTTCAACCATTTACCAGCCTAGTAACGATTATATAATTAAAAGATGCATGCGGGAATTTGAAATTTGTTATCTAAGCCTCACTCTTTATTTAAGTACAAGTTAAATCTCAGTATCAAATCTTTCGAATTCTTAACCTTATTTCTTTCCCTCTGAAAGCATAAAAAAAAATTTAATACCACTTTGTCACTGTGTTAGCTCATCACCGCTACAATTGTTACCATCGTATAAAAGTGCACAATGCAATGACGTAGTTATGCAGTTTTTTTTACTGTTTTTTCCCACGTTCTTTCTGTAATAATTATTAGTCCATTTTCTATAAATAGGAAAAATTTTCTAGAAAGTAAATTATAAAATTCTTTTGTTTCAGCTATTTTTCAGACTAGTAATGATTATATAATTAAAATATACACACGGGAATTTTAAAGTTGTATTCTAAATTAACTTTGATTCAAATACTAGTTAAATCTGGCATCAAATCTTTCAAGTTCATCAACCTTGGGTTATTCCCTCGAAAAGTCCAAAAAGAAAAAATGTAATACCACTTAGTCACTGCCTAAGAAATAAACCAGCTTTCATTGAATGTCAACTTCATATGTCGCCAAATCTGCGGAAGACACCAAAGCTTTACTTTCCATTAGACGCCGGAAGTGATGGATCGCCTGTTAACCTTAGCAACTGTTCGTAGGATGAGACGCCATAAGCATAGTGATGCAGCACAGAACAATAAATCACAGGCGTTTATCACTTTTTTGGCTTATTGATGCTCTGTTTGTATTTTATTCAAATTAATATTTTGTTCTTAACTGTAGATGAAATTTTTCAGCTGTGTAGAAAATAAACTGGCTCATGAATTAAGGAGAATATTACCATGAAAATGTTCAAAAAGTTTAAATTTAAATGTGACAGAAAAAATGAGTCTGAAATATTATAAAAGTATGTCTTAATGGTGTCACCTTTGTGTAGTTGGATGATGCGGGAACTTCATTCAGTTTTTAGAGATGAATTATATTTCTAAATGTTTTTCTAGTGAAGTTTTTAATTCTGGTCTTCTAACTTAAATTTTAAAGTCTTTCTATGATTTCAGCTTTTTTTTTCAGAAGAAATTTTATTTTTATCCGAATTAACATATACATTTCATCATAAACATCTCTTTAAACTTTACTTTTTTCAACTTTTTTCTCCAAATTTTCTCAGTTGCATTTTTATTAATTTGATATCCCTCCCCTAAACTCACAATTTAAGATTAACTGATTACAATGTAAAATAATTTCTCATTGGGCTTATAGAGATTTTTATGTACATTTCGAAAAACGATCTTGCCGAATATGATAAATCATAATATTTTTTTTCTATATTAGTACCAAATTTTGTATTGTTAAAATTTTAATTTCAATTCTAGCTTATTACGGTACATAAGATGAAGAGTTTGTCAAAAAAACAATATAATAAAATAATCTATAGTAAAAAGTATGAATGTTTTATTGTTTTCATTTTTTATTTAAAAAGATAGTAATAGCTATTTTTATTCGAAAACATGCATTTTATTCAGAATTCAATATTTTTGAAAGATTAATTCCATCGTAAACACATTTACAATAACAAGTCACACTGAAATATTACTCCAGATTTCCTTTCCAAAAAGTAATTTTTATGGCAACAAGACAAGAAAATTTCCAAAGTTACTTTGAACCGTAATAACATAACACTGAATGCATAATAACAACACAAATACATTTAGCTGTGATATTCACGTTCAATTTAATTGTCATAGCAAGAATTTATCTAATGAAATTCATTGCCATTAGAGACATTTACAATTGATTTTTTTAGAAGAACATTGCACCAAAAGGGAATAAACTATTAGAGTTTCTAAAAGATTTAAATTCTAAAAGTATCAGATTTTTTTTTCTAATACAATTTCATTAAGTAATTACATCATTCATGTTTAAAACATTTGTTTTAGTCACATGTAAAAAACTTTTAGAACTTAATTTAATTGATTTTTAATGAGAAGAGACAAGAAAATTTCAAAAGTTACTTTGAGTCGAAAAATAACAACATTTATTTCAAGAAGTCTTGCACACGGAATTAAAAAAAATCAGCTGTGTAAGATGAATTTAAAATTACATCAAAAGATCTTTTAATTTGATTACTTTTGTTGAAATTCTTGATACGTTTATTCTGCTATCTAAAATGCGTTTAAACTAGTCTTTATTCTTAAAATACAACTTTTCTTTAATTCGTCTTTCTGAAATTTAACTCAATTAGGTTTTCCTGAAATGAACTGGGCATGCTAACTGAAAGAGTTAAGAACTCATTTAAGTTGGTAAGTTAAGGGAAATTAAATATTAAATTAACATTCAATGAATAGAATACATCAGAAAATATATAAGAAATGTTTGAGCTCAATAAATTTCTTTTTCATTTATTCCATTCTGATCAAACAATGATTGAGGTTTAAAATAAATGTTTCATTTGATGTTATGAGTCATAAAATTTCTGAAACGAATAAATACAACTAATATTATTACTAACTGAAAATGATTAATTAAGAAACGAAATGGATATAAGAAACATTCTTGCATTAATATTTCAAAAATACCTGAAACGAATAAATGTAACTATTATTGATTATGACTAAACAATTAGCTAACTGAAAAATGAAATTGATATAGAAAACATTCTTCTCTTAATATTTTGTAATTCTACAGTACAAGCAATATATTCTTTAGAAATGATTTGATTCCTCCTGTTACGTAATATATTAAGTCATTCATCGCATAAGGAACTTTAATCAAACCATTGTGAGCTCTGTTCTTGGCTTTGAATTAAAGTTGTTCAAGCAGTTGAAGATAATAATTAGCACTGAAGTTATTGCAGAATTCCTTTATTTTTCTTTTCACAAAAAACAGTTGCTGCTAGTTCTATACATTGTATCAAAATAAAACATATATGTTGTCGTGGCTTACGTGTAGGCAAATAAAGTTTAAGCTTCAAAAAATAATCTTCTTTATTAAACATTTCTTTCAACTCACAACTTTCAACATCAAAACTTTCCTTTTTAAATCACACACAATTCGAAAAAATCACATCGCCATCTTTATTCTCCTATTATATCTACATTTACCACTTGGAATGGTAGTTCGGGACGACATACAGGTGTTATTGGAATCTTATCAACTGAACGATTTACTTTTCTGCATTGACAACCATGACAGTAACTACAATATGTTCTAATCTCCTTGCTCATACATGGCCAATAGAATGAGAATTTGATCCTACGAATTGTGTTCCGAGCTCCTAAATGTACTACAAATACTGATTCATGTGCAATTTCTAGTATCTTGTTCATTCTAATTTCAGGAATCACTAGCTGTCTTACCTTATTTCCACACATAATCTCTTCATGGTATAGCATATTATCCTCCAACACATATCCTCCTTTGTTTTGCTTAGCCAATCTCCATGCTTCTTGAAGAGTATTGCACCTCCTTTGTTGATTCTTAAAGATTTCTGCTTTATTTCTGTTATTCTCTTCAGCATCATACTTCCCTATTATCGGCTCCCCTTCTTCCATTTCATTATTCACACTCACATTCACTGCTTCATTTTGAGCATCTGATCTTAAGTTCACAGCAACTGTGACAGTTGAATTGTACATTCTGTTTTGTTCCTCCAATGCTTCATACGTTTCCATATCCAATAATATGTCAGCATTTAGTCCATTCAGAGTTGCCACTATCGTCTTAATTGCAGGTGTAATATACGAATTCGTCACTAATCCATTTTCCACTTCTTTTAGTTCAGTCTTTAAACACGTACCAAACGCAGGTTGCAGCATTATGTATCCTTTAGAATCTACTTCTTTACCCACCACACTGCTTCTAAACACACTTATTTGTGCTCCTGAATCTACAATAGCTTCATACTCAGTTCCTCCATATGAAATTTTTACTATTTTAAGATCAGACATCTTTGGCTGAACAGCAACCCTTTTCTGATTTTCCATTACAACCTCACCGTTGAATCTCGTAAAAACTACTTTGCTTTCGCTCTCTTTTTCTTCAAGAACTTTGACTTCCGCCACTTTATCCTCAGTCCTTCCTCTCCCTTCTTTCTTATCCCGACAAAATCTGGCCAAATGTCCTGCTCGCCCACAGTTGAAGCACGTAACTGGGTTTTTGAAAGAATTTCGCTTATCAAATCTTCTGTGATTACTCGACTCTTGTCTATATTCTTCACCAAAGATATGATTTCTTTTATTAAAATAGCTTTGTTTTTCTTGACAGAAATTTCTAACGATGGATACAAAGAGGCTTTATTATATTGCCTTGCATTTTCATATTCATCTAACTTCTCAGAAAGAGCATCAACTGTAATAATTTCACTCCAATAATCAATAAAATGTTGTTGAATTTCTCTCGATACCTGTTCCTTCATCTGCTCCACAATAACAAGTTGTTTCAGACTTTCAAAATCATTAATTTTTAATCACATAATCCACTCGTTGAAATAATTCGCCAACTCAAACCCAAAATCTCGCCAAGTATTTTCAGAGATTTACAATGACTTTTAAATTTTATTTTAAATGCTTCCGGGCTCAATTTAAATCTTTTCAATAATATGCTCTTCACGTGCTCATAGTCGTTTGCCTTTTCTTCAGGTTCCCGGGCAATTAAATTCGCCATTTCCAACGGCAAAAGTCCAATTAGATTAGTTACCCAATTTTCCTTTTTAATCTGTACTCTTCCTGCTTGTCTTTCAAATAATATTAGATAAAAACATATCACTTTCTTTGGGATCAAAGTTATGCATTAACCTTTGCAATAAAACTTGTTCTTGCATCCTTTCATTTTGAGAACTCATTTCTCTTCCAACACCACTATTCACAAACGATGCCTCTATCTTCAACTTTTCTAATAAAAACTCATTTTCTTGTCTCTTCTTTTCTAATTCAAACTCATTTTCTTGTCTCTTCCTTTCTAATTCAAACTCTTTCTGAGGCTTAATTCCTTCCTCTCTTTCATTAACTATTCTTTCTAATAATTCTTTCACAAACTCCTCCTCACACTCCGTACTTCCTAGTATTATCTTTTTTAAATCAACAACTTTCATATCTTTCGTAATAGTTTCTCCTAATTCCTCCGCCAAACACTGCAAATCTACCTTCTTTGATCTTCCTAAAAACGCCATTTCTAAAGCAACTCTTCTAAATAAACTTCAATAAATATTATAAATTATATACTTTCTTTCAACAACCTCTATAAAAATAAAAATAGCTTACTCTTCATCAGAGTCGAAATATTAGAAATCTTGGAATTCTTCAAATTCTCAAAATCCTTTCATAGCTCACTTCTTCAAATTCGGTCGAAATCCATTGGATTATTTCTCCGCACATTTATGTCGTGGCTTACGTGTAGGCAAATAAAGTTCAAGCTTTAAAAAAATAATCTTCTTTATTAATCATTTCTTTCAAATCACAACTTTCAACATCAAAACTTTCCTTTTTAAATCACACACAATTCTAAACAATCACATCGCCATCTTTATTCTCCTCTCTTTTTCCCCCGTTGCCAATCCACAAAAAAACCCCAAAGAAACTACTTTTATATATTTGGTTGCCATACAGGAAATATATAAAAACAAATTAAAGAATGAATTTAAATAAACATAAATTTAAAATTTAGTGACCCTGACATATGTTTATCCCATACTTCTTGATTAGAGACTTTATTAATTGTTATACATCGACTGAGATTATATTCAGCTGAATAACTCTGCTGTTTGACTCTTAGTGGGATTTATCTTAAATAGTTTCAAGTTTGGAAAATCAATGGGTGCTTCATGTTGTTACGTATAAGAAGTCAAGTTTATTTCTGTAATCTAATTTAGAAATGAAATTTAAATAATTTTCTACAATAAATCATACTAAAGAATAAGTTACATTCCTAGTCATTTTTAATTTAATTGACATAATTTCTTGAAGACCTAATTATTTAAATTATTTATAAATAAATTTAAAATCAAAAAACTGTATTTATACATATGGATTAATAGCTAATGTAAAATTTGCGCGAAAAAGATCATTTATTGAATCAAGCGGGTGGGAAAAATGCTACGTTTTTTTTAATTCGAACTCATAGCTTTGTGAAAAATACCACATTTTTTAATAATATGATTATTTATTTTTCGATTGCAATTTCCCGCCTAGTTTTAGAATTTCATTATTAGCCGTACAAACAATTTATATATATTTCCTATCAGCAAAATAATTTAACCAAGTTGTGACCATTTTAGTTATTATCTATTCATCTAAAATTCAAATATTTTTTTGTGAAATTATATAATTTATATCTTGATGGATTACCTAATTTCACAAATTCTCAACTGTTCATTTTGGAAACATCTAAATAATCAAAAATAATTTTATTATTTAATACAACTGCTGCCACAATCTTTAAGGAATCTCAAATATCAATCTAGTTCGTTACGATTTTGAAAATGATGTTAACACTATGACTTGATTTCAAAATATTTAACCAATTCCTTAAGCTATCTAAATAAATGATTTCAAATTTGATTTAAAACAACATCAAGTCAATTTCTTTTCAAGTCAGCTGAATTTTTTACTACAATAATAATATATTTACAAATCCAATACCACAAAAATTAAAATAAATAAATGAAGGAAAATTATTTAACTTCTAATGTGTCTGTCTGCTTTGCCGGTTTATCGCGCATTGAAATAAGTTCATCATATAATTGTGCATCGTGCTTGGCTTATCGTCCAATTACAAGAAGTTCCTCTTCCTCTCAGCATTTGTAAATTAGTCTAAAATTAAATCTTTCCTGAGCATTTGAGAAGTAAATGTATCATAAATGCTTCCCAATCTCCATTAGATAAATCACTCCTTTAAATAAACTTTTAAAACTTATATTCGAAATTGGGTATTTTTTAAATATAAAATTCATTAATACATTTTTTTCACAATGTATCATGCCAGGATATTATTTATTTGGCTTTAAAAATTATAAAAAATTAAAGGTATGAAGGCATGTTTTGAATGCAGTTACAATTTTCTTTAATGAAATAACCATCATAAGGTTTTATATACACCTTTAGTGCTTTGAATAAGATCCTTTATCCAAAAGAAGCAGATTATAACTTTAGGTAAACTTTAAAAAGCTTTGACAATCACGAATTAAACAAATAACAAGCAATTTATGCAAAATTTAGTGACAATAATTGTTGTGCAAAGACACATCAATTCATAAAAAGTTGTAAATTGATAATAATTAGAACTTTGATGAACTTTTTTTATTTTAAGAAGAGAGAGAAAATGTTGATCGTTTAAATGCAAATACCTGTAATCAACTGAGAGAAAATAAGAAAAAAGATTTTAGCGTTTGATTAATGACATTTAATGATTCTGCAAGGCAAAACAGTTTATCAAGGAGTTTTTTTTTTCTCATTTATTTAAAAAAATACACTAAATCGCTACTTCTAATCGTTTAAGTAGCAGCAATGTTTCAAATTTACATAATATTATGATGGGTCATTTTTTATGTATCAAATCTGGAAATTAATCTTCAAATGAATATCAAAAATATTTTTTATAACACGATTAAAACATGTATTTTTATATAACACGATTTTTTATTTGAAAATTTAATTAGAAAATTATAATATTTTGTTTCAATAACTAACTCATAAAAGATGAAAATTAGTTTCATACAATAATACAACTTTTAATTTCCTACAAAAATTTTCAGTATTTAAATTCAAAAATATATGTAATGGAATTCTTTCGTTGAAAGCATTTTTTTCCTGATAAAAGAATTTCTCTGAATATATATTTCTAGATATTATGTACATTGTTCCGCAGCACGCGGAATACTCTTAACATCATAAGATTTCATAAAAACTTCGTATTACTTATTTACAAATTATATACACACACACACACACACACACACACACACACACACACACACACACACACACACACACACACACACACACACACATATATATATATATATTACCATCGACTTCGTTTGCTTGGAAATGTTTATGTGTATTTGAGAAAACTGACGGTCTATCTGCCTAAAATCGCTTGCGAGCATAATGGCAACTCCAACCATTACCACCTGGTTACTGCTGATGCCTTGCAGACTGCGGTTTAACATCTCTAATGCTTGCTTTTGAGACATTGTGCACTCATCTCATACTGCTGACTTACATTGCTACTAAAGGACTCCCTGGTCACTGTTTTTGGTGATATTGCATGTTGGGGCATCTTCGCTTGCAAGATTAAGCGGCAATTTGAAAATGGACCTTACAGTCCGGCCACTGTTCAGCAAAGTTACAGGAGTATCAGAGGAAACTACAGCTAGAGCTATATTGTGGGCCTTGCGGAAATGGGCAAGTAGGAAATTCAGCACAAAAGTCTTACCTGTACTCCGTGGTGTGTCAAGAAAAATGTATCCCTCCTCTCCACTATTTACTTGGTTTACAATCGTTTCGTAGACTTGACGTGTCTTGGGAAGAAACCATAATGTAATTTTATTTATCTACACTTCTAAAACCACGGTGTCGTAGTTTAGCTCCTTCAAAACTTCGCTTGATAATTCTAGTCTTCATTGCATTGGGGATATCCGGAAATCAGCGAGGCATTTTCTATACATGGAAATCATTTTATCCTCAATCAATAACAAGGTTTCATTAATGGTCATTGTGAGTGCCACTAAGCCTACGCAAGATATCTTCTTATAAAGTGCACTTGTATTTATCCCAAATCTGGAGGGGATTTGATAATTCGCAAGTATTCTTTAAAATTGCACACATGTCTTCCGGCTATTTTCATAGCCCGAACTTCGAAAGATTAGATTTGCGTTTTCTGGACATTTTGAAAAACCTATCAAATATTAATCAATCAAAAACTGAAAATTAACCTGAAAAATGGTGCACTTAAATCTATAAGCACATATGAAAACTATATAATTAATATAAACACAACTTAATAACAAAAACACATTACTAACTCAAAAACAATTTATTTATATTATATATCTGCTATAAAATTAAACAATTAATCAAGGCCGTGCTTCTTTAAAATCGTTGTCTATTTTATTTATCAATCGAGATTGAGACATCTACGATAGTATAGTACACAGGATTTTTAAACTTTTAATTAAAGTGAAAGCACAATTCTCAACAATCAGAATACACTGCGCATGAGGGAATTTTCAATACCAGTTGGGTTAACACAATGCTGATTTGGAATGTTTAATTTCTTTCATTCTGTCTTATTTTAATTTAAAAGTTTTTAAAAATAAATCCGAAGGATTGATTAATTAACAATTTTAAATTTTGAATTCATCAAACTCTATGAGGAATAAAATCGTTTTGATATAATTGGTCGAAAGTATACTAGACCCAACGTGGGAAAAAAAATCTGATGCCTTACTCATCATTGGCAGGATTTGGCCTCAGATTTTTTGCGGAAAAGTTAGTTTTTAATTAATAAAAATAACTACTAAATTAACTGGAATAAATAGTAGCCTAAGACCTTATTCCAGACTATAATCTCTCTCTGAGCCAAATTTCATCCAATTACGTTTAGCCGCTCTGGCATGATTGACTAACAAACATCCATATATCCGTCTACCTGTCCAAGCTTTCACATTTATAATAGTGAAAGCTTGGTTAGTAGTAGTAGTAGTAGTATATATATATATATATATATATAATTCTTGTGAATAAATTTCTAATTTAAGGAGTTTCAATTTATTTTTTTTACTCTAGTACTACTCTAAATGTATTTTGTGTTAGTGGTTGTATGAAATATATGTGGAAATATATTATTTTCAGAAATTTGCACATTTATACTGTATCTAGATTATTATATGTATCAAACTTTCCCAGTTAATTAAAAATTGATGTGTTCTTTTAAATGGTTCTTTGCCATTTGTTTCTCTAAGATAAAAAAAATTAATTAAACTCAGAAATAAAACCGAAGCGATTGTTACTGAGTTTTACCAATAGTGAAATCTTTTTAAAAAAGGATATTAAATATATCAAAACTACATTCAGTGAAGGGTATTTCAGGGATAAGTTAAGCATTTCCCTGCCAACATTTTCAAAATCCATATTTTTGTTGCATTTCAAGCCAGAACGTCACCAAGGAATGGGCATACAGGTCTATTGCTAGGGCCGCCATATCAGAAGGGGGCCTCAAATCGATATTCTAATTGATTTTCTTGTTATATATCTATAATGAGGTGAAAATTTTAAATAACTATACAAAGGTCGGTTCTTCATTACTGAAGTGTGACGAAAAGGAGGAGGTTCAGCAAATAATATTTCGTCCCGGGCCCCAATTAAGGTAGATCGGACCAGAGGTGGCGGTAGCAATTTACCGACAGGGGGGGCAAGATATATCCGAAGGGGGTGGGAAGTAACATTTCACATATTTAGCTTTCAATGATAGTCAATTTTACATTTTGCAAGTAATTAGCTTTTATAATTAATAAAAACTAATTATAATAAGTAACTATTTTGACTTTACCAAATAATTATTGAATAAATGCTTACCAATAATTTTGATATCAAGACAGCAAGAACAAGAACGAAGATTACAAATAAACCATACCGCTTTGATATTGTAAATAAATTTGCACATTATTTTAAAAATCCCATGACAAAATAAAATAATTGCTGAAGCAATAGAAAATAATTATTGATTTATTATTGCACGTATATATATAAAATATTATACGCAAAGTTATAAATAATTTAACTGAGAAACATATCTTTTCATTTCAATTTATGGTTATTATTTACATAATAATGTTTCATTCTGTTTCGTTTGCTAAGCTCACTTATTAAAAAATAATCTTTTTCAAAAGATTCACTGGAACATAATATATTTAGAAACAGAACTGACATAATACAGAAAATATTCTTTTCTATTTTTATATAATCATCCATTAGGATTTATGCCGGTAACGTCCTGGCTTAGGAGATGTCCTCTTCCCTGTGATCTGGGCGTCACGGGTTCGAGCTCTGGTTCGGGCATGGTTGTTCTTCCCTTGTGCTCTATCAGTGAGATGCGGGAATGAGACCCCCTGTTAAAAGGGGTTGTGCAAAGGAATGTGTGTGTATCATTGACATTTGAGTTAAAAAATACACTTCTGCTATAAGATTCTTAGGGGTGTTGACCCTCAGAAGCCACTGCTACCCATTTCCGTGTTAACATGGACACAACAACAAAAACATTAGGATTTATTCTTACAAAACTTTTTAAATATGTTAAAAAGATATCATTTTTCTATAAATCAATAATTAATTAATTCAAAATTGAAGTAAAATAAATATGACATTACTTATTACTCACCTCATACAAAGCATGTTTCTATATAAGATATAGTATTTGTAGTTGAGTCTTGTAACTGTTTAAATTGAAAATAACTCTTTTGAACTCTTTGAAAATAACTCTTTGAAAATAACTCTTTTGAAAATAACTCTTTTAAATTGAAAATAACTCTTTGAAGGAGGGTTTTTTTTTCTTCTCTGTGCCTGGACCCTTGGTAATAGCTTGAGATATTTAGTCAATCGGCACTGAAGAAATAAAGTTATTTTACAACTGAAATTCCCTGGGTCATAAATTTACGAAGGTCAACCAATTTCAGCCTTTCTTTTAACAGATGGGGGGGATCCACAAATTACAAGAGCATGGTAAAAATATAATCTTAACATAAATGCAGGTCACTGCAGCTGTGCATATAAGTTATAGATCTAAAGAACTGCTTTGAAATAAATCAAGCCTTACATGTTTATTATTTCAAATAAAGAGCAAATACTTTTAACTTTTCAACGTATGAAAGTTAATTACATATTTAAGTAATTAGAATACACAGGACATTTTATTGTTTTTCTACAGTAACTTTGGGATACATTATTCTACAAGAAATGTATTTATATCATCTTGAATCTCAAACTTCTTTTTTTTTCAACGATGCAGTTTCATTTCCTTGTTATTTTTGTATAATTTTCGCCAATTATTTTCCAAATTTAAGAAACAATTAAGTAAATGCGGATGATTGTGAGATAAAGAATTTTATATGCATTTTAAAAAGTATTCTGATTTAAATGACATTTAGATTTTAATTAAAAACATGAAGCGTTTAAAGTGTTATATACAAAATATTTTATAAAGAATGTTATTTTTTTATTATTAAACTATTACTAACGAAATATTTTTATTACTAGCAAAGTCAGATGTATAAATCAGATGAATACAGTCCTGAAAACGAGAATAAACAGAAAACTGTTGAATCATTGTCAACCCCTCTACATACAGTCAAGGACGTGTATGCTATCCCTTTTAACCTTGAAAAGAGTGTCCTCTTCAATGAGACAAGTGGAACAACTTTCCGAGTTACTATTGCAGTTCCCCCTCCCCCTTCTTTTACGATCGCAGGGTACGTTCTTTTTAGAAGCAATTTGTTGAATCTTTCAGCTACTATAGAATTGAAATAGTGATATAGTATATCAGTTGTATTCAGCTAACTAAGCACGAATAAGACCTCACTGATCTGCAAGCACTCAAATCTGGCAACATGAAATAAATTCTATATATATATATATATATATATATATATATATATATATATATATTCTGCCATTTAAACGAACGTTCATTTTATTTAGAATATGTTAAAGTAGAATATCCCTATAAAAAGAGATTTCTTTGCACCACAGAAGCTAATTAAATAAAAAATTTGGGGATAACATGAAGTTGTAAGGGCCCTTAGGTAGTAGTTTACTCTAATCTGGTCATGTAATCACCAACCTAAAAACCTAAAAGAATTTTTAAATAAGGATTGTAATCAAACTATAGGCATTAAAATATCTTCTGAACAAGCGCTCAAGAGCAATGTAAAATGGGGAAATTTAAGGGGATGTGATTGTTTTTTTAAATGCACAGAGAAGACTTTATAGCTTTAATATCTTGGAAATATTGAAGTTATTTCGCTTATATTCATAACAAGATATATAAAATGAGTGTGTAAAAATGAACTCTTTAATATGTAATTATACATATTTATATTTAAATAATGGCTACATTTTATTCAAAAGTAGTAAGATATTGAATTAGCGCTCCCATATTTTTAAGTTTGAGTTATTGTTCAATATTTTTCACCTTCAAAGCTATTGTAAACTAAAGAAAAGAAGGAAGAATGTTCTCTATTTTGCATAGTTTTAAATATAGCATTTGAAGAATAAAGGCACTAATTCATTGAACATTTGAAGTGCATACTTAGATAGAATATTGAGTGCATGTGTGTGTGTGTCAACTTTTCTGTCGAATGTAATGAACAATATAGGCTGAATATTCAATACAGAAATGATATGTCCGATTACCTCTTATTTTAACATTCGTTGCTCCAATTTCTTTGTCGACTGACAAAGAATAGTCGGCAAAAATGCATTGTTAATCTCATTGGTCTCATGCGTAATGTTAAGCTAACTATGAGTTTTCATCTTATCTTTAAGACAGTGTAATCTTATGTTCAACAATCTATTGGCAGAGCTTCACCTAAATATATCGCCTATATATCTTACTCTACCGATCAAAAATAGACGTCAGAATACAACATCTAATTCACTCCAGTTTATCGCTTGTATTGTAAAATGTCGCGCAAACATCACTGGAATCCATCGCATTGATTTCTTAGGTAAAAATACTTCTACTACAAATAATAGTTATAATCAAGTTTGCAAATGCATTTCTTATTCACTTTTTCTTTTGTCGATTTTCCTTCCGAATTTGATACAAACTATTATCTGAATATCCGACAATTAAATTCGTTTTCCGATTACCTCACAATTTAACAAGAGCAGCAGCAATTTTTTTGTCGACCGACTCATTTCACTTCGTCGGTTATTATGCCAAATGTTGAGCAAACTATGGATTTAACATGTGACTGTTCCATCTTCTGCTCGATAATCAGCCGACCTAACTTTGCATTGATATTTAACAGAGTCACTGATAATTAAAGGAAAAACTATTCACCTGTCGCCTTTTGTTGGTTGGTTATCGAACGTTGTCATTCTACCAACTTAAATCATTCCTCCGATACTTCGATTGTTTGTGATATTTCATTTCTAAGTTAGGTTTTAAATTAATATAATACTTAATTCGCAACACCTACTTTTCGAAGTTATAAGACTTTTGCCGACGAAATTCTCAACTTCTTGCCCACAGGAGGGGGGGAGCAAACATCACCGAATGGGAAGTAATTGCCCCCCTTCCAACCATTGTCGCCGCCTCTAAATCGGACTCTATTTCACACGCAAATAGTCATTTCTCTTCTTGCAATTTTTAGTAAATAATTCGTCTAATCAATGTAAACCAGATGGGTTAGCATAATAAAGTATTAAAAATATAAGGATAAGGGCTTAAAGCTATGTATGATTCGAAATCAAATATATTGTTCAATTGACAGACATTTTTTAAAAATAATTTAATTGCCAAATTTCTAAGCAAATTTTTATGCGGAGGAAAAGATCGTAACTGTAACATTATGTATTCTTGTTTTACGTGCAATTAATTATTTTTTATTCATTCTAAATGTATAAATATACGAAAAAATGCATATTTCACATATTAATACGAATGCATTAAACAAATAATAAATAGTTAAAGAACCATAAATGATAAATTTTTAATTATCAAGAAATCCAATGCATCTTGTTAACAAACGAATCTTTTTTTAAACTTTACTTCTTTTTAACTTTACGGAATTTTAAGCTCATTAATCATATTTAATTAACCTATTTTAGAAACAGAGCTTAAAGTCGTCCAAAAATATGTTCTTCAAATGAAATCTTCTTTTCTAAATGAGGTTTAATTTGCATCTCCTTTCTGAACTGGATAAATAGAATTTAAACATAAAAAAAAAGATTAATCTTATTCTGGAAAAAAGTATTTAATCTAATTGAAATTAATTCTTTTTTACAAAATAAATTATTTATAAAATAAAAGGACAAGAAGCTTTACCTTTGATCTGAGGAATGCAGCTATAATTTTGATTAACAATTATTTCTCTGTAGCGAAATGAATTATTATTATTTTTTAATTAAGTAATCAGTATATAAACTATTTATATATTCTAACATTAAAAATATGAATTTCACCATTTTTATTAATATTTTGTCAAAAATTAATCACGAACTATTATTGTTCTTTGAAAAGAGCTTATGTCATAAAATAAAAAATACTGAATGAAGATAATCGACTAGATTTTATTTCCACTAGATTCAATCTTTAAATTAAATGAACAACTCATTACTGTATTTACATACTAGTTAGAAAATGCCCATTTATTACGTTAAATACAGAAAAATTGAATACTTATTTATGTACTTTTATATTTTTGTTTTTCAGTTTTATTTACTTTCATTTATGTTAATTATTTATACTTCACTTTAGGGAGAAAGAGTAGAAAACTAAGGTGACTACACCAACATAGAGTCTCCTTAGTTATATTTAGAGTCGATAATGACAATATTTGGAGCCAATTTACCTCTCTTCCGGCATAAGTATTGTTTTTAAAGTAAATATTAATTCAGGCACAGATTGTGTTCACTAAGAGCCTCTGGCTATGTTTGCACAAACATCCTGCCTTTTGTCATTTTGCCGAAATATTTTAACATATCAACAAAGGAAATTTATATAACAGGGATTTTAAGTAGCATTACGCTTTAGTTAATAAATCCCCAACAACCCAAGCATTTAACTTTAAAAGAATGAAAGAATGAGCTCATTTCATTAGAAAATTTATATCCAATTTCCATTACGGAAATTAAGAATCTAATTAATTTGGATATAATTGCATTTTAAAGATTGATTATCAAAATCAACTATATTTCTAGAGATTATATTATAAAAGCAGGTAAATAATTCTTCTCAGCACAATTCTTTATTCCATGCATAATTTAGAAAATTAATTATCTTTGAATCATGTTGTAATTTTAAAATTAAAATACTCATATGGCAAATAAAATATGTAATTAAAACAGCCAATTAAGTATTGGCCAGAAAATTTATTTGCATTCTTATTAAATAATCTAGATAATTTTTCGCAATGCTAAGTATATTTATTCGTAATCAATTCTTAAAATCTTCTAGTAAATATCGAGGATTTATAGCTTCTCAAACATGCATCAGAAAACATTGCCGAAATATTTGAATAACATTCCCATCGATATTTATTTCTTACTAATTAAAGAAAGCAGAAATATTAGCTTTCACATAACACTTATTTTAGACATAGTTTTTAAATATATATAATGAAATATTTTTTTCCGAATAATTATTTTTTTCATTTCAAAACCAAAGCTGTAAAAGCATACCAAAACTATTATGCATAAAAATTGCAAATAGAAATACCAGCGATGTAGTGAATTTGAGATTCTGCTTGCGACGTAACCACTTCGGATTGAAGGCTGAAATAGAAATACTGTTGAGACTAAAACTATATATCATTTTCTATGAAATATCACTGCCTATTTATTTAAAAAAATAATATGTTACAAAAAATATTTTTTTAATTCAGGTTACCACATTTTTGTTAAATATGTTCTTTCAATCAAATTAGTCTCGTTTATGTTCAGATAATTTTTTAATCATTTTTGAACAAAAAAATATTCTTCGATAAGGATTTTCTAAAAATTTTACATCACAAATCATTGGGAATGTTTATCAGTAATAATATCTTTTAATAAAAATAATTAAGTTTAGGTTTTATAAATCTTCAAGAGTATTTCTATAACGTAACCCCAGATTTTTTTAATGACTTTGAAAGAATTTGCGAGTTTGTTACTCTTTGTTTTTTCAAATGTTTAATAAGCTGGATGAATTTTTATTAAGTAATATTTAAATATTTTTTGCAACTAGTGAGGCTATGTATAAATACTATTGCGAACGATGCGATATATACGTTACATTAGTTCCAATTTTACTTAAATAAATTCATCGAATCTTGGTTCTACTTCATTATTAATTTTTAACTAATTGTTAAATTACCTTCATACTTATAAAATTGTTATTTTTTCAATGAGCAATTTCATAAATATTTATTAACTAGCGTCATTTATTTAATACTAATAATAATATCTTCTTATTCACATGATTATGTTATATGTGAAATAAATGATATCAGAAATGTTGAAAAATTACTAATTATAAAAGTACTTTGATTATATGTCATTTTTTTAATTAAATCTTTTAAAATTTCATGCACATGTAAGAGGATAATTGTTTTATGAATTATTCACACACCAAACCTTTTTAAATATGATGGCAAGTAACAAAACAATTGTTATTGTTAGAAATCTTTTTTCCATTTACATTTATTTACATTCAAGCTCTTGAAAGGGTGATTTTATTTACAAAGCATTTCAGATATGTTTTCCAAAAGGCTATGAAAAATTTATTCCTTATTCAAGCATCTGTTATTATTTTCAGGAATTATCAGAGCTATAAAATAATGAAGAGCATGAAATATTTGAAAAAATTTCAATTATAGTTTTCAACCTTTATACAAGCATTGAGATCGCTTTGATTATGCTTCGAATTTAGACGGTATTGCTCATACGAATAGTTATGTATTTTATATGATTTCCAATAACATAAAAGTCATAAAATGTTGAAAACAATATCACAAAAATTAAATCATATTGAAGAAGATAAAAAAAACATTTAGGAATATTTTTAATAAGAAATGAAATTAGTTTTTTAGTTGGATTTAATTCGAAACAAATTTAGAATGGTCTTACGGACTCGTTACGATTTGGAGAATAAATTTTGACATAAGAAATGTTTTGATACGCTATGAAAAGCATTGTTGAATAAATTACCTTTAAATATATATTTGTGATTATTTGAAACTAATAACTATTATATTAAGCAAAGTCATAATTGTACTAAATAATTATTTTCAATTTTAATATGCAGCAGAATTTCACTTAGCCATCCCTACTTAAGTTTTCATGCGAATTTTCATATTGAATTTTACTATTTTATTTATAAAATTAATTATTCTTCTTACTAATATTAAAAGTAATATTTTCAATTTATGTAAAAATTACTTTAAATAACAAAGTGAAATTTTGAAATTATACAAAATGATGTAATTATATACATATTCCTTTCAAGCTAAGATATATAAAAATTTAAAATATTTTTAAACGATCTATAACAATATTTTATGGGTGCAAACGTACCTGCTAATTCCTGCAATAGATATGCTCGATGATAAATATTATATTAATGTCCATCATACCGGGAAAACCATATTCATCATTACGCGTTCACAAACTTACTGCGTCATACTTCATTGTGTTATTATTTAATTATTAATATAAGAACTGAGAAACTTTTTTCGCAATAAAGGAACGAAGCTTTCTTTACACGAACTAACATATAGTTCAATATTTTTATAAATTACGATTATACATTATATAGCATATTTTCAGCATATATTTCATTTTCAATTCAGCATATTTTGACATGATTTATCTTCCAAATATATATATAAATAACTATTTATCAAAAGAACTATTAAAGAATCCATATATGTTTATATCTAATATTTGCAGATAATTAAAATAAAAACTGTGATATTCATCATAAATTTGGGAAATATTTATTTCAAATTTATTTTAAATGCATCGTAAGAATTTTTCGAATTTGTATGCCTAGAGTTTAATAATTTTTCCTGCCCTTAAATTTATACACATTTTTAAGGAATCTTATAATTTTTCTCATTTATAAATATGCAGATAGATACTTATATAAACTTACTTTCATCAAATTTTTATATGCAATGAAAATAGATAATCAAAAAGGTTATTATTTATAGGTATTTTAGATGATTCTTTACTTAGACTGTTGAACCCAATGTTCATTAACATTTCTGTTTTAGTAATATTTACATTATAAATTTAAATAGATTTATATAAGATATCTAAAATTTAATACATCAAATATCTTCCAAATTCCTCGAATTGGATACATGAAAATAATACGTTGGATGTGCTTTATTAGCACCGTTATTATTCGATCCCTCCAATAACACGGCAACGCATAAACACAAAACTACTTACTCCTGCCCCACGCTAGGGTATACGGAATAATCAAATGATCTGGACGCTACAACAAACTTCCATCTACAGGTGGTAGCCAAACAAGGAAACGAGAACCAACTAGCTCACTAGATGTGTCCATATATGAGGTGATACCTGTTTTGAAAGGATCATGCATGAAATGAACCAAAAGATATTGGGAAGATATGCTGACAATTTCATTTCCCTCAATTAAATCTCCCTCTTAAAGCTTTCACATATAGCAACTGTCCAAATCTTTATTTGTTTATAGTATGATGTACATAATTGAGCAACAGAAATAACTTACATACAAAAACAATTACTATTATTTATAAGTACTAGACCATAATGTATTATTGATGATCAATAGTATCGTTATTGAAGTTATCAATGAAAATAAATGCATTGCGAAAAAAATTATTTAAATTAATCAATCTAATATAGTGTTATTTGTGTATTGTATAATATTTTAATAATTATGTATTGGAATAATGTATTGTGTATTGGAATAAAATTATTACTTCATGAGGTAAATAATTAAAACTATAACAATGCTGTATTTTAAAAAATCGATACTTTTTTTCTGTTATTGTCACATTTTATTATTTCTTAATGTTTTTTGAAATTTTTAACTTAGTTTGCGAAATTAAACGACCTCTTGAACCTCAAAGAATGCTGAAACTGTGTGTTATTTATTTTACTCTTTGCCTTCAAAAAAGAAAGATGTCTACATATTCTACTACAGAAAATTTTATTTATGTGTCGTTTTTTAATTTAGAAGAAAAACTAGTTAAACAAGTGTGACTTTATTTTTCAACATTAACTGATATATTTAATTAGCAACAAGAAGCATCCGTTTCTACAGTTATTTATAATACTGAAATAACTTCCAGATATCAACAACATTGCAGAAATAAATATATTATCTAGGTGTTATCATAACAGGACTTCTGAAGTTCCAAATATGCTATTAGAATATTATAACTTCAAGAGAATTCCTCAAATCTATTTATTGACTGAATACCTAATTTGAAAGTAAACAAGTCCTTGATATGAAACACATCTTGTTTTCAAACACCTTTTGGTGATCCCATCTTCTACGTGAGCGATATTATTAATCATTCTTCACGAGCTCTACTTTGTATATTATATCATAAAAATGAATCGGAAATCAAAATTATAGCTCAAGATTGAATTATATGTTATGTAGTAATTTCAATTTAAAAATAAATGGAAAAAATTGCGAGCATTATTTAGCTTGAATTCCATCTCTCGTTTGTATTCTTTTTTTTCTAAAGAGACGTTTATTTATTTCTTTATATTTTTAAAAAATTACTGACAAAATTAGTGGCTTTTTTATTTAATATGTGAATTGAACAAATTTGATTGCAATGATAGGTAAGAATATGCGATTAATACTATGCATCCTTTTACTTGCATACTTGAAACTATGCATCCTTTTACCATTTGAATATGTTTGATTATCTTGTGTTTAAAAAATACAATTTAAAACTTTTCTTATTAACAATTATTTATATGATGCAATTAATAAAGGCTTTAAAATTCATTTTTTAAAAATATGGATTATAATTGACATCATTAATGCATGTTAATAGATTTTACTGAATACGAGTACTACATAATATTTAATCAGAATGATGATGAATTCAATATGATGCGTATTTAAGCAAGAAACTATACAAAATTAAATATAATTGGCAATTAAATATAAGGATATTTTTTTACATAGAAAACCAAAACTGATTTTTTGTTGTTGTTGTTTACTGAGGAAAATAATGTTTCCGACTAAGTGAATATCTATACTTTGATATCATATCTTTGAAACAGACCTTTAAAAACGCTTATGGTTCCTTACTTCAAATGTACAGAAAAACATATACAAATGAAGCATATTTGTGTTCCGGCTAAACTCTAATATGTGTGTGCAATGATTAGAAATTTATAGAAATTCAGCAGCATTTGCATTATAGAGAAAAATAAGAGATATTTACTTACTTGAAGAATTTTCAAATTTACGTGAGATAGAATAACCTATTTTTGCGACAAAAGAAAAAAAGCATATTTTAAATTTAATATCATCGTAATGATAAAATCATTTTTTTTCATCATA
>JAPMOQ010036084.1:796256-837874 GCA_026543055.1 Argiope trifasciata
TATATATACATATATATAAGGAAGCCATAGGAAGATATTTTATAATGTTCTTCTTCCTTTCCTATCTAAAAGAATTATGAGCAATTTCAAGTTTTATTTATAACTTTTTGAGCAGATCTAAAAAAGCACAAATTATTAAAAAAATAATTTGAACTGGCGTAAAGCAATTTGTCACTTTAACAGACTTTATTATTCTATCAAATTCTTTTTAGCACCAGTTTTAAATTCTTTCTTATTTTTATAAATATATTGCATTTTGATTTTCAAGGAAGTAAATTATTACTTTCATTAAATATGCATTCTTAATGGAAGTATAGATAGAAAAAATTGCTGATAGATATTTTATAAAACAGTGCTTGAATAATTTATGAAAAATGAGTAAAAGATTTACTCTGAATTCAATTGAAACGAAATGATGTTTAAAAAAATGCAGTTTAGATAAAATATGTTATTAATAACTACAATTTGTTATTATTTGTTTATGAGACAAACATATAAACTAATTTCATACTTTTTAGGAAACAGCATTTCCTTATTTTAAAATTTATAATACATTTTATTTTGCCATAAATAATCTAAATTATAATGATTACTCTTTTTAAATAATAAATCCTTCTGCTTTCTACCTATATAATAATGAAAAATTTTGGAATGTATTTCTCAATAGATAATTTGTAAAGCAAAATAACTATTGAGTTCCCATTTTACTAACTATTTATATTTGAAGCATGTATCTCACAACAAAACCGTGGTCATTTTGATCTTGTATTATAAAATGAAATGTTGCACAAATTTGTATTTTAAATTTTGATACACATGTCCGATTCATAACAAAAGAAAAAAGAAGTCACTAATAACCACCACAAATAAGCCATATTTAAAGGTGCTTAAAACGAAATTAAACATAAAAATGATTTTTAACTAAGGCGTAATAAATTAATGTGATAAATGTATTTCGATCACTACTTGAAGAAATGAAGAATATAGCTATGGATATGACACAGCCACAGAAGTAAATATGGATGTCCCGTATGTTATTTTTAATGAGAAACTCCAAGAAAGGAAATTATAAAATGCATTATTTTCTTTTAAAAAATAAAATACAAAGATGAGATGTGTGTATATACATTAGATATTATTTTATGGAAACACACCCTATAAAACAAATGGGATATGGCTTAAAATTTCAAGAATTAAAATTTTAAAAAAGTACTAACATTAGTGTTACATATAAAATATCCAAGACTCTTTAAGTGTTTATAGTATTTAGTAATGGATGTTTTTAATTTTATAAAGCTTGAACTATATTTTTTAGTAATATAATTATAGAGAAAATGCACGCAGTTTTAATATGTAATAGGCATAGATTAATATCGTATATGAATGTTTCTGATTTCCACAAATAAATAACTTTTTGAAATACTTGTTTTACTCTAAGTATATAAAATATTAAACAATTGCGTCTTTAATTACATCGAACTGATATTTCAATTTAAATTCACATCAGTGAAAACGTCAATATGAAATAGTAGAAATCTTGTATTTCTTTTAATGGAATTTTGCTTAGCATCTACGTTGAACAAAAATCATTTTACTTATCATATGGCCATAATGCATCTAAAAAAGATTTGTTGTCTTGAACATACATTCTAATAAACTCTTTTACTTAAAACAAATAGTTACTAACATTAGCAATATTTAAAATATGTCTTTTGGTAAAAGAATAGAAAGTATTTCAATGCATTTATAAAATAAATACTCCTTTTCTGAAAAATTATTATTTCTGTGGTTATTTCTCTTAAGTAGAGATTGAGATTCAAAAGTAAAACCAATCAGTAGCCGTAAATTATTATCTTGAAAATATTCCTCTTCCCTTCATGGAAATTAAATCTTCTGCAAATATGTAAATCTGAAATTTAATTTTTAACTGCATTCGTTTAACCTTCCAGCGGGCGCGGGCGCGGCCGTCATACCAACATGAAAGGTCGCGCGTATTTCCCACACACGCTATAGTAAAATGTAAATTTTTAAAAGCGTAACTATTAAAATTATATTGTAAATAGCTTAGGATTAAAAACTACAATTACTTTAAACATTTTCTACAAAAAGAAGCAAAAAGAATATAAACATAAATTGCAATAACAATATAAAATGACCACAGGTTAACTGAATTGATTTAAAAATAATGTAAATGAAATTGCCGATATTTTGACAGAAGAATTTGCATATAAAATATAAAAGTTCAAAAAATAATACAGAATTTATGTATAAAAAGGAAAAAATAATTGAAAGATAAATATGAAAAGGGAGTAAATAGTTTCATTGTTATTTCATTGCAGCGTTGAAATTTGAACAAATATGTTAAGTGAGCTCCAAACATAAATTTCTGGCAAATCTTACAACTGAGCCACGTGACTCTAGACCGCTTTTATTTTTGACAGGGTTTGCATCTTTTTTTCCCTGGCGTCGTATCCTCTACTTTTTCAATACCTAGTTCGGCTTTTCTCTTCAGCACCTTTAACTTTAGCTCACTTTGTACACACATGCTTTTTTTTCAACATTCTCTTTCGTAAGTACATTTGAGAGCTGTCGCCAGTCTAAAACAATACAGATTTATTTGTAAAATCATATAAAACTGGATGTAACAAAACTTACATGAACGGTCGCGCGTATTTCTAAAATACAAATATCTGATTGAAAGTGACCTCCTAATGTTACAAACTTAGGACGACAACTAAAAGTAGGAAGAAGGGAGGGGGACAAATAGCCAAGGGCAAGCGTTCCCAGAGCCAACAGATCTAAAGGTATAAAACGAAATTCATCTCTAGTTTATCTCTCATATACACGCCCACTGAAAGGTTAAACAGAATAAATAAAACTTCTTCCATCCAATGATATATAATTAAAAACGTAAATAGTAGTTTGTTCAAAAGCATAAGTCACCAAAAATTTCTCACCGATTGCTTTCAAGTTTTGATACAACATTGCATTTGAATACGTACTCGTTTTTATATACTTATTATATGATCGTCACATCTGTAACAGTAAAAATAAACTCTAAAAATGTACGTCTATTTTCGAACGTAAAAACAATACAGCCTTAACTAATTTACAGGATTGAATAAATTTTACGAAGAGGAATTCCTCAAGGTAATTTCAAAAACAATGATAAAAAAATTGTGAAAGTTTGGGAGAAAGCGGCAAAAATCACATAAACATAGGGGAAATTATGAGGCTGAAGATGTCGAATTGAATTGGGAGGAACTAATCAAAGTGCAAGACTTGTATGTGGATTCCAGGAGCAAAATTAAAGTTTCTAAGAAATCCGTATCACGTGAGGAGAATATCTTTGGTGACTGGAATACGAGCCAATCAGAAACAAGAAGAAAATATGGGCGTAACTTACGAATAGAAGTAGAGTACAGGATATGAAGTAAATAGCAACATATTTGACAGTATTGAAAATTTCTTCTTTCTTAGCAACCTACTGGGGAATTCAGTTATTACATTAAGCATAATGTAGTAGCTGAATTTCCTTGCCTTTGACCAATGTACTGTAATAAATAAACTTGCATTAAGAGGGCGGCAATGGAGTGAACTATAATCATTACCACAAATAAAGCAGTAGGGTAAATATTTTATGACTTTATTTCATTGTTTTCGATTGCATTGTTAAATTTTAATGCAACTGAATTTTAAATGATTCGGATTTTTTTAATCATTCCGATTTAATTATACATTGAATTAGAACTAAGCTATCTTATTTACCAAAACATTCATTTTTCAGCAAATTGTTAGTAAATACAAGTGGTGCTTTGTCTATCCAACAACTCAGAACTATTAGTGGCATTGAAAATGTCACTTTTCGCTGTGCATATCAAGCTTAGAAGTTTTCGGAGAACGACCTACGTTGCATACATGCATTAACAATAAATGAGACATGATGCATCTAATACAAAATATTGCACTGTTGTAATCATACTAATAACCTGCTCTTCTTAATATCCAACAGAGTTATGGGAGAAATATGAATTAAACATGGTTGAATATATTTTCCATCGAATATACAAGGTAACTGCTATGAAACATTGACAATGATAGAAAGTTTATGCTTAGAAATTGCGAAAAAAGTTCTCAATCAGTTGAGAATGCATTACCGATTTGATTTACTGCTGCTTCTTTCGATCTAAAATTAAATCAGGAATAAAAGTAGAATACTGGTGATCGTTTGTCTTAATTGCAATCAAATACATTCATGACCAAAATTAAAGTCAAAAATATAAAATCTGCAAAAAATGAAAAATATATTCGCTGTGTTGCCATGAAATTTAGCACAGTGGTATACTATAACGGAAGAAAGAAAATATGCACATAACGAAATGGGGTATATATACATATACATATACATATTACAACAACAAGGGGTGTATCAAAATGTTACGTTATGAATCAGAGATAAAGCATTTATCTCTGGAAACGATTGTCTAATATGGAGTGTGACCCCCATGCACTGTTATACAGGCTACACAACAAGCTTTTATACTATTTACGAGAGTGTCAATAAATATTTGCGGCAACAAAGCCCATTCTTCCAAAAGCACGGCTTTTAATTCTGGGAGGGTACTGGGGGGGTGAAGCTGTGCAATGGCTTTTCCGAGACCATCACAAGCATTTCCAATTGGATGGGGATCTGGAGACCTCAAGGGTTATACGTCCAATATCCTCTTCCTCAAGAAAATCATCAATGATCTGGGCTCTGAGTGGAAGCGCGTTTTCCTCCATAACATTGTCTGGGTTAAACACACCTCGAAACAACCTCACATAAGCTTCAAGGATATCATCCGTATAGAGAAGTGCATTGATAGTACCCGCATCGAAGACGTGCAGTGATATACAACTGCCCAACATCATTCCACCACAGACAAGGATGCATCTGCCGTCAAATCTGTAGACTTCTTTTACGTAGGAGGGATGATAGTGAGCTCTTCGCTCTCTCCAGATGAAGATTCGACGAGTGTCACTCTGTGTGGTAAGTCTCGACTCATTATTGAAAAGAACACGCCCTCATTCTTCATGTGCCCATGATTGATATGTTCGGCACTACAACAAACGGGCTTTCCTTCTGAATGCAGTCAAAGGGACGCACTTAACTGACCTCCAGGCATAAAGGGTCCTCTCTTCTAGAGGTCTGTATACTGTTCGTCTGGAAATTCTTATTTCGGAAGCAGCAGCACGATCACAAGCAAGTTAAAGAGCCGTTGTAAGCCTATGTCGTCGTGCATTTAATGCCAATTAGTGATCCTGTGCAAGGGTCGTGGTTCTGTGAAGGTCTTGGTCGACCGTCCTTGTTACCGTAACACTTGTTTAGAATTGATTCCACAACCTGGATACCACTTTCGGTGCCACTTGTAACCATCTAGCCACCTCCGATTGAGACTGCAAATCTTCAAGCCTGCCAATGACTCTCCATCTCAAGGAATCGTCTAAGCGTTCATGAGAACTCTTTCTCACTGGAAACAGGTTAATTTTTTCTTCTTTTTATGCAATATTCACAAAATTGCTAGCAAAAATCAAAGATGCATAAGTGGTCTAATTTCAGTAGCTCCTCAAACACTAATGCTAAACATTATTTTTTTTCACAACAAAGGTTAATATCGTGTTTTCAATCTTTTACAATATAAAAAATATAATTTACTTAAATTTTACTGGTAGACATTTAGAATTATTTTAAAAGCATTTTTGTTACCTTAATGTTGGACGTGAGTGTACTTCTAAGCTGAGACTTGAGCAAAAAATCATTTTCGATTAAATAAAGAAATTTATGAAATAACAACTTTGAAGCAACAACTTTGAAGCAAATAACAACTTTTCTTATATGAACCATAAAGAAAATGGTAAAACATTCTTAATTAGATTTATTCCGGTTTTAATTTGATCCTAAAAGGATATAACTTGAGCTTTTTCTCACCCGGAATAGTTGGGATATTGCTTCTAGATAAAGGAACTGATCTTTTTGCCTTGAAAATATCAATGACAATGCAATTCATTTAAACAGCAACCTATAACTTTTCCAGAGTCTCTAGTTTGGTAAAGGTGTTACAGAAATACAAATGTGTTGCTTAGTAAGAATGCATAAAGGCACTTAAAATCCCTTGAGGCTCTTGATCGATCATTGCAAGATACGCTTGGAGTTATCAGACCATATGGAAACGCATTAATATTTCTAGCAGATTGTTTCATTGAAATATTCCTTGCAATTTCTCTATAGACACCACCGGAAGGAATAAATGCTTGCCTGAAATAATCTACTTTATGGAAACGCTGATATCAATCATAAATTCTAGCTTTAAAACAATCGATTGAAATATTTTTACATCAATCGGTTAATCCGAACTCCGAATAGATTTCACTTCCTCATAACTTCTACAATTTAACAATTTTAAAAAGATTTGGTTGTAAAAGTATTTTACTAAATCGAAGTCAATTATGCGAAGCACGATTAGTTGAATTAATGAGCTGCTCTTTCAGTCAAAATTAAAGATGTTTACGAATCAAAAATCTTATTCACTCTATCTTTCAAAGTATGGGAGTCCCGTACAAGCCCGTAGACATGATTATGGAAACATATGAGGAATTTAACTACCTAACAGAAGTTTTGAATTCACCTGATCTGGCACTAAGATTGCACTTGAAAATTGAAGGGTCATTTATCATTTGTAAAATATCAACCAATCAAAGCTTTCAAATTACTCGCAGCATTCACTAAGAACCTACCATAATAGGTTACAGCCTTGAGAGAGTCTTTCAAAGGTGAAGATGCCCTTATTCTTCTGACTCCACTGATATCAGATTTCAACGAATATGCTGTTTCAGTTTAAGACTTTGTAATACCTATATTCAATTGGCTTTTGAGATAAACATTAACAAGACTCAGGATGAAAGTTTAGAATTGTGACGATCTGTTAGGGACATAGATTGGTTCTCACATGAACAATTATATGCTTCATGTTCTAGAATCAGAAAGCCAGGGAATCTTTACATTTACGAAGACAATGAAAAATCAAAAAATATTTTCCTAAACATATTAGAAATATATCATTCCCTTTTACTCCTGTTCCATTTAACCAGAGTTTGCCACAACAACGTGTAACCAGATAAAGATAGTTTATTGCAAAATGCTTTTTTACAGAAAAAGAGTCAAATGGATATTCAGTATCATCAGTGATATATAAAATTAAGTATTTCTTAATACTTAAATCATATTAGAAAAATATAAATACTTTCCTATCATTCATGATTTTCCATTGTTTTTTATTTATTTTCTTATGCACTTTTATGGACAATTTCAATGCATATTTTGTTTTAATTTTTTTAAGAAGTTTTATTATCAGATTAATAATGCTTAGCATCATATTTTACATTTAGAACCAAATAATAAATTTTATTTTGAAAATTCGAAATTGTGATACAAAACAAACACTTCGAGCTCCCTTAATATATAATTATAGTATTCTTTAATATATTATCTCAATATATATTAAGGAGTACTATCTCAAATTAAATCAACAAACTCTAGCAGAATATTAACATTAATGGGAAGGATGCTTTAGTAAATATTTATTATATTGAAATTCATAATTATGTAAAGCGCTTAATTGAGATACACTATCCAGTTTAAATTATAAACGTGTTTAATCACTGCTTTATTAATACAAAAAATTGCATGATATCTGCATGATGTTGGTCGATATTCTAAATGCTACGTAATCTAAATTTTATTTTAAAAAATAATTTTAAAAAATAATTAAAAAACGGAAAAAAGTAGTTAAAAATAAACCATCATAGCAATAAATAGGAGAGTATTTTTTATATATTAACATACATCAAAATAATTATATAATGTGATTAACAATTAGTAAAATATTTTTAAAGCCAATTACAATTGGAGTATTTAAAGCATTACAATAACAGAATGAAATGAAAAATGGTTTGCTTCGATTGCAAATCACAGAAAAATTAATTAATATACTAAGAAATAAATTTTTCAAAAGATTCTGTAGTTTAATCGTTTGCTTGTATACAAGATGGTTATAATTAAATCCTAGTTTCCAAAATTAATAAAAGAACCACCGTTCAGATTGACGTTAAATTTAAGTTGATATTTGAAGAATCAGAGACTCTATGGTGTAAGAAAGATTCAGAGTGTATAAATAGACGACATTATAAGCGTAGTACTGTACATATTAAAAAACATTCATGCGCTCGACACATTAGATATGTTAAAAATCCCGGGTTACGTAGCCTTCTCTTGTATCTAAATGGCTAGTTATAAGTCTCTCAATGAAGGATGGACTAAGAAAGGACTCAATGAAGTATACATTCAATAAAGGAAATATCCTGTGTCTATTCTTTTAAAAGAATGACAACATTACGCTAGCAGATCTAAAGTAGTTCCTGTCCCTAGTAGCACACTAATATTGCACAGTATTGTGTAATATTGATCTATACCGGCACATTTGGTTAACGTCAAATAATATTGCACAATATTGATCAACATTGTGCATAAGCTGCGCTAAGTGGGGTCATTAAAAGATAAGAAAAAGAATGTGGTCTGGTATCTGTCAAAGGTCGAAGAAAAGTATTATTAAATTCGAAGAGATTGGTTTTTTTAAAATGAACTCTGGCAGAGGGGAAAATCAATTGCTTAATCATCAGTAAAAGGTGTGACCAGCGTATTATATTAAAGGAAAAGCAGGAGTGCGCAAGGATACAGTGAACAGATACTTACCGATTTTTAGACATACCCGCGAGCCCGGTTCATAACAATTTACACAATATTTTGCATCCATGCTATCCATAAAAAAAATTAACCATGTTAAGGAGTTGTTTCCTGTTGAACCTATCATCAAAGCTTAGCTTTGCTCAAGAGTTTCTTACTCAGATCAAAGTGAACAATGAATGACTAAATTTCCAAGATATGAAGCCCATTTCAATCTTCAAGGCTTTGTTAGGCAGAAAATTGTAGGATACGACAAAATAAAATATATCTGCACATCCACCAGTACTTGTTCATTCTAAAAAAGCAAATGCATAAATCGAGTCGATGGTATCGTTTATTTTAGTCAATTTTTTTCTTGGGGACTAGTATTGTGGGTTCTTATCATCTGTACAATCTGTGGTAAATGGTATAAGACTCTTATGGGAACCCAGATCATTCTAACACTACATAATTGATCATATCTGGGTTGCATAATTTTCCTACGATATTAATTCCTGAATTGATTGAAGGGGTATTCCAGAATTAATAGAGTTATTAGCCATCATTTACCAAAACCCTATGCAAAATAACTGACTTCAAAATTTGTAACTTCTAATTGTGAGATTATTTAAAAGTATCATATTCATTGGTCAATTTACAAATTTATCTAGAATGATGGATTAATAGATTTCGCAAAACATTCACTGCAGCGCTCTCGAGAAACCCTGGTCTCTTGTGGAGCATGTTGTTGATTGCAAGAGCTGGAAAATGGTGGATAGCATGCTGAATATGTTCATGTGCAAGTGTAGGGATAATTAATAGTTTTCATTGATATTTTTTTGCGGTTTCTTGACCTATAAACAATCAGACGACAAATCATTACGAATTTTTATGTGTTTTTTGTGCTATAAATGGCTAAAAACAAAATGTTTTTTTATGGTTAAAAGAATAGAGATACCATTCCATTTTAACAAAGAAAATAAAAAATAAAAATGAGTATTTAGAGAAAGCAACATCAATGTTATAGAACCTTTTACACAAAAAAATACCGTATAATATTGACACCAATATTCTACTTTGTTTCGGAATAAGAATTACAATGATTGAAAATAAAATATTGAAGATATAGAAATAAGTAGTATTCATTATAATAAGTGACAACTGCAAAATAAAAACATGCATCAAAGCATAAAAGTTTTATTATTTTGTTAATGAAAAATTATTTTTTCTAAGTGATTTTGATAGAAGAAAAGAAATAGTAATTCCACAATATAATACAATTTATAAAAATTAGATCTGGAATTAAGATAAAATAATGTGAAATAAAGTTTCACTGAAACAATTGTTAGGTAAATGAAAAGGTATGAATCTCTACAAACACCTAATAATGTACATGTTTTACTGTTTTTGCGATTGATCATAGGGTTAATTAATCCAATTAATCATCGATGATTAGTGTGAATAGATAAGATACATTGTTAAACATTCAGATTTTAAGAAATTGTCTTCAAATTTATCATCCTCATACGAATCAGAACAAGAAAGTCTATGTCTACCAACACAACTCTTTGCTATTCTAAAAGAGAGTAAAGTGAAGAAACAACAATAAGAGAAACTCTCGAGTTACATTTCAGTTGAGAAGACGCTAACAAAGAAAGACACAGCAGAGCATACAGAGCATCTAAAAAGGTATCTAATGAGAGACGTCAGAACAGCGCACTAATTCGTTTTTTTTTTTTTCTTTGGCGTTGCGAGTGAAAATGGTCGACAAAAGAAAATGCTTTTAAGAGAGGCCAGAAACTAACCAGAAACCAAACCCAAAAAGCCAAAAAACTCAAAAAAGCCTTCTGTGAAAAATTCGGTTTACAGATTTTCATCTGATTTGGTTTCGTGTTTTGTTTTGAAGGTGACAAATTACTACTTCTGAGGCAGGAAACAAGTTTTTTTGACGTGACACACACACACAAAACAAAAACTCATCAAAAATAGTTATTGACGCTTAAATCTGAAAACTAAATTCGTTGTGTTGCAAATAGGTTGCACTAACCAGCTCATTGTATAAGAAATTAGTCAGATTTATCTATAATTTATTCGAGATATAAATACTTAGTGAATATTTTCAATTTTAAGCAGTGTATTGTATAAATTTAAATATTATACATTATCTTTTAGGAGTTAAATATTGGAAGGATGTTAAAAAATATAACGAGAAAATAATTTTTATAAAATATATTTAGATTATAAACTTTATGTAATGTCGATTGATTTAAAACTCCAAGCTTTAAAATTCTCAAATTTTGAGTAATTAATAGTTATTTTTCCAAAGGTGCTATTTATTTTGAATATGGTGAAATATTAAACATAAACTTCACATATTTTGAAAAAAAAATTAAACTTTTTTCAACAGCGAAAAATTAAAATTGTGCATCATTAATGCTTTAAGCATGAACTACTGTTAAATGTAATTGAAGATACGTTTAAGAGAAATGATATAGGATTGAAACAGATATTTCTTATAAAAGTCTATAATAAGCCTAGTATGAAATATTAATAATAACACTACATCTAAAACTTTTGAAAAAAATAATTTTATAGAAAAAAGTTTTATACCATTATAAAATTTATGTATACAAAGGGTGGTTATATTTAAACTTTCCCCTAAACGGCATCATACAATGAAAAGGGTGAACAGATTGCCATGAAATTTGATATATAGAATATAAACGAGATGTGCTCAAGGAATTTTGAAAAACAAAAGGGAAAATTTCAACATGAGGATGCCTTTTCCGGAAAAACTTAATAAACAACCAAAACGAAATTCAGAAAAATATAAAGCATTTATTGTCTACTTTCTAATCGCCTTTCAATCGAACCACCAAGAGAAAAGTTATGAAAAAAATAAAAATTAATTTTGCTGAAACAAGAAACGTTTATGACGAAATTGCACAAAAGGAGATGGAAAAAAGGTACGATAAAGAAGATGGATAGGATGGATAGTTGAGTTTTCTGGCACAAGAGCCAAATATGGCTATGCTGTGCCAAACATATGGTTAAAATGAAAAAACCATATCTATATGAAAAACTCTGCAAAATTAGAAGCTGGTTAAAAAATTTCAAGACAATGTCTCTTAAAATTTAACGATATTTAAAAATATATTAACGGTATGAAACATTAAATAAGATGATAAAAGCCAATTGCTTTTAAAAATTTAAAAAGATTTTTGTGGGTACGTTCTCCCATAAGCATTTGTAAATCCACAGTTGAAAGATTAAAAAATCGCAAACGATGCTGAGTAAAATCAGGGCATTCAATTAAAATGTGAAAAACCGTTAAAATCGTGTGACATCTGAAGCACTGAGGAGCTCGATCTCCTAATAAAAGATGTATGTGCGTTAAACGAGTGTGACCAATGCGAAGTCTAGTCAATTTGACGTCGAGTTCACGCACTGGAAGAGCAGCCCATAATGTAATTGTGGGTCTGATAGAATGTAATTTATTATTGCTTTGTTGATCCCACGATTCCTGCCATGCAGAAAGAATAAGACGTGCAAACGAATTTTTCAAATCGTAGAATGGAACCTCACGCTGCATAAACAAAGACGCTGTTTTCGCAGCGTTGTCAGCCAGAACATTTCCTGTTATCCCAACATGACTGGGAACCCAACAGAATAAAATTTCGTAGTCCCCATTTTTCAAAGTTCTAAAGAGACCCAGAATTTCCAGGGCAGTGGGATGAATTTTATCATGAAAATGAGAGAGTGTTTTCAAAGAGCTCATGCTATCAGTATAAATACAAAATTTGCGCTCAGAAGAGAGAGCAATTGTTTGTAGAGCATTGAGAATAGCCACTAATTCAGCAGAAAAGACTGAAATGGAAGTATGCAAGCAATAGCTAATTGTTTGTGTATTTAAAATGATACCGCATCCAACATGACTGCTTGATTTGGATCCATCTGTGAAAATTGGTATATGAATTAAATACTGGGAACGATGAGAACTGAAAAGCTTTTGAAAAACCACAGGGGCCGTTGTTAGTTTCTCAAACCCATTAAAAGGATTTAAATAGGAAAAATGAGAGATGTCCCATGGAGGAAATGAGAATAAATCAAGTGTGTGAGTACTCACATCACGGAGTTCTGTATCCTCCAGAAGTAATTTTACTGTCTCGCAGAATGGGAGGATATTGAAAGGTCGAGCCCTGTATAATCTTCTAAGATGAACAGGAAGAATCAAAGAGTGCAAAGGATGCTTCAGAATTGACAAAGCTCGAAGGTAGTACTGTACAGACATTTTTCGACGCCGTAAATTTAATGGTAACTGATGACATACAACATAAAGACTCTCCACTGGTGAGGTCCGAAATGCTCCGGAACAAATTCTCAAGGCAGAGTGGTGTATGGTATCCAGTTTGCGCAAAACCAAACACTTTGCAGAGCCATACACCATACATCCATAATCAACGCGTGATAAAATAGTCGCTTCGTAGATTCGGAGTAAAGATGTGTGATCAGCTCCCCATGACGTTCTTGAAAGTACCTTCAGAATATTCAATGTCTTTTCACACTTTTTCCGTAGACATAAGACATGCGGAAGGAAAGTGAGCTTTCGGTCAAATATTACCCCTAAAAACTTAATTTCATTCACTACTGGAATCGCAACATTTCGAATGTGGATTGTAGGATCCAAATGAAGACCCCGCTTTTTACAAAAGTGCACACATTTACTTTTTTCTGGAGAAATCGTGTGCCCGATATTATCACACCAGTCCATTATCGTATTAACTGCAATTTGCAGTTGACGTTCAATTGAGCGCATATTGCAGCCTTGACAAGAGATCTGGAGATCATCGACATATAAAGTGCTTTGAATAGAAGTAGGTAAAACATTCAGAATTTGACTAAAATGAATCATAAAAAGTGTTACACTGAGGATGCTTCCTTGTGGAGCCCCCTCAGCTTGAACAAATGGATCGGAATAAAAATTTCCAATACGGACACGAAATGAACGTAAAGATAAAAAGTTCTGTAAAAAAATAGGTAAATTTCCTTTAAAACCAAAATTTAAAAGAGTTGAAAGGATGCCAAAGCGCCAAGTGCGATCGTAGGGTTTTTCTACGTCAAAAAAGATAGACACAAAATGATTTCGACGGACAAATGCGTTACGTATTTGAGTTCCGAGAAGAACGATATTATGATATGTTGAACGCCCTCTGCGAAAACCACTCTGCAACTGCGGAATACATGCTCTCTTCTCCAATTTGAAAGGAAACCTATCATTGACCATGCGCTCCAATGTCTTGCACAAGCAATTTGTGAGCGCAATAGGTCTGTAGTGCAGGGAATTAGATGCATCTTTACCGGGTTTCAAGATTGGAATCACGATCGCTTCATGCCATTGTGAAGGGAACTTCTGTTCAGTCCAAATACGGTTAAATAGTAATAGCAAATTGGAAAGGGAAGTAGAAGACAAATGACGAAGCATGTTATATGTGATTCCGTCTGGTCCGGGACTGGTATCATGTGCTTTAGACAAAGCAGAAAGCAGTTCATACATTTTAAAAGCAGAATTGTATGGAAAGGAATTTCTGGTAGCAAATCGCAAACCTTTTCGTTCCGCGCGATTCTTTATAGCCATGAAAGTAGGCTTGTATGAATCAGCATCAGAAACTTCTGCAAATGTTTTGCCTAGGGTATTGGCAACTTCCATAGAAGAGGAAATCGTTATATTTCCTATTTTAAGTACAGGAAAGGAAAAGTCGTTATAAATTCCAGTGGCTGCCTTTACTCTCTTCCACAGCAATTTGCTGGAAGTAGAGGATGTAATTGAAGATATGAAGCTAACCCAAAATTACTTTTGACTTCTCCGGCGGATACGACGAGCATTGGCTCTGGCACGCTTAAAAGAGATAAGGTTTTCTGTCAATGGGTACCGACGAAAAATGTTCCAACGTTTCTTTTGTTCCCTAAAACTGTCACGGCAAGCTTCATTCCACCACGGCCTACGAAATTTTCGTTTCCGTGGGGAGCATTTTGGGATAGTGTTATTTGCGGCATACATAAAGCTATTAATGACATTTTGCACTGCTTCCGTTATGTCGTGAGTGTTGACCATGTTCTCAGTGATTTCTGCTAGCTGTGTAAAAGCAGTCCAGTCTGCTCGCTGGAATAGAAAACGCGGTGGGCAAAGAGTGGCACTGCCTCTATCAGCATGAGAAACAATTAAAGGGAAATGATCGCTGTTATAGAGATTACTTCCAACTGTGAAATTCAACAATGGTAGCAGATCAGGAGAACATATGGCCAGATCAAGACTGTGGAAGGTCCTTGTGGGCTCGTGAAAATATGTTTTTTCATTGTTATTTAGAAGACAGAGACAGTTGTTAGTAATGAACTGTTCGATCTGTCTTCCATGAGAATTTGTACTGTCTGAACCCCTCAAAATACTATGCCCGTTAAAGTCACCGAGTATTAAAAATGGTGAAGGAAGCTGGTCAATTATGTTGTTTAGTTGTTGTTGATTAATTGCATCATGTGGTGGTAAATATATACAGCAAACTGTAACAAGTGTTCTATTGTGTATCTGAACGGCCACAGCTTGCAAGGTAGTGTGTAAATTAAGAGGTGTACTTGGAAAGAGATTAGAGGTTAAAATACAGAAACCTCCAGAGTTGTTTGAATCTGTATCCTTACGGACAATATTATAACCCCGAAATTTAAAGAAAATGTTCGGATGCAAGAACGTTTCCTGAATTTCCAGACAAGAAGGATGAAACTGATTAATTATGCATTTAACATCAACAGTTTTGGATCTTAGACCACGACAGTTCCAAGAAACGAAAGGACCCATCAAGTATTAGATTTGGAAAGTGTGTTTTTTGTACTAGAAATTTGATTTGGTGAAACCTCGCAACTCATTGAGATTTCATCATCATCCTCTTCAGATGGATGTAGAGATAGTAGTTCAGGATTTTTAGAATTAGAACTAAAAATGTCAGGTCTTTATGGACTACGCCTTGATTTGCTAGTCCCAATGCGACCGAATTCTGAGCATTCGACTTTTTTAATTTTATTATTAATTGTGTGGGTGAAAGGCCTCGTTTGGAGAGTCTCAATTTCAATGAATTTTGCGATTTTGATTTCCGGTAATTATTTTTATCAGGAGCATTGCCTGCCAATGTTCCCGTATCGGTATCAGATGACTTTTCACTGGAGTTTACTTGATTTTGAATACAATTTTTGCAGGAGCAATTTTTGCAGAAAGATTTTTGTGCGACAGATGCATAACTTATACCAGGTTTTGGGGTTCGAGATAATATTTTTCTTTTTGCTTCGGGATAAGAAATATTTTCCTTAATCTTAACGGTTATAATTTCTTTTTCTACTTTCCAACGTGGACAGTCTCTTGAGAAGGAAGTATGGTTTCCATTGCAGTTTACGCACTTCTCTTCTGTTTGACACTGTTGGCTTTCATGGCCTTTCTCTGCACTGCGGGCGCAAGTTATTTGCACACGGCAGGCGGTCTTAGCATGTCCAAAACGTTGGCATCGGTAGCACCGTAAGGGATTCGGAATGTACGGGCGCACGGCTAACTTCATATAACCCGTTTTAACCGTTTCTGGTAATGTTGGGTTTTGAAATGTTAGGATAAGATGTTTAGTGGGGAGGAGTTGTCCATTTCGCCTAACTGAAATACGGCGCACATGCGTCACTCCTTCGCCCTTTAAATCTTTTGTGATTTCTTCTATCGAAGTATTGAAAAGCTCACCGCAAGTTATAACGCCTTTCGAAGTATTCAAAGAGGCGTGAGCAGCGACTTCAACAGGAATCGTGGCTAATGCTTTTAATTTTATGATTTGCTTAGCTTGAACACGAGATGAAACCTCAGCAAGTAAGTCCCCAGAACGAAGCTTGCGAATTGAAGTACTTTTGATGGCTTTTTCCACAAGGAAAGGTGAAACTGAATGAAATGTTTCATTTTGCTCACTAATTCGTTTTATAATGAAAAAGTGGTCAAAGTATTTTTCTTGAAATTTGGTTTGGAAATTCTTTGTTGAAACATTTTGTTGCCCACTGAAGGGAGCAGATGATTTTTTGCCCATACGATATTGATGGGGATTCGGGCCCGACGGCACCACCCACCACGGAGTCCAACAAGGGAAGGCAGCCACCGGCTCTGGCTATTCCCAGCCTCGGCACTTACCTCAGTGCTAGCCAGTACCTATACGGAGTTACCCCCGGGGACAGTGACCACCCTTAACGCCAAGCCCAAGGAGTAACCCCTTCGCTTGATCCCTAGCAAATCAACCACACAGGTGGCTGGCGACCAGCCGATTGATACACCGGGGACCACAGTGCACCACCCGTCTAATGGGTTGCCACGCACGGCAAACACGTGGGGGTATTTGCTGTCCATGAGAAACAGGAAGCAAACAGAGCGGCGACAGCTTCTCATGGTAGCTCCCTCGCCTACCCTCGAGGGAAAGAACGAAAGACGATAGCAGAAGGTGTAGTAGAGAGTAAACGTGAAGGGAGTATAGATCCCTGGGTACCTCGGGATTGGGACACCAGTACTCACTTAAAGTAGGTGAGCCCCTGAGGGGGATACGATAAAGAGAAACATGCTCTATATGACAGTGTGCTGAGCTGATCAGTTGAGATGCTTTGTACATAATGTGTTATGAAGTTATTTAAATCATTAAACATCGCAACAAGATATCGACATCATTACAGTTGGAAACATCGAAATAAAACATAGCAATGATTCCAAACTTTTCTTGCCCTAACTTGTTATGCATAAAGCTTCTTCTTCGTAAGCATGCGAACTGACAATTTTTCTCGGTTTTACATTTTATCACTCATAATTCTTGTTCTTAAACGCTAATAGTGTTTTTGTATTCTGTTTTGGTAGTGTATTATGTTAAATTTAAAGTTTTTTTTTTTTTTATGAAAAGGCACCATTTGGTGGATATTTAGAATTTTTTTTTGAAAATTCTGTGAGTGCATCTCATGTACAGTCTATATACCAAATTTCATATACAATCCATTCATTCCGTTTGTGTTGTAGGATGCTGTTTATAGGTGAAGTTTAATTATAACTATCCTGTACATATTTTCAACTACATTAGTTTTATGAAATCAGGGTTTCTTAGAATATGTATCATTATGTACAGACCTTCATAAGTAATCCGTTGTATGTTTCAATTCATTCAGTAATATTTTATAAGAAATGTTTTTGAATATACATATATTTTGAGTATATATATATATATATATTATGTGGTTTATTTCTTCGTTTTCGCTAGTATAAAAGAGATAGTCTTTTATATTAAATTCAATATATTATTACATACCATATTTTACATTTCATATGTAGTATGATACTTAAACTGGTTTTTCAGAACTAACACTACCGGGATTTTTTTATTTACAGTCTTTAGTGCAACGAAAGAACATGTGGAATTCAAGCGATTTTATATGATTGAAAACTAATGTGAAATACTTTCGTACTCTTCTTCCATAATTTCTTTTGACAAATTTTTATATTCTGCAATTGAAGAGTTATTTTATATGTTATAATTTATATTATTTTAAAGACAACGACTCTCAAAAATTTTAAATGTCTTTAGCTCAACCATCATGAAAAGATTTGATGTTTCCATTAAACATATAAAGTTAATTTCAACTTAACAATGTTTGCTAAACTTGAATTTGGTTGGAAAATCCATGTATCATGAATAAAATCCTAATCCTTTAAAACAGATTTATAAATAATTATTATTATGACAATAATCATAGAAATCAAAGTAATGGCTAATAATTCTGAATGAAAAAAAAAAAAAACATAAGATTGTCAATAAGATTTTTAGGAGTATAATTTCTTTAAAATTTCAGTCTTTCCTTTCCCTCCAGTTTTGTTTGCAATTGCACATACCATTATGAATAACATCAATGAGGCTTCCCAATTTCTTCGTATTAAGAATTAAAATTGATAAAAAGTCATTCATTTTTAATATGATAATATATTTTCTGATATAATATAAATTGACATAAAACTTGCATAATATTGGTTGTTTTTAATTTATTTTTCATCTTTATGATCTACAGTAATTAATTTGCCATTCTTTGATTTCTATTCGGATACGTCTCGTTCATAAACATTAGCTCCTTTGGGGTTTTTTTTTACAAATTTTTTTCAATATAAAACACATTTCTCAACACACTTAGTAATAGAATGCCTTTGATATTCAATAGGAATTTAACATTATAAGAATTTAACAATTAAAGGAAATAAAAATAACTTTAAATAAATAAAATATCATAACTTTAAATTTAATATTATAAGAATTTAACAATCAAATGAAATAAAAATAACTTTAAATAAATAAAATATCATTATTATTCCTGAGAGATTTGTTTTTTATTTTAAACTAATATCCTTTTTACTGTCAGACTTCATTGAATTTTTGTAGAATTGAACTGTAGAATTGATTTTTATAATTGATTTTTTTTTATTTCTGATTTTAAAAATTACCAAATGATCTCAAATTCTCATAGAAATTTTTATCGAATTAAATAAAATATCTACATGAAACCAAGGAAATGAATTTTCTTCTTCACAAAATTAAAATATTTGAATCTCTGAATATTCCTTTAGTATACTAGTTTTAATGAGAAATTAAGATCTCTTTATTTTCTAGATATACCCATAAATTATTCATGTACACTTCATAGCTGGCACATGTTTCTGGTGATCAAGTATCTCATTGACCAGTGATTCTCAACCTGTGGGGCGCGCCCCCCTAGGGGGGCGCGAGCACAATTTTGGGGGGGCGCGATCATATCCAAGAGAAAATGCTACTTAAAAAAATGATTAAGTGACTGAAAGGAAAGAACACACACACACATACGAAACAAAATACATTTCGACACATTTAATAATTAACTTATTAAATTAAAACAACTTACTAAATGAAAAACAAATTTAATAATTATTAGTAACTTCCTTGGGTCTGTCTTGCAGAGAAAAGTTTTTCGGAGGAGGGTTTAATATTAGAAATAGATACTCTCAATTCTTTTTCTATGTTTAGCTAAGATGTATATTTTGTTTTCAAAGAAGCCACCGCAGAAAATCCAGTTTCACAAAAGTATGATGTTGAAAATGGTAGTAGGATGCGAAATGCCCTTGTTTTTAATGCAGAAAACTAATCATCCACTCCTGCCCAAAATTCAAAGAGTGATTTATTACTAAATTGTCTTTTGGTTTCGCCGCTTGCCGTGAAGTCTATGAAGGTTTCTTCCTCTTTAATTGAGAGTCCTTCGGGAGTATTTTGAAATGGATCCCTCACCCACTTGTAACTTGATATCAGTTTGTCGTCAGTAAGAAAGTACTTTTTTAAAATTCTTTGCTCTAGCATTTCTAAATGATTTTCAATGGTTACAAAATCAACTTTTACAACTGTTAATCAGCTTTGTAAGTTTTAATGCAATCATTCAAATTTGCAAACATTGTTAAGTTTTCTTGCTTTAAATTTCTGCTCCACAATTCCAATTTCCTACAAAAAGCATTAAATTTATCACTCGTATCCAATATATGTGTATTTGCTTCTTGAAGTTGAAGATTCAAGTTATTTAATTTCTCGAATATGTCGACCATGTAACTCAATTTCATCACAAATAAACTATCGCGAAAATTCTTTGCTTCCGGTTTGTTTTCCTCTTCTAGGAAAACGGCGATTTCTTCTCTTAATTCATAAATAAAGTTGCAAAATCTTTCCTCATGATAATCATCTTGCCGCACAATAAAATAGTAACATTGAATGTACTGCACCCATGTCTTTACAAAGCGCTGAAAAGATTCTTGATTTCAGGGGTCTCATTTTTATATAATTTACTACGGTTGCAACCATAGTTAACACAGTATTCAAACCAGGACTCATTTCTTTGGAAGCCAAAGTTTCTATGTGGATCATGCAATGTGTCTAGATGTACTGTGGCGATTTTTGTTTCACAAGTGCTTGAATACTTTGGAATCCTCCGGACATAGAACGAGCACCATCGGTGCATATTCCGAAGCAATTTTTCCATTCTATGCTTGCCTCGTTCATAAAATTATTTAAGATAGCAAATAATGTGAGTGCTATTGCTTTGAGTTCTATTGGTTTGCAGAAAAGTAATTCTTCAACTACTGACAAGGCATCACAAAATCTAACATAGGCAATGAAATGAGCATCTTTATTACTATCTGTTGCCTCATCAAGTTGTATAGAAAACAATTTGTCACGTAGCTTCGACAAAAGCTGACACTCTACAACTTCAGCTATATCATCAATTCGACGGGCAACAGTATCATTTGAAAGAGGTATAGACTGCAATTGTTTTGCAAAATTATCTCCAAACATAATTTCTACAATTTCAATTGCGGCTGGCAAAATAAGCTCTTCACTAATGGTGTGAGACTTTTTACATCTGGCTATTTTATATGAAACTTTGTACGAGGCAATTAAAGCTTTTTCATTCACATACAAAGTTTTTTTAAACAATGATTTTTGCATTTCATATGATTTTAGTTTTAATTCGAAGAATTCTCTGTATTTGTTTACGTACTCACTATGAAGCGTTTCCAAATGTTGTTTATTAGGTTTCATGCTGTCTGCCGCCAACATTTTTGATCAAATGATACACAGGGGCCTTTCTTCATTTACTTCAGTACTAGTGAACCCAAAATTTAAGTATTCTTGAGAATATTTTCTTGATTTTATTTCCGGAACCACGCTCTTCTGTGTACTTGTTAATACTTGTCTATCGTCTAATGCTCGCTTACGCCCGCTTAAAAAATTATTCATGGTTCTGCATAAGTCTGTTGCCGTGAATATTTAATACGGTGAATTGCAATTATACGAAAATATATATAACATACACATTCAGAATAGATTCAATAGTGATAGAAGGATCGACTCGAATGAGATTGACTGGAATTGAAATTGGCGTCATAGAACTTCCTCCTTCTCCGTATGAGAAAACATTTTTTCACATTTGCGCATGCTCCTAACTTAACTTTTAAGCTGACCAGACAAATTCCAGACAAATCGAAACTACTCGAGAAACTGTGAGAATGCTCGACATGGCGGGACGCAAAAGCAATAAAAAGGCATAGGATTCTTGTTTTGTTAATGCTGAGGATCGGTGTTGCAAAATGTCAATAAATTTCCTTATTCTTGGTAATTTGTAAAGCTTAAAATTAAGGTTGTAGTGTAAGTTTAGCTCCAAAATACTCAAAATACATTATTATTGTATACTTTTTATTGTATGTGGTGGGGAGGGGGGGCGCGATGAAAATTATGATTGAAAATTGGGCCTTGAATATTAAGAGATTGAGAAACACTGTCATTGACTGATCACATCTCTCTAATTAGAAGCTTTAAGCTACGAACTGTGCTTAAAACCGACAAAATGACCCTTATCTGAAGATAGAATCATATTCAGATCTCGTCATATTTGCTTAATTTAAGTAAGAATAATTTAGTGAGTTATATAAGAATGATATAAAGGTATTGCAGTAATATAAATGTATTTCTTTAAGTTATAAATTATTTATAGCGATAAAAAAGATATTTTAATAAATTTTTCAAATAATTTCAGTAATTTAAATTATTTCATATTTTAAATAAAATTAAATAAATAAACTAATAATAAATAATAAATAAATCATTTGAAGCATCTTTTTTCAGAGCATCGTTATTTTTGGCAAATTATTTGTGAATCTATTAATTTTCTGTAAGAATGATAATTTATAATCAAGTTGCGTGACATTTGTAATTTATTGTAGAATGTAAATAACAAATTATATACGCTTATTAGCATACACAATCATAAAAATATTTTAGAATATTTTCCAGCATGTTGAATGTATTCAAAATATGAGAATACTAATAAATAATACAATATGACAATTTCTTCTACAACTGGAATTTATAACTTACTATAATATCGCAAAGTTTTTCTTTGATTTTATAAAATATCATAATTGAATCAAATTTCTACTTTTACAATATTTTATTTTTATAGGAAGAAATGTTTTTCTTAAGAAATGAGCTTTTATTATTTTTGACGGCATTAAATGTTGAATCTTGTTTCATATTAAGATACATTTTTTCTGTTTTCTAATAATGAGAATTCTTAAGTGTCACTTTAAATAAAGGGAAAAGTTTTACTTCTCCGCTATTTTTTCTTTCTGGTCAACTGAATTTTATGCTTATAAATTCAAGAATCCTATTAGTTTTTATTTAAACCGCAGGCTCGAGAAAAATATTTTAAGTGAATTCTTTCTTTTTTTTTTCTCCTTTTTTCAGTGAGTGATATGACATGTAATTAAGGAAAAGCTTGTTTTCTCCAGATTTCTGGCATATTTCTTTTTCATTTTTTCATGGTTCTAAAATTTAATTATACCTCTCCTTTTGTTTGTCTCTTAAACCTATAACGTAAACAATTTTTTAGTAGTACTTTCAGGATTAAGAAAAGCAAATTGCATCGAATGAATCTGGAAAGAGCTAATGTAGGACACATTGGCCATTTAAAAAAATGTTTATATATTTTAAAATGTATATTCGTTTACTAGCCTGAAACAGAAAATCATTGCATTGATACAAAAATAACAAAAACAAAGTTTTTCTGAATGTTATAATATTTTTTGTGTATCATTTCGAAGTAGAATCTTTATCTTAGCAAAATTTATTCCACTAAATTGTATTAATTACAAAATAAAATTGCAAAACGTAAATAATTATCCTGAAATAATTTGTACGCTCTAATGTAAATATTAATTCTTTTTAATAAAAAAGTAATGTTTTATGTCATGTAGTCATCATGTCTTATTAAGAAGAAATGTTTCCATATTAATAAGAGTGGCAACTATTTGATTCGTATATATTTTTGATTTCACATTTTCAAACGATTTTGACCAAATGAGACTAATTATGTAAAGAAAATAGCTTCCCTCTACAGTGCAATTTTCTTCTTTATCGGAACGCGATTAGTATAGCCAAAATAGGGAAATTATTGGTCTAAAATCCAAGCATCTCAATAATGTAGAATGCGATTTTTATTATTTCTATATGAGAGTCATAAATGATTGCTATTTTCAATAACTGGAATATCAGATTCCAACCAGATAATAAAATAATTACAGAGTAACTTAATCTGTGAACGGTTATATATGTGAACAGCTGCATTCCATTTGAAATGTTTCAGTAGTTTTCGAGACAGTCATTTTTTTTTTTTTTTGCTTCACCATTATTGTGGTGACAATAATGTTAGAGATTTCTTAAGGATTGTAATTTCGCTCTTAAGAGATCTCATTAGAATTTGTAGTGTATTTTCCCTCTGATAGGAAAGTTCATGTTCAGAAACTGTGATATGAATATAGTGAATAAAAAAAATCTGTTTTAATAGAGAAGGCATCTACAGTTTATCTGAAGCAGGGAACGAATATTTTGAAAATATCATATTATATAATTACTTAATACAATGATACAAAGTATTAAATTTAGTAAATAAAGTGGAAACTCCATTAGAATGAATTGCGATTCGAATTGATAGGAAAAGCAAAATGATAATTCATTGAGAGTGTGTGTGTGTCGACAGTTTGGTAAAGTTCTTCTTATTATTATTTTGGTTCAATATTAATAATCCATTCAGTTTTATCTTTGAATTACTTATCTCTCTCTATCTATCTGCATTATGTTCATCCCCAATAACACATTGCAAAAATGAAAGCAATATGTGGAAAATTGTAATAATTGCAGGATTAAAGTACAGTAGAAGTCCATTAGTTTGGCATCCAACAGTCCGGAATGCCCGATAGTCCGGCATCGCTCCGGAAAATTGTAAAAATTTTGGTTTTCTCCTAAAGTGTGTCTTTAATGCAAATAAAACCGCTCGAGAGCTATTCGGAAGTTTTCGGGGTAGTTGGAGATCATCCGGAAGCGCTCGGTATTGTTCGGAAACAATTAGCGGCCGGCTAGTCTCAGCTGTCACAACTAATTCAGGTGCAATGCAGCTCCGTTAATCAATCAGGAAGTGTCTTCGCCATTTTTTTTGTGCGTTGTTGTTTTGTGTCCATTCACATCGCAGTAAACGTAGCTTTTGAAACTGTTTATAAAAAAAGTGATTTTCGTTCTAACTGTACAGTGACCATGTTTTCAAAACCTAAGCCTTCGAGATCAAATGGAGAGAAACGAAAACACGTAACACTGACTCTCAATCAGAAACTAGAAATCATCAAAGGCTAGAAAAAGGCGAGAATAGAAATGTTTTAATGAATGAGTTTAATATTGGCTCATCAACTATTTATGACATTAAAAAACAAAAAGATGAACTAATGAAGTTTGCTTCATAATCGGTAACAACTGAAAAATTGGCTTCTAGACAATCATTAAAAAAACCAAAACTGGAACAGCTAGATAGTGTATTGTTCAAATGGTTTAATGCAGTACGTTCTGAAGAAAAGCCGGTAACAGGGCCAATGATTGTTGAAAAGGCAAAGAAATTCGGCAAAGATTTAGGAGTTGCTGAAAGTGAATGCAATTATTCTGATGGTTGGCTCAGAAACTTTAAGTTTCGGCATGGAATTCGAAGACTTGATGTAACTGGAGAAACCCTTTCAGCAAACCAAAACTCTGCAGAAAAATACAAAGACGAGTTTGAGAAAATCGTGGCTGATAATGATTTAACACCTGAACAGATTTACAATGCTGATGAAACAGGGCTATTGTGGCGATGTTTACCAACATCTACACTAGCTGCGGGAGGAGAAAAAGCAGCCAAGGGTTTAAAAAAAACAAAGACATATTAGCCGTTTTGCTATGTGCTAATGCGTTTGGAAACCACCGAGTAACCCCTTTTGTGATAGTTAAATCTGCAAAACCCAGGGCTTTTAAGAATGTTACACACTTGCCTGTCCAATACGATGTTCAATCAAGTGCGTGGATAACTGCCGCCCTCTTTAAAGACTGAGTTTTTCACCACTTTGTGCCTGAGGTCAAAGAATCCTTCAAAAGCCTTGGTCTTCCAGAAGATACTAAAGCCATCCTTCTTTTGGACAATTGCAAAGCCCATCCGCCAGTAGATGAGTTATTTTCTGGAAATATTGTTGCTACTCTGCTCCCACCTAACGTAACATCTTTGATTCAACCCATGGACCAAGGGGTTATTCAAAATTTTAAATGCTTTTATAGAAGATCTTTTATTCAAGGCCTGTTAAATGCCGACTGTGACGTGACTGATTTTCAAAAAAAGTTTACAGTAAAAGATGCCGTCTATGCTATTGCACAGTCTTGGAACCAGGTAAAAAATACAACACTCCAAAAATGCTGGAGAAAACTTTGGCCAGCTGCAAACCCTGTATCTGACCTAACTCTACAGACTGATGAGGAAGAAAACCATCAAGACGCTCTGACCAAAGTTTTGGATGTCGTTAGAAGTACTGACAATCCCTTTAAAAACCTGCCTGAAGATGAGGTAGAGGAGTGGCTTTTAATCGACGAGAATGAGCCTGTTGAACAAGAACTAACCGATGAGGACATTATCACCATTGTAGTAAACCCTCAGCCTACTCAAAATCTTGAAGAAAATGACTCAGATGCCGAAACGGAAGAAAAGGAAAAAATCAGCTGGGCAGAAGCTGCAGAATCACTAAATAAGTTTATCTCTTTTGCTGAGGCTAGTACTAGCTACAGTGCTTCAGAAATTATTGATTTCCATATTATTAGAAATAAATTTTATACTAAACGCCAAAAGTCAAGAAAACAAAAAGACATTCGTGACTTTTTTAAATCTAAGTGAAATATGTTTTACAGTACGTGTGCATACATTATATGAAATGTAAAATAAACTTTGTTGTATGTATTTGCATACTGTATTTTTAGTTTAATTATTAACCTAATTGTTCTTATAATTACCGCCCGATAGACCGGAATTTTCGGTAGTCCGGCACCGAGCCGGTCCCGAACGTGCCGGATTATCGGACTTCTACTGTATATATAAATATATATATATATCGCTTATTATTAATATTATACTGCCATTGTTAATATTGATAGGTTAGGTAATTATTAATAATGAATAATTATTTACACTGGCCGTAACTTATATATTGATTAGCTGGATTAATAGCAAAACTTTTTTTCTAAATTTTAGTTAAGTTGATTGATGAATGAAATCAGTCATTTTATAAATATTACTGAATGGATTTCAATAACAACTTCAGTGAGCCTACATCCTCAACGTAGCTCAGAAAATGATCATCACTTTAAAGCAAATACTTATAGTATTTCAAAAACAAATAAGAAATAAAGACATGCTTTGAGATTTGATAAATAATTCTCCAGATCTGCAGAGAACAAATCATTTATTAATCATGGATCGATGAATTACATCATTAAAGGATGAACTCTACATCCGTTTAAGTTTCAAAGAAGTTACAATATTCCAAGTTTGCGTGTTAAATGAAGAAAGACCACACTTTGAATAAATAATTTTGACAATGTATTTCAAACAATTCGTTACTTTACATCAAAATAGATGTGTAAAGTAATGGATATTTCTAAAGATTTTATATCTTAAAAATTTAATAATTAAAATTTAAAAAAAATTATATTATTTTTTAAATATATTTCCTTGTAACTTCTTTGTCTTTAAAATTATATAAATAATTAGTATATTTTAATTCCACATATATATATATATATATATATGTATGTGTGTGTGTATACATATATATATATATATAATAGGCTGAATAAAATAAAGAAATGGAGTCAAATGCCACAGAAACCTTTCTAGATTAATATATCTTTAGAAATTTATAGTATATGCTAATAGGTGGTGCGGTGGCATGGTGTTTATGCTGCTGAATCAGTTTCGAATTTCATTGCGTTTGAGATTATTAAGAGAAATTTCATCGCTAATACTGAGCTCAAAAAATATTAGGTAACACCTTCAAAGTAACTTTATGCTTCATATGAACAAAAGGAAGAACAGAAAAAGGATTAAAATCAAGGAGCAATCACCTAAATATAGAGTTACATATCATGTCATATTTTAATTTATATAGTGTTGATATTTCACATTTTCTTCGAATTTAGAAAAAATGGGGGGCCAAAGAAGAAAAATGGTAAATTCTGTAAGAAATGTTTCTGTGAAGCTTAAAAATGGTGTGTTCCTTTATTCACCCGAAGTTTTATATCATCACATAAATATGGAACATAATTGACAAAAAATGCTCACAAACTATTAAAATTGATAACGGCAATTAAGAGATTTAGATTAATTACTCATTGTTGCTGTGAATTTTACTTTTAATTCTTAGCCATCGTTATTAATATAATTATGAATAAACAAAATGTTATAACTCCTTCTCAATTTATTCTACATAAATATTTGTTGATTTGATGATGTGTTTGTGTGATTTAAAATCGGGTTTCAATTTGTATTTAAGGAATATTGCATCGTATTAAAATATAAAAAGCTAAAAACTTTTAAATATTTCTGAGATTTTGCCATCGAGATATTTACTCAACATCTTAGAATTCCAACATTCAAAAAATGTTACTTTTTTATAAAATTCACAGAGAAAATATTTTTAACATTAAAATTATTTGAAAAAATAAAATAACCTTCACAGTACAACATGAGAAACATCGATTATTGGTATAAAAAGTAACAGGCATAAAAACATTGATCACTTTATCAAAATAATAATTTTTCATTTAATAAAAAAAATCCTTTTAAATTGTTCTTTATTTATTAATCAGATGAATGAAAATAATTATTTTTCCAAGATTTTTGCTTTAAGATTATATATTCCCATCACATTTCCTAATTAATAGCTGAAACTAAATTCATCTCCAATTATATCCATGTCGAATTTAAGTTATCTGGAGACTTTCCAATAAAAAATTTCCATTTTTTTTACAATTTAGTATTTTATTCCATTTTCAAATTGTAGCATTCTAAGTACAATTACTTTTCCCTCAGGTATTAATGTTTCTTTACCATAATTTTTTAAACCGTTATTAAGATATCAGTACTGAATTTAATTTAGATGTCCATTGAATATTAAAAAAAGCGGATGGTGTTTTTGAATTAGCATGACTGAAATAGGGAATTTCCCTGCAGATTAAGGCAGAATAAATTAAGGAATTTTTATTTAATGTTAATTTAGCATTAAAAACTATGGTTTTATTGAGCGGTTATCACTAAATGTTACGGATATTCCCAATTGTAGGTTAAAGTGATTTTCTTCAAAATTCTCGGAAAATATGACAGTAATATTTGCATTTCCAGGTAAATATGTAACTAAAAGATTTACTATGAGCAATCAAAAGCTACGTTGTTGCAAAATTAGTTGTGGTTTACACGAACACATAGTTTATCTAGTTTTACTAATAATGTATGCTAAAAGTCATGCGAATACATTAATTTAATAAAACGTTTGTGTCTTATATTGGAAAACAGCGAATACTTTTAATTAAAACAGCTTATGTGTTTATTTAAGGACAGAAACGAAAAAGGGATTTATTGGGCATCAATTGTAATTTTAAAAGCTTTGATTATTTACAAAGTTAGTTTTTTATGCTTAGTTTTATAAGCTGACTGTAAAAATGCGTGTGCTTTTTAAAATGCATTGTAGAATACAGTATCTACTCAAATTTGAATGACTGCATATGTGGTTTCAATAAGTGCTCAAAAATTCTAAATAATAAAAAAAAGTATGGGGAATACAAATTTTATTCCGTTTACTATAATTGGCATGAATTTGTGCTGTTATTTATTATGTTTCAATATGAGTGGGATTCTTTTCTATCAGCCACATTTCCTTATTTTAAACTCAATTTGTATAAATTGAAAATATTTTCACAGCAATTTATTTTGAATATGGAAACTATGAATATAGGAATCGAGGTGGTGAAAGACGCCAGTTCATATTAAGAAACTCCTAGATTTCTTTCGTCTTAGAGAGTTTTCTTCTGTCAAAGATGTCAAAGATTGAGTTTATTAGATAGCCGTTATAATCACAAACAGAAACACTTCAATCATTTTTGGACTTAAATTATTTAAATTATAATAACATGGATGTGCATTTAGAAATTAAAAAAATTCTCGTTTCTTTATAACATACTTTTTCAAAGTTTCAAATAATATTAATATAGATTTACAGAAAATTTATCTAGATTGGTCTGGCCTATTTATCAAAAAGTATATCTGAAACATGATTATGTCTTTATTCCTATTCAAAGTGTGTGAAACTCTCCTAATTTATCATTATCAATAACCTCTCTGTCATGAATGATTATAATCCTGCATTTAGTGAAGTCTTGCAATTGTAGTTCGCTAGAAGATTGGTTCCCTTCTGAATATTCATCCTGTAACAAAAATAGCGGTAATAGTACTTTTCACCATAAAAAAATAAGCAGAAAATCTTTAATAATACTTTTTGCCTTTTAAAACTCTTGCTAAACGTACTTGTTGCCAATAATTGATGATTCCATAACCTAAAAACCTTGTTAAATCCCTTTCTCGATTAAAGAGCAAACAATACACAATTTTCCATGGTGAAAAAAGAGAAATCAGTTATAGGAGTTAGCATTTTAATGCTACAAGATGGTGATAACAGAATTGTAAAAATTGTCCCATTAGTGGAATTTATAAGAAAAAAATACCATATGAAAAATAAATATAATTTAAAAGTTTTGATAGAAAACATATATAAACAATTTTTGGTAAAATTAATGAAAATGTAGCATTTAAAAACTCCATACCTTTGGAGTCAAGCAGGTTTCATAAAAGAATTGAACTCATACTCAGAATATATTGAATTAGATATTTCCGTGTGGAACCCTAACTAAATTTTTTGAAGGTAGTAAATAGGGCTTCTCATTCCTTTCCTAAGGACTGTGATGATGATTGTTACCATAAAATATATCATGGATTTTTTTATAATTGTATTGTAACAAATGATATTATTATGAATAAATTGAAAGTGATTGTATCATAACTAAATTGAAATTTAAAAAAAATCCTGGTCCAAATTCTATAGCTAAGAGATCTCCAAAAAATTGCACGACATGCATACACGTTGTTAATTTTTTTAAATGTTTTGACTCATGTTTTTGTATCAAGACTTTTCCTTGCTATTAGAACAAATTCTAGAGTTGCCTTGATTTCCAAAAATTATGGTGTTTGTATCGCCCATTTAGATAATATAAAGAATGTAAATTTATTCTAACCATTTCGTAAATAATTTGAAATATCACTTGTCATTAAAGGGACTCATTGTTAGAAAAGTGACTTGAAGTCTGCACAAAGATAATTGTTTCAAGAAAAAGCAATTGGTTTTATTCAGTAAAAATATGCTGAGATCGCCATACTGCAACCTAAAGAATTTTTTTTAAAAGGACAAGCGGAAAATCTTGGTATTCTTGGACAATAAAATAAATTTCGATAATCTTGGAAGCATTAATAAAAACCTAGCAAATATTAGAACATTATTCTGAATTTTTAAAAAGACAAAACACTCCAGTGAGCTTACTTGTAATAGTTGTCGGAGCTTTTGAAAGATATAATTGCAACTTCATCCTAAGGCCATTCCTGAAAGTTGAGATTTTTGCAACAAGGGATGTACATAGGGATCAGTTTCTAGAAATTTTCACTATTATTATAAAAGATTTTTTGGAAAACATCCTAATTTTCTATTCTTATAAAACTATTGCTTTTATAGATAGCTTATATCTTGATTTTCAGGGAGAATTCCTTCCAAAATATAAAAAGAAAAGAGCAGCTCGCTCTTGAATTTATATTAATCTCGACAATGAATATCAGATTATGTTTTAATGACGTCATATTAAAAACTATGGTCTTGGAGAACAAACTAATGAAAAATGAAAAATTAAGAAAGATGTCCTTACTAACAGCATCATTCTTAATAAATTCCTTCTTACTTTGTGAGGGAAATAAAATATTTTGGTTTTGTGCTTGACAGTAAATTCTATTAAAATAAATATATTTAGTATATTTCAAACAATCGGGGAAAAATTCAACTTGGATTTAATAGAATTGCTAGAAATAGTTTGGACGGAAGTCCAATGCCTCATCAATCATTTTCAAACAAAACATTCTCCATTTATTCTTATTCTCCATTCTCCATTCATGAATTCTTAGGTAATAGAATGAAAAAAAAAATCCATGAAATTTCACTTCTAAGTCTCCAAATATCACCTAGAAATTTATAATAATTCAAATAAAGTTCCCATATATTCTAAATAATTTATCGATAAAAAATCTGAAATTTATTTTCCTATAAGTTTTCAGGTTAATGAAATTCTGAATTGGTTCAGTTGATACAACCAATATTAAATTTAAGGAAGGTGAATTAGAGGAGAGCTAAGTTTGAAGATCAACTAGAAAGTTCAGTATATTTTAGAAATTAGAATAAGAGCATTACGTATTCTGTAAAGGTAATCTGATTAAAGAATTCTTGTAATGAGATTTCTGATTTAGTCTTTGTGAGACTTTTTTTCATTCCAAACACAAGATTTCTTGGATTAAATGATGTTATTTTTCAACTCAAAGTAGCTTTTAAAAGATTCTTGCTCTTCGTTTAATAATGAATTAAATTAGTTGTAAAAACACTTTAAATGTAACACAAACAAATAGTTTAAACGTAAGAAATGTAATGGCTTCAAAAACAACAAAATATATTTAATTAGAAGTTTCTACAGTCCAAAAAGATTATAAATTCCGTTTTTTTTATTTTTATTTAATGAATCGTTCTTCTAAATAAGTAAAATAAAAATCAGTAAATGATATATAAGGAATAGTCGGCATTGCTGTTATATTGTGTTAAAAATAATTCTTATAGAATTAATCAAAATAATAGAAGTAACTAAAATGCATAGTATAGAAATATGAGCAGACATTTTTCCAGATTCCTCTGGTTATTTCTTGCTTTTACTGATGCTATATTTGACTTAAAGTGAATAATATTTACTACCAGCTGTACCCGTAGCGTTGCTGCCGTCGAAAAAAATATTGAGTGCAATTAATCAATAATTTGACAATACTTTATCGAAATAGGATGAAAGGTATGGCAATATATAAAATACGAACAAACAAATATTTACTTTTATACATTAAATTTGTATTTTCTTTTAGAATTGGAAAACTTGGTGTTCTTTCAAAATTTTTAATGAAAGAAAATAATTATGGTAACTGTGATTTTCATTAGTTTAATATTTGTACAGAGTTCTCAAATTTAATTTTAGAAAATATGATCAAAATATTTCCTTTTAAAACTGATTAAACATAGAAAATATACTCATACCATAAAATTGTTAGTATAGTTGAAAATATAATTTGTGAAAATTAAGTTGGTACAAAATTATTTGTACTACAATATTTTCGGTATTAATTGCGAAAAAGCTAAAATATATAAATCAACTGAAAACTTATTCAAATATATAAAACTGAATTTCTAAAGTGATTTTTCTGAATTTTATAAATTCATTTCAAAGCCAATTGGCTCCAATCAAAATCAACAAAACAAAGCTGATGGGTAATTTGAGCTCTAAGAGTCATCAAGTGTTTGACTCAGTAAAAAGAATTAAATACGTTATCCATAATCATTGTCATTCAAATATGATTATCTTGCTGTCGTGAGTAAAATAAATAAAACTCAGTCAAATACAGATGCCAACATCGTATCTACTGGTGAGTTTTACAGTACAGCAAATGTTTCGTGTTTGAAACAAAAAAACAAAAACAAAACCTCAAAACAAAAGCATATTAAAATTATTTATTAAAAGAAAATTCAGTAACAATTGTATTAGACAATTTTTACAATCGATAATGATATACTTTTAAACAGAAATATCTTTTCAAGGAATTTTAACATCCTAAATTTTCTCACACCAATCTCCAACGTTTATGTATTATTACATAACAAATATGATTAACACAGTTTAAGGATTTGACTATGGAACACAGATAAAAATAAATGCCATGTCCTTCGCTAATGAATGGAATGTTATAGGTTTCCCAGAGAATCTTAAAGAAATTCAAAATAATCTTTAAGACCAATATCTAAATATTCCAGATAAGCAAGAATAGTATAGATCAGACTCGCAATAATTTTCCAAAATACTTCTAGGTTTTATTTCCCCTTTTCTTGTTCGCACAATTAATAAAAATTAAGCATTGAGGTAAAATCATCGATTGAAACTGTTATTTAATAATTTTAAAATAAGAAAGAAAAAAGAAACGCTTTTGAAACAAAGTAGCAAAACCTTTTTTTGCATGGAAAGTATATAATATCGAAAAAAATGGTAATCAAAATCATGGCAGAAACATATACAAATCATCCCTAATATTTCTTGATTTTTATTATTGAACAATTACGAAGACATTATAAATAATTAGAGTCCATAATAGAATGCTTTTATCTGATCAAAACTAATGAGGAATAAACAGCAATTTTGAGCTTAATAAAAAAATAAATGGACCTAATTTCTCCTGTTGTAAGTGATTTCAAATATACTTACTGTGTAATTCACATTTAAAAGAAAATATATTGAATATAGATTAAAATATCTTATCGTTTTAATATCATAGTCTAAAAATTACTAAATGAATGATTTTTTATATTTGACGGTGATATTAATATTTATTATTTTGTTAGTTTTATAATCAAACTTATTCATTATATAGCTCAGAAGACTATATATAAAATTCAATTTTCAATTAAATATAAAAAACAATGCAAATTAAAAAATGTATTGAAAAGCGCTAAAGAATTGTATAAAGTATTTAAATTTAAATAAAAATTCCAGTAAGTGTAAAGAGAAAATACCTATGCACTATAGGTAACTTATTTTTAATCTGTGAGTTAGAAACTTCATAACAGAAATAATTTTAAGAAAATATGGGAATATTAAATATTATAAAGAACATATTTTCACTTTTAAAATGAGAAATATATGTTTGTTATTATAAAAATAGAATTACATTCATAATAAAACGAAGATTAAGTTTTAAAACATGATAATTAGAGAGTTATGAATGTAATTTAAAAAATAAATATTACAAAATTTATCAAAGCAGATGTCATTTAAATATTCAACAGAAGAAAACATTTAAGACACGCCTGTCATACAATTTCCAAGCTTCTTATTTTTTTCTTCAGATTTATTAAACGAAAGTACTTTAAAAATTTGTAGATGAATTTTGAATGGAACATGTGACAACCAATTTTCCATTCATATGACAATTTTTTCAGCAATAGCTCAACATGGAGTATTAAATTCAATAAGACTCAAATAAAGCTTCAGACAGGCCCAAAAATGATAAAAATTGTGATTTATCGTTTTGTACCACATCTCTGTATTTGCGGCAGCTCCTCCTGCAGGACAGTTGCTAAGGTTACCCGGCCATCCATCACATCCAACGTCAAACGGGAAGCAAATCTGGTATCTTCCACAGATTCAGCGACATATGAAGTTGACACTCAATGAAAACTGATAAATTTTTCAAACACCAATAAGTGGTAGTAGGGTTTTAGTCTGATGCTTTCCATAGAAATATATTTTGGCTGTTTTGGAGTTCAAGCTTATATTTTTAGTAAAAACTATGTTTTCAGTGTAAAACTTCCATAGTTACATAACATAACATTCATTTCATAGTAGATTATATTAAGTAGTTTCGCAATTTTCACTGTCTGTTGATCTAAATTAAAAGTTTATGAGAATAAAAAAAAAACATGAATTTTTTTTAATATTTTTATTTAATTAAAAATAATTAACGCAAGTAATCACTTTAAAGATTATTGAATTGAGTTTCTATTATTGAAAGAAAAAAATAAATTTCATAATAAAAATGTAATTTTTTATATTTGAGCATAATTTTTTTTTATTTCTTAGATTTTCATTTGAAATGCTTTGCTATTTATAAATGGAAATACAGTTATTGTACTTTCTAGAATTACAGGTTGTGCCACAAATTCGTACATTTTTCAAAGTATCATGGTAAAAAAGTAACATACGAAAACAGAATGTGGTTTAAATGTAAAATTTCAGGAAATATTTGTATTGTTTCTTATTAAAATGATTAAAAAATAACCGGTAGAAGAAATATGTCAAATCCAGACGATTTGTGCAAATTGGGTTTAGTTTAGTTTAGTTATATTAACGTCCCGTTTAAAGAAACGCGAGGGCTATTTTGAACGTAATTTTGAACTACGGTCAGATGACGATGTGCAAATAGGGAATACAGGGCTTTTAGAAATGAATCCGTCATTCAATGACAGTAGCTGGCTATCAATACTTTATAGGAACATGACATAAAAAGTCTCTCTTGTGTCATTATACCTTGAACAGAAGGAGGACCGCGGTGGCCTGGTGGTAAGGTATCGGCTTCAGAACCGGTGGGTTTCAGGTTCGAGACTCGATTCCACCGAAGAACCGTCGTATGAGGGGGTCTCTTGCACGTTAAACCTGCCAGGCCAAACGTCCTCTCACTGCTGTGGCGTGGTGTTTAGAGGGGAGTGCCAATTCAGGTGTCATCCTCGTCATTTGACCGTGGTTCAAAATTACGAAGTCCGTCCTAAAATATCCCTCGTGTTGCTTTTAAACGGGACGTAAATATAACTAAACTAAACTAAACTTGAACAAAAGAAACAAATTATATTGAGACTTCATATCATTTCTGAAAACGTGTGTAATAAATAGACAGGCGCCTCTTAGAAGTTGAAGAATATTTCCCTGATAATTTCTATCATAAGAAGTAAACTGATTACGCTGCCATATTTTTACTTTAGCACTGAATGATCTATTAAACACTTAATTTTAAAGAGGTTCACTTTTTTCGTTAAAAATATTTGAAATGGCTTACATTTAGAAAAATATACCACGAAAACATATAATTTAACTATTATTTCAAAGATGAAATATACTGATCTGGAACAATCTCACGCTAAATTCACATGCTCAATGTGCATTTAATAATAAAAAATGTAATTTTATAAACATTTAATAAACGGCAATTTTTGTGCGTATATATTAAAAGATAAGTTTTTAAATTTTTCGAAAATAACAGACATGAATAATAAACAGAAGACAAACACTAAATGAGATGATTAACTGTTTATTCACCAGTCCTAATAAGTTAATTGACTATCAAAGAAGTATTTAGTTTTCTTTCAAGAATGTATCAGTATAAGAGAAATGTCACCGTAAAGGCTTTCATTTTGAATTGAGTTAATAAGACAAGGCTCATTTAACTTTCCGTTGTTTTAATTTAGATTGTGTTATTCATCTTTTGTTTGAGTTTTGTAGGTACTCATTATCATAATGATATCTGTCCACTGCTCAGAACTCTACATTTAATAATGTAGAAATATATATGAATATGTTAAATTCTTTTCCATTTAAAAGTTTTCCTTTTTAATTGATAATAAGTTCATTCTTCATAATAAGTTCATAAGTTTCTTTTTCTGCTTATTTTTGTAAACTATCGAGATCATCTACAAATTACATTAGTTACCTACATGACATTTTTATTCGTAAACATGAAAAAAAATTGAAAACAAAACTTTATGATGTTGCAGTAGAATTCGTTATTGCTTACAGACTATGAATTTGGAATTGAAGTTATGGAAAAATAAAATTATTATATGAAAAAAGAAAAAAAAATGCATTATTGTATAAAATAATTTGCAATATAATATCACTTGTAGTATAATAGATCTTGTAGTGTAATATCGATTATAGTATATCAAAATTTTAAAAATAAATAATTTGTAATGTAATGGCACTTGCAGTAGAATTAATAATATCATAAAACATAAAATCATTTATACGTATGAATAGAATTTTTCTGCTTGAAGAAAAATAATTATATAAAACTATATATTTATAAAGGACTAGTGTTTTCTACTAATTTGGTTTATGAAACCGCGTTCTTCAACTAATTGGGAAGATTTTATTTTATCACCTAATGCGTATTTTTTTTTATCAAATATGCCTTTTATCCTTCAAATGAAAAAGAAAAAATGTTACTGAGAAACAAAATAATTACCCAAAATTTTATTTTTGAAATTACTATGTGTATTGACACTTATCTAAGAGTATTATGTACATAACTAATATCTTTAAAAATTGAAAAAAACTTTATTAATTTCATCTCTGAAAGTAGAGTAATTAAAATCCGTAGAAACCTAGAAGAAAGAACAAACAGAAAAGTATAAGATGTTTAATCTCTTAGTTTGCTAATTACATTAGTATATAAATCAATAAACTTCTCATTATATCTTTCCATTTATAGATCAATGGAAAAAAATTTGCAATTCAGAAGATTGGCAATACTAATTATTTTTGTACAATTAATTTTATTTCTCGATACCGGCAGAGATTTACATATATTATGTTGAAATTTTGAATTACTCAAACATTACAAACTCAAGATATTCAATTTATTTCATAATAGAACCAATTTCATCAAAATTTCCGTAATACCCTGAAAATTCAAACCAAATGGTGCTTCTATCTAGACTTTATAATTACCACTTCTGAACGTATGAAATCTTCCACTACTACAAAAAGTTGAAGTTGCTATTATATTAATAAAACCTACAAATAAGTGAAATGAACTAATGAAAACTTAAAGAAAAACTTTTAAAGATTGTATGTAAATTACTTTTTATAATATTGAATTTTCTAAAATATAACTATATAAGTTTGATAATATTAATTATTTTTGTTTAAAGAATGCTATTTCTCTATAGAGTATTAATAAAAAATTCTTTTTATTCCGAAATAATTTTGAATTAATTAAGCATTAAAAACTCAGTAAATACTGTAAAATTTTGAATTACGTAATTTGAATTAATTTATTTAATACACAAGAGATTTCATTTATTTCTTGATGGAAACAATTCCATCACAGTGCTAATAATACCATAAAATTTAATAAAAAAGAAATGCATTCGCCATCTATTTTTTCATAGTTACTACTTCTTCCGCCGTAGTATGTCTGGTATCTTCCATTACTATAAAAAGGTAAAACTGATATTGTATTAAATCTATAAGAAGAAATAAAATAAAAAAAGGTTAATGGGGAGAAACTTTTAATGATTGTTTATTCATTAATGTTTATTATAACATTGCATTTTCTCAAATAGAACGGTATAAGCTTGATACAATTCATTGATGTTGTTCCAAAAATGATATTTCTGTATATAGTATGAACAGAAAATTCATTTTACTCCAAAAGAACTTTTAATTACTTAAGCATTAAAAACTTAGTATATTCGATTTATTTTCTGATCAATTGCATCAATTTTTCTGCATTACTATGAAAAATAATGAAAAAAATTGCACTGATATCTAATTTTTATAGTTACACTTCTCCTGACAAAGTACATCTGGATTCCTCCTCTACCACAAAGTGGTTCAGTTAATACTGCATAAATAAAATCTAGAAACAAGTGAAATAAAATTTTAAAAAGTTTAATTAAGTGAAAATTTTAAAGATTGTTTATTATTTCCTGTTTTAAAATTTTTATATTTCGAGATTTTTTCAAATGCTATGATATAAGCTTGATATATTCAGTAATTTTGTTTAAATAATGATATTTCTCGAAAGAGCATTGATAGAAAATTCCTTTAGTCTGAAAACATTTTGGAATACGGAATCATATCAAGATATTCAATTTATTTCTTGATGGAATCAATTCCATCAATGTTTCTCTAATGCTATAAAAATAATAAGGTATGTCTCCGTTATCTATTTTTTAGTTATCGCTTCTTCCAGCGAAGTATGTTTGGAATCTTCCGTTACAATAAAAAAGTAAAGTTGCCGTTGTATTGATAAAACCTATAAATAACTGAAAAGAAATTTAAACAAAAATTTTATTGGAGAGCAAAACTTAAATATTTTTATTATAATATGGATTTTTTTTAAACCACTATATGAGCTTGATAATATTAATTCATTTTGTTTAAAGAATGTAATTTTTCAATAGAATATTAATAGATCATTCATTTTATTCTGTAAAAATTTTAAATTACTGAAGCATTTTAAATTCAAGATATTCACTTTATTTCTTCGTGGAAATTAAATAATAATTGGATTTTATTTTTTTACTGTTGCCACTTCTTCCTCCGAAATTCATCTAGAATATTCCACTGCCATAAAATGACAAAATTATAGTCCTCTAAAGTTAATAAAATTATTTTCTCTAAAGTTAATAAAATTATTTTCTCAAAAGTTAATAAAATTATTTTCTCTAAAGTTAATAAAAAGAAATGTCGCTTTGCAATCTTTTCTTTTTATAGTTACCACTTCTTTCAGCTGATTACGATCTGGAATCTTCCACTACTACTAAAAGTTAAAGTAAATATTCCCTAAAAATCTTATAAATAAGTGAAACAAAATTTTAATACAAGATTAATGTTGAGAAAATTTTAAATATAATTTATAAATTCTTGTTTTTTTTAAAATAATTTTTGATTTTCTCAAATATTAATATGGAAGCTTTATGATATTCACTAATTTTGTTAAAGAAGGTTCTTTCTCGATAGTGTTAAAGAAAATTCCTTTTTTTCGGCAAAACTTTTGAATTATTGAAGTATTAAAACACAAGATATTCAGGTTATTTCTTGATGGAACCGATTCCTTCAAAAATTCCATTACACCATAAAAATTAATAAAAATTAGTCCCTTATATCAATTTTTTGTAGTTACTACTTCTTATGGAGAAGCACGTCTGAAATCTTCCACTACTACAAAAAGGTAAAGATGCTAATAAATTAATAAAACCTATAAATATATGAAAGAAAATAAAAAAGATAATAAAGAGGAGATTAAAAAAATTATTTGTTAATTCTTTTTTCTATATTATTGCATTTTCTCAAATATCACGATATAAAAATCTAATTTTTTTTGTATATTTATAAATTATGCAGAATTTCTTTTTTTGTAAGGGGGTGATTAATTTCTTAAATCAAATTGAAGCTCATGTTTATCCTTTTCCTTAATTTTAATGAATATTCATGTTTTTATTTCTATGTTCACCAGAATAATGTTTATAGATTTACGTCAGTTTCTGTTTTTTTTTTCAGAAAATCTTTTGTAAATACGAACAAGCTATTTGGAAAATTCAGTTTCCCACTGTTAATGTCTTTTTTCTATATTAGTATGTCTATGTCCTTTTATTCTAACAAAATAATTTAAAACACTGACGATTGTACCATTTTAGTTCTACAATTTTTTCGTCAATAATTATTATTATTGAATATTTTGATGCATATGAATTGCCAAGATAGTGGTATATTAAGATGTTTTTAAACTTCAAAGGATAAAGAAAATAATCTTAACAATCAAACTGCTGTAATTGAAATTGCAAATAATAAAATTATAATAACTTGTAATTGTCCTTTTCCTGACAAATTTGTGAATTTATTAGGGAAAATATTTTGCATACAATATAAAAAATATTGAAATCTTTTCTGGAAAGAAAGCGCTTTTTAAATGAATGGATTCTATTTGGGCCAATATTGTTCTAATAATCTGTTCATTACTTTCATCTTAAATCCCATCAAAGATTAAATGCCTTCAAGAATCGACTGAAAATTAATAATTCGGGATCAATTAAACAGAATTATTTAAAATTGCAGTCTTTCTTCGATCTTCATTTGAACCAATTAAACATTGCTTTGTTTTCATCTTTGAATAGATTTAAGATGCACTTTAAAGGTTAAAAGTTTGAGAAAGGAATTATCATAATTCTTCATTACTTTATAAGTAATTTACATTT
>JAPMOQ010036084.1:852874-867221 GCA_026543055.1 Argiope trifasciata
ATCAAAAATACCGTATATCAGAACCTTGATGAAGATATATTTCTTGCCGAAATAAAACAGAAATTTCCTGCTGCCCATTCTGGATTTCCTAAACTAAGATAAACCATAAAATGTGCCTTCGTGTCAAGTAGATAAAAACATAACAAAAACGAAATGTTAGTAAATCTCACTTGCTGGAAGCGAATGGCAATCTTCCTAATGACATCTCAACAACACCTGTGGCGTCTTTCTCGTTAAGTACGTCCCCGTAAAAAGGTCTTATACCACAGAATCAGCTTTCTCTGAGCAGAATCGGAAAAACTGTTTTCGACTCCAATGGGAGATGAATGAGCATACAGGAAATAACAACTAGCGTCATTTCATCGAATAATATTGGATTATTGGTTGTTAATAGAATATCTCTCATTAGTGTTGCTGTTAAAAGAAATATATCATACCTTATGTATTGGTTAGACAGAATTAAAGGTGTCTTTATAAAATACCACTTTAGAGGAGAAATAATGTAATTTATTTCATTTTTGATAACATATCAATTTTTCCCAGTTTTAAAACGCTTTGAATTTGATGCTCTGTATATTTGTACAAATTTATACGATAAATAAAACTATATGTGCAGACTGTATTTTACATTCATGAAAATAGATTTATGTGGTAGATGAGGCAATTCTTAAAAGAAACTATTAATTTTTTTTTGTTTTATTTTGCATTTAACAAAATTAATTTTAATTTGCATTTAACAAATTTGCATTTAACAAGTCAAATTCACCTTGTTTCGTTAAATGACAAATGTAATGTAATTAGTTATTTATTATTTGAATATATCTTGAATATAATTGTTGTATTGTCATATGGTTTTAAATGAAAGTTTATGTAAATTTTTGACTGATTTCGGGAAGAGAAACTTAATAACACCACCATGTTTGCTCCAAAGCAAAAAAAAAAAAAAATCAATAAAAAATACCAGTTTAAAAGATCCAAACCATATAAATATTTTGTTTTCAAATTATAATAAAGAATAATAAAACTTTTATTTTACTATAGCATCATTTTATATTATAGTAGGTATATTTCAGCGTTAATGTTTTCGTAATAGCTATTCTGAATTTCCCATCTCGAACAGACCAAAAAAGTATGTATCAATAAAATATGTATATGCATTAATAAAGTATGCATTTAGTAATAAATTAAAAGCTTGGGTTAATTATAATAAACTTAACAGCACAAATTAAATTAGTTCTGAGCTATTATGCTCCTAGTAATATATATTTATCAATATCATTAACTTTCTTGAATTTTTCTTAATTAATTAGTGTATTTTAAAATAAAATATTTGTATTTGAAATTTGAACGAGTATAAATGTAATCCATCATTCCGAATTTTAAGCAGAACTATTTCTAAAACTCAAAGTACAAAAGAAAGCTTAAAAATTATTCATGTATTAGAAAAGAATAATTTTTTTCTAACTAAAGTATCTAAGTTATATTATGAGAGCATATACTAAAAACAATTATTACTGTAATCAAGAGAAATAAATTGCAGTAATCCATTCTGCTTAATTCTAGCTATATTCAAGTAATATCTGATTAAAAATCTTTGGATTTAAAAATTATTTTTAAAATTATCATCATGGAGTTTCGAATTTATTTTAGAATATAGTGATCAAAAATTGAATTGAACTTTAGCATATATGAGTGGTATGCGCACACTCACGCATTTTTAAGAATTATGATAATCTATATGAATTAAATTGCCAATTACAAAACTTCATTTGTAAAAATAAGGTATATTTAAACCAAACATTAAAATTTACATAATTGTTAAAAAAATCCGTATAATAATTTATAAAAAAATATACGATAATGATTAAAAGAATTTTTTTAAATAAATGAACTAATATTCTACAATTTTGATGAAAGTATAATAATTTTAATTATACAACCTACGATAAATTATACAGATATACCTTAGTGGAAAGTAGCTATTAAATATATACACAGGCTACTGAGCAAATTATTTAATTGCTTTTTCGGCAGAAATTTGGAAATAAGGGATGGAGATGCCATATTTTGATATTTTCTGCTGATTTAGATGTCAGTCTCAAACTTCTAGAGTAGCAATTTTCTAAAAGATCTGAAGGTTCATCTACTGCAAAATTCGAATCATGCAAGTAAAATAATTCATTGGTAAAATTACTATTAAATTCCAAGTTCGGGAATTGCAAAATTAACAAATTTCATTATGATATGAGATATTTAATTACTTTGTGGCGTTGAATCTGGCTAAGTTTTGTAAAAATGTATTATTTGTGTATTTAATATATATTTTTAGATATATTAAATGGTATGTAAAAAGTGTCTTTGAATGTGACTAGCATATTTATATTTATCGAAGTTGATTGCTATTATTTCTAATTAGCTAACACTGAATAATTATTTTTTGTTACTTTTAATATGCTTTGTTAAACTGGCAGAGTCTCACTTTCATTTTCATCCATTTCTAGTAAAATCAATGATAAAAACTGCTTATTTCTGAAATAATTTTTCCTTGCACAAAATGACATACTTATATTTATCTTTAATTCTTTTTTTTATCGAAATAAAATTATATTTTTGTTACAAAAGCTCGTCGTTCGGATTAAATCGACTGAGGTGAAAATTTAGCATATCCGTTGTTACATAATTGAGATAAGGTAAGTCTTATTAGTGGTTCTCCAACCAGCCCGAAGGCACATGCATAAATAATATTGAGAGACTGCAAGAGCAGGCTGTCTCAACTGCAACACTAGCGGAAATTGTGGTTGAGTTCAAAGGGCCATCACCAGTCTCGATACAACTCTTCTCCAAGGAAGTACATCTCGTCATCGATGGTAGGAATCAGACCCTCAAATTTTCGTATATCTCCCAGGGGAACTAGACATCATGCCAGTTTAAGTCAAGTGAACATTTCTCTTTTTTTTTTCAGTGGCCCCAACTGGGGTTAAAAGTATGAATTACCTATTTCATATGTCACATTCGCTTAGATAACCTCTTTTAGAGGAGAGGAGAGGATTCACACACTTGGCAAGTAAAATACAGAAGAGGAACAACCATGCCCTAACCTGGATGCCCAGATCTCTGGGAGGGCACGCATCCCCTATGCCAGGACGCTAGATAAAATAATCATAAATTTAGTAAGTTTTCCACCCTCAATTCGAGTTGTCCTTCAGGGAAAATTGAGATAGTGTGAGAGAAGTTATTATTTAATTTCCCCTTACAAATAAATTTCTGAAAATTTTGCAATTTTAAACTCTTTAAAATAACTATTTAAAATTATAAACTATTTTTAAAATAGTTTATAATGTTAAGTAATATAATTTAGTAAATTTATATATTTAAGTAAATATATTCATTTTTCTCTAAAAACAATGTTCATGTATAGATAATTATTTCAAATATTACTAAAACAACCAACTAAAATATTGAATATCATTCCGTTCTGTGATATAAACTTTTTGATTCTTATTCTTATCTTATCTTCGATGCAAGGTATTATGAAATATATATATACTGATAAAAATATTGCAATTCTTTCGGTCAAATAAAAAAAAATACCTAAAGTTTTAGTTATAAATTGTTTCATTTATAATCCAGTATAAAATATGTTTATTCTTTCTAAAACATCATTATTTCTGATTTTTTCTATTTCTTTCTTTGAGGTGATAAAATAGAATTGCGGATAGAGATGTAAGAGAAAGAAAAATAATATTGTTTTTTATTTGGAAGAAAAACTCTTCAAATGAGATTTAATAAATATTTTTCAGATGCGATACAACATGTTAAATGGAGATCATAAATTCACTTGTCCTAATGTCTTTCAGAAATGGGAAAATATTCTTAAAGATTCTCATTTAAGCAATTGCTTTCTTGAAAGTACAAATGGCCTGCTTTATTAATACCTGCTTTCGACTAAGGAAATGTTAGCTGTAACATGGAATATGTTCAGAAAATGGATGCTCCCTATTTTAGCTTTAAGGTATGGGAGATTTATCTTCTGAAAATATGGTTGAATAAAGTTAAAATATGTGCTAATAATAACAAATAAGTTAAATTGGCAGGAATGAAATGACATTGGTCATTTATAATAAAATTTATTTAATATTTCTTTTTGATAAAACATTTTTGTGTTATAAAGATATAAATAAATTTTATGAATACAAAACATATTTTAGAAGCATGATGATATTAATATTAATCGATATAATTCTGAAAATAAATATAAGATGATAAGACAAACTTTAATTAATTGTTTGGTCATTACCTAATTTTCAGAATTTTCAGTATGAAAAAAAATTGAGATATTTTTTTTTAACATTTCAACATCCTTCAATTCGATTTATAATTTAAAAGCAAAAATCTTAAATCTGCCAAAACAAACAAATTCAGATTTATGAATTTCTCAGAAGTTTCATGCAATAATGATGAGTATGTGCTGTTGTGAATTATGGCTCTTTACAAGCTTGTTGACAGTTCGATTTAAGACAAGAGAGCGCATCTCGTTTTTTTCAGTAGCCCCAACGTGGGCCAAAAGTGTGAATTACCTATTTCGTATGTCACATTCGCTTGGATAACCTCTCTTTTCGGGGGGGGGATTCACACACTTGACAGGGAAAACACAGAAGAGGAAAACCATGCCCGACCCAGGATGCTCAGATCGCCGGGAAGTTGTGCATCCCCTATGCCAGGACATTGGATGCAATAACCCTAAATTTAATAATTTTTTGGTAGAATTTTTAAAATAATTTTAATTAATCAATTAATTTGTTATTTTTACTGAAAACATTCTTAAAAATTCTAGGAATGTTATGCAGCATATTATTGATAATTATATTTTTAAAAATTAAAACATGTTTTAATTAAAGATGTATAAGCGTTTAAGATATTAAAAATTTTAAAAATGGATCATAAAATATTTTTTATTATTTAATGAAATTCGAAACATGTAGTTGAAAGTGCCAAAATATATATTGCTGGAGAATAACGATAATGCAACTTTGAAACTACAATTTATTAAATTGATTTCATGTTCCGTTATGAAAGTAATATTTTGTTCCTATTAATTAGAGAAATTGTTTTGATAAAATATTATGTATGTTTTTGCATCATTTAAAATAATGTGAAAGCTAATATAAACATGTATTAATTGCTTTATAATTAATCAATATATTATGTCAGATTCTGAAAATCATCTCGACATCCGTTCTTTCGATAAAAATGAAACATTAGGGCAGAAATAGCTATTGCATACGTAATATCAGTTATTGACATATACTACATAATAACACATCTTTAAAAGTCTTCTTTTTTATCTCTGCATTGTAATAGTGCATTATCTTTTGCTCTTTTTTGTATCCCTTAAAATATAGCCTAAGCAAGATTTTATAGTAATATGAGAAGAGATTAGCTCTTTGGGATCTATATCAGAACTATAAAGTGTGTAAGCAAATTCGATCTAAGAATGATCTAGAAAAAGATTTATTACGCAATAAACGGACAATGAATTTCTTGCACCAGCACAATGTATGTCTTTTATAATCTTCGTCAATTTTTTTTCAGGATTCCCTGTCAGACATTTTCAGTTTTGAACCCGAGCAGTCAGTTTTACATTGAGAATATTGCCTATGATAATCTTATTATCATTGACCTTAATACTTTCATATTTAAAAAATAAAGTAATTAAATAATTAAATTTTACATTAAAATTATGTATACAAATTTCTCTCCCTATCTCGAAGGAATTAAGTGAACGTAATTAATAGATAGAAGGGATATAGTCAAACAAATAAAAATAAAGAAACATATATTTTTGGCAACATCATATAAAAGCTTATCAAAGAAATTATAGAACCTGCATCATGTGTCAAATGCCTTTTAATTGAATATTTAATAATTGTCCTGAAACCGGAAATGTGAGCATTAATCTTTGTACTAACTTTTGTTTAATTTAAAATAATAAATTCTTAGATATTTTTAAGTATTTTCTTAAACTACATCACATTCGTCACATCATATAAATTCTTATCACAAACTATTTCTCATAAATTCCAGAAACTACACGTGTTCAATTTCTTTTGATTGAATATTTAATCATTGTCTTGAAACCAGAATTAAGAGTCAAATTTTCATTCCAACTTTCGCTTAATTTAAAAAATAAAATAATTTATTTCGTGTATTTTCTGAAATTATATCTTATTCGCCAAAAAATTACCACCGCACACTGAAATTAGTATAAGCAGACACCGCACATTGAACTAATATTACTACCACACAGTTTGAATATTGAGTCATCATTCTTTGCCAGAAGAAAGCAAGTATGCAGTTCATATGCAAAAAGGAACTCATTTAGGTTGGCCACAATTTCATTAGATAGAATCAGGCATTTCTTACTTGGCTATATATAGTGCCTCCAAATTTTCATTTCCACTAAACACCGTTTTGAAATAATGGATATTTACAAAATGAAACATGGTTAAAATAAAAATAAAAAAGTCAGCATGCTTTAATTTTGAAAACTATGGAAAAAATGGCATTTTTTTTTACAAAAAACTTTGCATCATGATGAACAAAGATGAAAAAATGTAGGAATTAATATAGGAGACATTATTAACTTTTTTCCGTTAAGAAATCTGCCAAAATCTTAAACACATGCGCATTAAGGAAAAAGTACAATACAGCGCAATGTGGTTGTCTCGTCGGAACAATTACTTGCCAACGACCGAACAGCAATTTTCTGTGCATGCGCCGTTTAATGTCAGTCTTATAATTGGCCAAGAATAAACGCGCTTAAGAAGTATACGTTTTATTACAAAAGAATGTGCATTAAAGAAATTTATCACAAACTTCATACCATGCGTGCAAATACATTTTTAATCCAGATATTTTCTTTTACATTTAGCTGCCTTTGATGCATTTGGCGCATAATTTCATAATAGTGATGAGTTTTGATGCAACTTTGAGCATGAGATGTTGGCATATTTGGGCTCAAATACATTTTATTCTCATCAAAAGTTTGTTTTCCATTATAAATTAACACTGAGGCTGACAAAATGCCATTAAAATGTGGACGCGGCTCTTTGTAATACTCATCACAGACATTAGATGACTTTTGAAAAGTTGTCCCTAACGACGTACCACTATAAGATTGCTCATAAACTCAAATAATATATGGCGTTGTAGAAGATGAAATGAAGTTTCTATACTCTACCGATAATACACAACGGAGGTAAGAATAAGAATAACGGCATTCATGGAAAACAGTTATGGCATCGGTATTGTCAGCAGTAACGGCGGGAAAATTCTTCTTTGAGATTTTAAATAAATCTTGATTTTTTCCACGCATGTACATTTAAAGTTAGAATTATTAAGTATACAATAAATAATTGGCGTGAGATATATACTACCTCAGAACAATTTTATAGATTTGAATAATTTAATTCTTAGTTCATGCATTTTTTTTTACATTTTTAAATAAATATTATTTAAGCATTTTAATTCTATTTCAGTTGTAAAATATATACATGTATATTAAATCATGACACAATGTTTAAATATAACGCTGGTGTTTGTGACACATTCTCTGTAAACCATTGTTAATTTAAAAAAAGTAATTCAAAATTTTTATAAATAATTGCCGTTTTATGTAAATTTATTTAAATCATTTATTCTTTAAAAAATAAAATTTAAATGCTGTTATTTTCTTTAAATTATTAAAAAAATGCTTGAAAAATGAGATATGAATCAATGTTCAAACACATCTTTGGTATTTGCGAAAAATTCTCTAAAATCATTATTGATTTTAAAAAGTGTTATTACGATGTTATTTATATTAAAAAAATATTTGTTCTATGTTTACTCTTCATAGTAAATATTATTTAAGCCTTTTTATTCTCTCTCAATTGGTAAATAAATACATGCATATTAAATCATTAGTCAATAATTATGCATTTGACGTCTTTAACATGCCTACTCTCTGAAAGACATTGTGGATTTTAATAACTTCATAATTATTCATAATTTATAAAAAGAATGCTATGTATATGCTTTTGTTCAACTCCTTTAAAATATGTTATTTCATCCCTTTTATTCTCTTCCAATTGTTAAACAATTGCATGAATATTAAATCATAAATAAATATTGATATGTTCTCCAAGATAAAACAGTAATTTCTTTTTTAAAATTTCATCTAAAAATATTTCAGTACAATGCTTATGTGTTTTTGAATCTTTTCCAGTTAAATGGTTACAATGATCGTAACAACAACAACAGCAAAAGAAAACAAAACGCAATCAAGTTATTGTTCACTTTTTAAAAATCATTAGTATTTTTAAAACTTCAATGAATATAATCATACTTCAAAAAGGATTTACTCAGTTTTATTATAAATTATAAGATATTTACGTATAGTTAATAGGAATTCGTAGTATTTTCCATACCTCAAACTATAACTTTAATTTTAAATGCATAAATATGTAGCTATAAAGTTAAAAGATCACTTATTTAAAAAGTTCTTTCAATTAAGATGACATTTTAGTTTGTTTATAAAAATAAATATTAGGATAAAATTGGATTCTTATTTTCATACAAGAAGAAATAAATAAGAATAAAATTTTGAAAGCTAATTCAAAAAAATATATTTAATTATACGGAATTTAGATGTTTACATTTTATTTACTAGCGTACTTAAATTGTTTATTTAAATTCATTGAATTGGATTAAGCTGAGAAATTCAAGAGATTTAAATTTAGCATTTAATATATCTTGCGTTTCAAAAAAATAGTATTTTTCTCTTTAATGTTATATTTAGGTTTGAGCATTCAATATGGCAGCCAATTTTCTTGAATTTTTAGTGATTTTTCCTGAATATTAAATGTAAAAATAAACTGTAGGCATAAAATATAAAGACTAAACATCGAGTACATTTCTTTTATTTTAATGTGAGATGCTAAAATGGTGATATTCTTAGGAAGCATTTTATATTATATTGAATATTAAATTCTTAAAAGTTAAGGATAAGATAAGGGATAAAAAAAAATTAAATTATTTTTTTAATAATACTATGGTTCTTTTCGAAATTAGAAATTCTTCATTTAATTATTCAGTAATTCCGAAAAATAATAATTTAAAATGAATAGGGAATTATTATCTTTAAATGCTGAAATTTTATATGCTGAATTTGGGTCTTCCATCTTTCATAAAATAGTATAATGCAGTTAAATAGTTAAAAAAACTGATTATTTTGGATTTGCAACAATATACACGTGTATTGATACATATGAGGTTTATTAAATTCTCCATGTCGAACTCACTGTTTTTTAACATGGGACACATTCTCCAATTTTGCTCTTATCTTCGTTCAGAAAAACTGATTTCAAGCGAGCAGAGCATTTAAAACTATAACTTCCAACTTAAAGTATACAGAAGGGAACATAATTGGATTAAAATATTATCTTAGCAAATCAGTAAAAATATGCTTTTTTCGAATTATTTTATAGAATATATCTTTTTTTATTTTCTAAAAGTATATTTCAATTTAAGATTAACTTTTAAATATACAGATAAATATATGTAGAATATAAATATCTAGAGCATAACATGTAAAATATATACGTGATAAATTTGGCAATTTTGTTTTCATAAGGAAGGAATTTGAAATTCGTAACATTTCAAAGTAAACTTTTGGAAATAAGTTTAACTGCTTACTTTAGAACGAAAGATTTCATTAAAAATCACCAAGTAAAAAAATAGGAAAATCACGTGCCAACATCGTAAAAAGCACACTTTGTTTTAAATCAAGCAAAGTGAAAAAAGTTAAAATGCTTGGCAAGGAAGAAATATTAATGCTATTTCTATAAAAAATCATTGTTACAGGCTAAGAAATAAAAAAAGATAATTTCACTGCATTCATCTTCGGAAACTAGCACAATTTGCCAAAACTATTAACTTTAAAGATAATACAAAAGATGTTTTGAAGTCTCAGTAACAGTTTTGAAAAGATCTAAGGCCTAACTTTTCTCATAAAATGATGGTCCAAATTAAAATGCAATACATTGTTATAATCTTGTAATAAGTTAATATAAAATAAAAAATGTATCATATATAATATATAAAAATATTTTTACATGAGATTGAAACGATATTTGGTGAGAAATAGAATGTATTTAAACATTTAATGTAATTTAAATTTTATTTTTATATACATATATGGCCAATTTAATATTTGTGCAATAGGTAATATTTAAAATATTATGTACACACACATATATATATGTGTGTGTATGCTTAGATTATATATCATGTCTATCTGGCTAATCATATTTTTAAAAAGTATTATTAATTCGTTTCATTTACGCAAAATAATTTTCATCATCTACTATGAATGTTGACATGGCTTTGAAATCACATTTTCAAATTTGTTTCATGATATTCTTCAATTAAGAATATCCAATGAATTTGCTCCTTTTTCCCAAAAGTATCTTATTTACAGGTTTTATTCTTAGTTACATTTGAATTCTAGTAACTAAAATATGGTCTTCTAGAAATGAAACATTCATTTTTATTTAAAATGCAAGCCTTCTAAATTTGATTTATTATATACTAGCCGCCTTTGGCGACCAGCTGGTTCGCCATGAGTAAAGCGTTCTAAAATTTTCAATTAAATCACATATTCATTAGCCTTGAAGTAATTCCGGGCATTGATTGACCTGAAATTAGTATTTTCTTTAAGATGACGGACGGAAAGTTCTAAAAGTACACCTTTTGCTAATAATATTCTTTAATTTTATAAATCAGTCAGTTTTAACCATCGGTTATGCTTCCAAAATATTAAAAAAAATTTCGATTATGTTGCCAAAATATTAAATATGTTTTTTTAAAGAAAGCGAGAAAGGGGAAAAAAGTATTAAATTAATGATACAGATATTGCAAACGATTACATAAATATGCCATTAAGTCGTGATTTCAATGCATATCCTGTCAAAATTCAATCAAGTTTACCGTAAATAAAGAAGATTCCTTGGGTTAATGATATAGATATTGCAAACGATTGTAGAAACTTTTGCTTTGCATTTATTTTTCAAAGAAAATATCACATTTTATACTTCTTTTATTTTATCCAGTCACGTGCTGAAAGTACCATTTCTGTAGATTTATTTTGCGATGGTAATTTTTTTTTTTTGAACTTCCGGCATTCTTTTATTTTATCCAGTCACGTGATAAAAACATGGTTAAAATATTTCTTTAAAAATTCATTAAAAATAGAATTTTACATTATAAATTTAAAAAACTGATACCATTAGAAAGCTAATTTTTTTATCTTTAAATTGATATAAAAATCATGTTTGTGCAATAATATTTTCGGAAGTTACAGCGGAAAAACGTCGAAATTTCGCTTAAATTTTAATTAATTCAAATTCAAATTAAAAATTCGAAAAAAGGGCTCCGAGGTGCACATTCCGAACTTCCAAGGTATACATGTACCAAATTTGGTAGCTGTAGGTCCAACGGTCTGACCTGTAGAGCGCCAACACACACACACACACGCACACACACACACACACACACATTGAGCTTTATTATAAGTATAGATAACTAATAGAACAAAACGACTTTACTAAATGTATATATCGTAATATATTACATCTACTAATTTCTTACACAGCCAATATGCAATAAAAATTTTCGAGTTATTGTACTTGAAATAAAATAGAATTTATGAGTTTCTCTTTCAAATTAGAAAGTTTATTATTCCAATAATATTTCTTAAGTTTTTGCTAAATCTCTAAAACAAATATATGTCCGGACAAATTTTAAGAGTTCTAAAAAAATCTATATATTTCCCAAACTCATATAGGTTAACCTATATGATAATAATAAACGAAGAAAGCACCATCGTTATCTATTTATTTGCTCTTAACGAAAGAGGGAAAATTTCAGAGTGATAATCAAACACCTCAACTTTATTGAAAGAGCGTTTAAAGGTTTTTAGTAATGATAGAGTTAAAATATCCTTTAATGAAGTTGTTATCATGGTGCATTAAAATAATTTATTTGTGTAAGGTATAACATGAATTATAAAAAAAATCTTGACAATTATTTGAAAATCCTTTTTGTTCAATTTTTGAAAAGTTTGAGTTATAGGGCAAATATTTAGTTTTAATACGTGCACTTAATTCAAAAAGTAATTCTTGTGAAAAGAAATGTCGGTCATTAAAAATCATAGAAAATACTTTTCTTTTATTTTCTAAATCTATTCATCGGAGAAAAATCGTACACTAAAATTATCGCTTTATAATATCAAAGGTTGTTTAATCATTATTCAAAATTTTTTTAAAATTAGAATTCAAATCTAATGTTTCGGTAAATTCATCTATGTTATTCTTCGAAGAATGCTTTTTATGCTTTACGATTTTATATTATGCAATTTACAGAAAATATGAAAGCTTAAAAAATATTTTACATAAAAATATTCGATAAATGGCAATCAAAACTTTTATATTTTAAACTACATTTTAATTTCTTGGTACATTTAATTTTCTTTCTTTTCTGACGTTTGATATTTGATTACGAAAAAAAGAAGAAAACAATGAGTTTCTTGGTTTTAAACTTCTTAAATATGCTAGCATCTTAATCCAGCATACTAAATATTTATTTATATTTTATTTATTTATTATTCAGTTATTTATATTTCATTTTTTTGAGTTATTATTTTTTAGTCTTTTATTTGTCTTTCCCTCTATGATTTAATTTACTTTTCTCACTATACTTTTATTTTATTTCTATTTTTTGGCACTGCCTTTAGCTTCTTTTGCATCTTGTACATGTGCATAGAAAAGTTATAATTGAATAGCGAGTTTTTGATAGCCATTTAAATTCTATTTTTTAAAATTGTAATTGTAAGTTTCTCACCAGCGTAAAGCCACTTTGGGTACACACCTAATCATCCTCAGAATACTGAATATGTGTATGTGTATGTGTATATGATCAAGTTAAAATTATAAGTTTTATTTTGTTCAGTGAATATCCAACTTAGTATTAGGACTAATGTAAAAAATAACCAAGGACCATGAAAATAGATATTTCTTCAATCTTGAATTGTGTTGTTACCTTCACAGGTAAAAAGAGTCAGAAGTTCTTAAGTAATTAGTTCAAACTCTTTTATTTAGCTTGGAATGATATATACTGTTAAATAACATCTGACACTTAAAATCTAAGAGGGCGGAGAAAATACTGAAGTTCGTAAACTCTTATCTCTGAGAAATAATCTCATAAGATAAACGTTGTTTCGAAGTCGAGTAGACAAACCATAAAAAAAAGAAAAAAGAGAGAGAGATAAAGTTGGGAAAATAAGGGAAGAGTATTAGTTTGTTGCGAGAAGTTATAAAAAAATCATTCGAACGAGCAATCCTTGGAAATTAGTTCACTCTGTTTAAAATGCTGTTCTTTTGTGCAAAGCATGTATATTTTCTTTATATTTAAATAAATATCTGTTATTGTGACTCAGCATTATTCAAAAATTAAATGAAAGTTTATAGATCTTTTATTCCAAACACATATCTATAGGCAGTTAAGAAATATGAAATAATTCATCGAATATAATTGTTTTCATACATACATTTAGAAGAAGAAATTAATTTTTTACTGCAATTATTGTAATACTGAAGATAAATGTTTTAAAATTAATTATGAAAAACCTGAATAAACTAGGTAAATGTCTTTTCAAGCTTTTATGTGATATATTTGTTTGAGACTGCATAACGTATTTATAAATCAAGTGTGTTTTAATTGAGGAAAAGTAACCCTCTACCGACTACCTGACCTAGGGGTAGCTCTTCTTCCCCGTGATCTGAGCGTTCCGAGTTGGAGTCCCGGTTCAGACATGGTTGTTTTCAACCCTATATTCCATCTGTGAGGGGTGAGAAAGACCCCCCCGTATGTAAAAAGTGGTTGTGCAAGCAAATGAGTGTATCATCTTCATAAGAACAAGAAGTCAGACTACTACCCACGAGTGCTTAGGATTTTTCCCTCAGAAGCTAGTCTTAAATCCCAGACAGCTTGTCGCTAGTCTTATATTCCAAGACAGTTCACCTGCGAGCTTAAATTGACATAAGAAACGACAGCAATGTTTCTCTAAGCATTAACTATTTTCTTTTGATAAAAATTAGTACATTTATTCTGAACAGATTGGCTTGCATAAGATTCAATAATGTGATTATTTGTAGCAGTATGTGTTAATTGAGGATTAGGGATAAATTAAATTAAACCGGGAAAAGTTGTCTTTCAGTATTAGAAATGCCAGAGAATATTAAAAAAATGA
>JAPMOQ010036084.1:872221-885333 GCA_026543055.1 Argiope trifasciata
ATACAAGGTGGCCAGAAATAAAACACCCCTACTCTGACCTCCATGGATATCGAACTACTCAGTGTAAAGGCTCAAAATTTTGTACACATACTATTCAAAATATGGGGAAACGGATTTCACGAAAAAAAAATTAGTTCCTGAAATCACCGATAGGTGGCGCTGCACAACTGGAACTATGATCAAAAGACACAAATAATAATAAAAATTAAAATGTTTATGCGGAATGGAATGCTTCCATGCTTCCTTTTTAATTTTTCTGCCCCTTATGGAAAATAAAAATAGTAAAGAAGCTAGAACTCCCGTTGTAACTGCAATTTCATACTGTAACCAGAAAAATTTGCATAAATCATGGTTAGAAGCCATGTTCTGGGTATAAAAGAAGTTAAAAGGTGGGGAATGTCATTCTTATTAGTGATGGCTGTCACGCTGCCAGAACGCGCTTTGCTTGTGAAGTTGTTTTACGAGAATAAAGGAAATGCTCCAGCAGCACTTCGAGAGTTTCGCCGACTTAAGGATTTGCGTAAGGGACCATTGCTTCCACAAGCTCTCAGGAGAATGATCGCTCGATTCGAGGAAACTGGACATCTTGGAGTTCAGCCTGGTCGAGGACGCAAACCGGTTCGTTCAGATGTCGTTGAAGATGTTGCCACCGGTATTGTTGAACAGTCAATGGATAATGTTTTAGGCTGCAGTAGTGCACGTGCAGTGTCACGACACTTGGGTGTTCCCTATAGCACAGTGTGGAACGTACTCAGAAAAATGGTGCATTGTTTCCCGTACAAAATCCGCCTTAATCAACAATTGCTGGCCACAGACAGGGAGATGCGACTGACCTTTGCATTGACATTTCTTGCTAGAGTTGAAGTGGATGCATCGTGGCCGTGGCAGATTCTGTGGAGCGATGAGGCCCATTTCCACCTCAGTGGAACAGTGAACACCCATAACTGTCGCATATGGGACACGACAAACCCCCGTACCTTCCAAGAGATTCCACTCCACTCACCGAAAGTTACAGTCTGGTGTGGATTCACAGCCACATTCATCCTTGGACCGTTCTTTTTCGAAGAGGTTACTTCCAATGGCCTTGAGACATGTACCGTGACGGCCAACAGGTACAAAAGGATGCTCGAAACATTTGTTGTACCCCATTTGCAGCAGCGCCAATGCCTTGACACCATTACTTTTATGCAAGATGGAGCACCTCCACACATTGGACTCCCTGTGCAACAGTTTCTTCGCCAACATTTCACCACTGACAGAATAATCAGTCGCGCGTTTCCGACAACTTGGCCATCTCGTTCACCGGATCTTAATCCGTGTGATTTTTGGCTTTGGGGACACTTAAAAAACCTTGTTTATCGAGAACGTCTGATAACCTTGGCAGATTTGAAAGAGAGTATCAGTCTGCATGTGAGAAGCATCTCAGATGACCAGTTACGATCCGCAGTTGAACAAGCTGTCCACAGACTTCAGGAAGGGAACCATATTGAGCAGCATTCCCTGCATCTATAACGTCCTTGTTTCATGTATGCTTGGTACTTTCAAATAAAATGTGTTTAAAACGTGTTTTTGTGTCTTTTCAGCATACGTCCAGTGGTACAGCGCCACCTATCGGTGATTTCTGGAACTAAATTTTTTTTTCGTGAAATCCGTTTCCCCATTTTTTGAATAGTATGTCCACAAATTTTCAAGCCTTTACACTGAGTAGTTCGATATCCAGGGAGGTCAGAGTAGGGGTGTTTTATTTCTGGCTACCCGGTATTTCTTTTCATTAGTGTTAGTTCAGATTCCCACGCGTTAAATAGATTGATTCACCAAAGTAACAAAAGCATGAAAATAAAATTCAGGATTTCTTTAAGGAGGCGAATAGTTTAGAAGTAATATAAAATATTAAAAAAATTAACAAAAACTAGAATTATACTTAATGTTTTTGTTATGAATTTACAGCATTAATACATATTCTGAAGGTTCTAGTTTAATTGGTCGTTTATGCATACGAATACCCTTATACGAAGCTACAAGAAACAATACCAATCCGTTTAAATTGAGGAATAAAGTTAATACAATAAAATAACATAATGAGTTTAAATATTCTGTAGTAAAAAATTCAAATGAAACAATATAATAAATAGATAAAAAAGGCTAATAAAAATTGGTTGTAAATATAGAATGATTGCAAAAAAATTAATTCGTTATTTCCATGGTACGAAGTCTGAGAGACATATTTCTAAAAAAAAAGTAAGGAAGTACAGTATCGTGCTGAGAATAATAAATGTTGAGTAGAAAATAAATTTTATGGTTTTAATGATATTTTGAGTGAATATGGGATGATTCCTTCACTTAAAACGTTCCGAGCTTCAAAGAAACCTGGCACTACAACATTTTAACAGGAACAAGAATATATTTTATGCAACAAGAACCAAATATAAGAAAGATTAACATAAGAAGTTGAAGTAGCTCTTTAGAGCTGTGAAAGAAATATTAATTTCTTTCTGGCCAGATTGCATAGTGGGTAATGAAGCAACAATATCCGCAGCACTCACCATGGAAACCGAAGGTCCGTTATGACTCTATCAAAAGAGCAAAGCGAAATTTGACTGTCTGTCCATATCTAATTTTACACTCAGGATATGTTTAAGGACGTCAGCCGTGTCAAAATAATCGTACAAAATGCAAGCAGATTTGAGTCTATCTACATTTACAACTCGTTTTTATCCATGAATGTCCATTGTAAAAACTTTGTTCGTTGTCGACAAGATACTGTATGGTCTATCGTAGGGTTGTTCATGGGGACCACCAACTGAATCTCGTCAGATTAAAACATGAGTCATTGCAGCCAAAAGTTTGAGCAAAAAAAAATGTATTTTCCATGATTTGAAGTATGAACTGGCTGCAAATTCTGGATGGTTTTTTTAAACTGGCGAATGAATTCTGGAATTGCAGGATTAGTTTTACAGGAACGGAAATATTCACCAAGAAGATGCAAGTATTCACCATATAATAGTTCAGCAGGAAAAACCCTTAAATCATCTTTGAAGATAGTTCGAATACCTAGAATAACCATTGGAAGGATACTCATCCAACGTGGTGTATAAAGGCAGTAGCATCTAACAGCATGTTTCAACTGTCCACGAAAACATTCCACCCTGTCATGTGAAGATGGACGATAACATGTTCGAATCCACTGAGAACCTAAATATATTGAGTAAATGTCTTAAATAGTTCAGATTCGAGCTGTGAGTCACGATCTAAAGTTATGATTTCTGGTTCACCAAAAATTGCAATCCAACTTCTAAGAAATGCTTCAACATTTATTTCAGCTTTCATATGCGCTATAGGAAACACTCCCGGCGACGTTGAAAATATATCGGTGGGTGTGAGACAGTAAGAATAACTATCAGATGGTAATGGTCCAACGATGCAAAGATGAATATGACTGAATCGTGATGAAACGAGAGATTCGAAGTCTCCAGTCAGACTTTTTTGACATTCGATGCAGTTTTTAGAAACTAGGATGCAATCTTTCTGCAAAGAAGCCGGATAATTCTGTTTTATTGTTTAGCCGTGCGTTTTTATTTGTTTAGCCGTGCGTTTACTTCCAGGGCGAGATAGGCAATAAATGACATCGAAAAAATAATTTTGAAATTCTCTGGAACGTAAATGCGTTTAGTGCATGTTGAAACCCCATACAGCAATTTCGTTCTGCATGCAAGTTCAGTATGTTTAATAGATCAATATCTCAATAATTTTTAACCATAAATCACTTTTCATTAAAGACTTAAAACTTATCTTCCTGTTTCTGTTCCGTAACCATAGTTTCATAATCGATTTTAGTTGCCAAATGATTTTCAGATACACGTTAAAAGGCATCAGTTACAGCATTGGAATGACTTGGAACGTATTGAATATCAGTCGAAAAGTACATAAAGTGCAAAAGTCAAAATTTATTCGGAAAGAAACATACCCTTGATTAGAAATTGGTGGCTTTATTTTCGCTGGTCAGCCTGAATGGTATTAAAATCAAGGTCACCACTTGTGGGGGTATGTCATAATTCCATCACTTAAAATGTTCAGAGTTTAAAAAGCGGTATTAAGGCACTTTTAACAGGAAGAAGAGTATATGTATTTTACAAAAGAATAACACATCAAAAAGATTAACAAAAAAAGTTGAAGTAGCTGTTTCAAGCTGTGAAATAAATAATTATCTATTGCCACCCAGATTGCATAGTGGGTAATGAAACAAGTAGTACACAGACGTTCAGAATGAATTGTAAGAGAGATTTATTATAAACTAGCCGCCTTTGGCGACCAGCTGGTTCGCCATGAGTAATGCGTTCTAAAATTTCCAATTAAATCATATATTTTTTAGCCAAAATTTTAGAAATAGTCTAAGTTAAAAGATTCAGTAATTAGTAGTTAAAGAGTCGGTAACTTTATTCGGAAAAACTTTTTGAGTTTAATGCTCTAATAATCTATCAATTGTGCTTCCAAAATATTAAAAATGTTTTTTTCGGTAATATTGTCAAAATGTTAAATATGTTTTTTAAAGAAAGCGAAAAAGGGAAAAAATTATTGAATTAATGATACAGATATTGCAAACGATTATAGAAATATGCCATTAAGTAGGGATTTCAATGCATATCCTGTCTAAATTCAATCAGGTTTACTGTAAATAACGATAATTTATGGAATTAATGATATAAATATTGCAAACGATTTCTTAGAATCCTTTGCCTTGCATTTATTTTTTAGGCATTGTTTTATTTTATTTTATCCAGTCACGTGCTAAAAAAACATGTTTAAAATATTTCTTTAAAAATTTGTTAAAAATAGAAGCTTACATTATAAATTACAAAAACTGATACCGTTAGAAAGCTAATTTTTTTATCTTTAAATGGATATAAAAATCATATTTGTGCAATGATATTTTCGGAAGTTATAGTGGAATAACGTCAAAACTTCGCTTAAATTTTAATTAATTCAAATTCGAATTAAAAATTCGAAAAAAGGGCTCCAAGGTGCACATTCCCGATCTCCAAGGTATACATGTACCAAATTTGGTAGCTGTAGGTCCAACGGTCTGGCCTGTAGAGCGCCAACACACACACACAGACAGACATTGAGTTTTATTATAAGTAGAGAAGTACAATCATTTGTTTAATCATATCTATAGATATAAATGTTACATATTTTATGGAACTAATTAGAGCAATATGAATGAAAAGTAACCGAAGCATATTTTTATTTTCACGCAAATGGAACTGTGCACTGGAGAAGTAGACCATATTGTTTTCCACTCAATTTAGCTTGTGAGTATATTTCTGTGTATGTAAGTGGTTCAGCTGGAACCAATACCACACTAGCTCCCACTTTGTCCAATACGTCACCATTACCATTTCATCCAATTTTCGTCCAATACCATTTCATTCCCCTCTAGATCCATGTAGGAGGGAATCCACTGTAAGTGGATTTGTTTATCCGCCGAAAAAGTTTCAGCTTTTTGAGGATAGATACATCCCTGCTTCTCTTACACCAGACCAATCAGGCAAGTGCTGAACAGAACCCCTGCTATCAGTCAGAATCCAGATTTCATTCCCTGCAGTAACCATCGCAATATAGTTAAAGCCCTCGTTTATAGCAATGAGCTTGCGACAAAATACAGAGCAGCCCTCAGGATTCCTTCTCTGAATCCTCATGAAGTTACTATTTGAAATTGTATATACTCCATTGATAGTTCCACCCACCGCCACACATTTTTACTGCCGTTGGTGTATATTTTAAAAGCGTCTGCTGGATTGTTAACAATTTTTTAAAGGGCTAAGTGCTTAAAATAAATATGAAGCAGTTTGCCCGCTTATTCACTTGAACAGGAAGGTCAGTGTGGAAATGGACATTAGGAAGGCCCCCTAGGTGTTGGATGCTCATCAGTAAACATGGAATCCGTATTTTAGGATGGGCCTAATAAGAGAGATGTAAGTATTTCTGATGATACCAGCATCAGCACCCCAGTCACGTCCCAAAATGTACTTAAAAAGTTTGCGCCGATTCCTGCCCCAAAGCACAAGCAGATCGATGTGTTTATTACATGTTATCTCTGGGTCCAATACAAATCTCAAATATTTGGGACGTTTTTCACTGGAGGCTGGTGGCTCATTGCAACACCAGGTTGATAGCTATACAGCTTTCTGTTGGTCGTAAAGAAACCTTTCGTAGACTCAGTTGAGTTAAAAATTATTTGTGGTTTTGGCGAATTTTCGTAAATGTTCAAGGGTAAAATTAAAGTTGTCCTCCAATTTCTCCAAATCAGTGCCAGAGTCCCAAAGGACAACATCGTCTAGAAAAAGACACTTCATACCTTTTGGAGATAACCTGCTCTATTCCTGTCATAAAGAACATAAGAAGGGTTGGACTTAAAACCGATCCCCGAGGAACTCCTTGATGTAGTTTGAAGCTTCTTGACAAGCATTATTAAACCTCATCTTTATGAGTCGGTTTCTTAGAAAGTCATGAATCCAGGGCAAGGATTTACCACCTATTTTAAAAATTTTAAAAAGTTTGACGATAAACCGCTGTATTTAGACCCGGTCGAAGGCTTTAGAAAGATCAAGAAAGGCTGCCATCATGGGATTTGTGGACTCTCTATTGTTAGCGTCGTAACCCTGTGACAGAAATAGAGTACCTGGTCTGTGGTGCTAAAACTGTAAAACGAATACTTCATTTGGTAGAAGGTCGTGAGAGCTTAGGTACAAATTCAACTGCTTTAAAATCACTTTTCCCGTAATTTTAAAAGCCATACAGGTTAAGGGAATCTGCCTACAGCTTTCAGACGAGCTAGCTTCTTTAGAAGGTTTTCTAATAGTAGCAACAGTCGGTCTTTTCCAATCTCAGGGAATTTTCCCAGAATTCCAGGAATAAATTATAATATTCAAAAAATTATTCCTGGTCTTTAATGTTTTGATGTTTCATACATGAAATTATTATTAATGAATATATATTATTTTATTGCTTTTTTCTATAGAATTGTGCATTTATTAAGATAATTTCCATTTGTCGTGCACTGACAGAAACAACAAGAAAAAACTGGCTGGTCACATTTTTTATGGCAATAAAATTGGTGCTCCATCGCAATCAACTTATCGCTGGCGTGGACGTTTTATCAAGCCTTTTGAGAATTGTTTCCTCTTGGAGAAAAAAATGAAGAAGATCTATACCTGATAGTTACTGTTTTGCGTTGCTTCTTATTCAATTATTCGTTACTTGCTGCTAATACAGCAGAATCTTCTTTACTAACGTTAATATTTCAGGTTCTTGCCTCAAGGAGGATTTACTCTGGTTGGAAAGATATATATTCTATGTGTTTTAGTAAAATGTATCAATAGATAAGATTCTTATTTTATCCTTTTATTAGTCCAAAAACTATTTAGCGATTAATTTTTTGGTCCATTATAAAAAAAAAAGAAATGGAGGGGATCATTATTTTAATGAAGATTTTTTTGGCCTCAATCTAGATGAAAGTATATTAATGAGATAATTTTATAAAAATTAAGCTATAACTTTCTTTTTCTTAAAGTTAGATTTTACAAGAGGAAATTTTAAAAAATCAGAGATATGGTCAAAACCGTAAGTTTATCGGTAAATGATAAAATAAGACGAAATTAATATTGTTGATTCATAAATGAAAAGCAAGATCAAGCTTATTGAAAGTTATTTCATTTTCTGCAGCATACACTCTTCGATTATTTTTAAAATTAAAAAAACAAAACACATATTAAAATATTTATTTAATAATTACTTGTTATTGTTTTAACTTATTACTTGACTTGAATGAGATTGACAAGAAAAATGCCCTTGATTTTACTGATCGCATGCATTCAGAAACCTTTTAAATTATTAATGATTCAAGTTATAGACACCGAATAAAACCAAATTATCTCCATAGAGATAGTTAAAATTATAAATATGCATTCAATACTTTTGGGAATCACGCATCTTTTGTCTCATGGTGAATTGAAAATTTCAATTTTATTAATAAAAAATTATAAATTCATTAAAAATCTAGTAACATTTAATAAATGCAAAACCAGCTTCTAAAAAGTTTACTGAAGCCTTTACTTTTGTGATTTTTTTATCATTATTACAGAGTAATAAAAATTAATAACATTTTTTTCTTTGTTTCTCATTTGTATAAGCATATTTATAATTGCTAATATTAAAAATTTATATTTCTTTGATAACAAAATCATAAATATACTATTTTTTAATTACTGGATTCAATAATCTAAATTGAGCTACAATTCTTTAATTTGTAATTTACAATTTAATAAGTTTCGATGCAAATTAATTATTTTTATTTAATATTTGATTTTAAAGAGTTGGCAATGTTACGCAATACATGTTGCTTTGTTAGACTTGTTAATCATTTTTAAACGAACGAAATCCATCGGTTTTATTTCATACTATTTTTTTTCCAAGTGGATCTGGGTTTCATGTGGGTTCTATGGTAATGGTATTTCCCGCATCTCTATACACAAATTAAATAACTTATGGATATCATCGCTGTTAATAACCAAATGGAAGACAATGAAAATGTTGATAATTTATATTGTTTAGATATCATAGATTTCAACTCTTCATGGTTTTGAGTTCAAATCAAATTTGAAAAAAAAAAAAAAATAGAAATCATTTATTTTTGCTATGAATTTTTTTTCTGTGTTATAATATAAATTTAAAAATAATTGAGGGGTAAAAAATAATAATTTAGGAGTTCCATAGCTTTGAGTTTGCATGAGTTTGAATAATGTAGGATTCATTACAAATGATATTTTTAAATTAAATTTAATTCCCTCATCAAATCATTCATTCTTAAAATTGTCTATTTACACACCTATATTGATTTTCAATGGTTTAAATATTTAGTATTTTTAACCTTCCAGCGGGCGCGGCCGTCATACCAACATGAAAGGTAGCATGTATTTCACACATACGCTATAGTAAAATGTAAATTTTCAAAGGCGTAACTATTAAAATTATATTGTAAATAGCTTAGGATTAATAACTACAATTACTTCAAACATTTTTTATTTAAAAAAAAAGCAGAAAAAAATATAAACATAGATAGAAATAACAATATCAAATGACCACAGGTTAACTGAATTGATTAAAAAATAATTTAAATGAAATTGCCGATATTTTGATAGAACAATTTGTGTATAAAATAGAGAAGTGCAAAAATACAGAATTTATGTATAAAAAGCAAAAAAGTAATTGGAAGTTAGATATTAAAAGGAAGAAAATAATTTCAGTGTTATTTCATTGCAGCGTTGCAATTTGAGCAAATGTGTTTAGTACTCCAAACATATAAATTTTCTGGCAAATCTCACAATTGAAGCTCGTGATTCTAGTCCACTTTTCATTTTGGCAAAGTTTGCATTTTTTTCCCTGACGTCGCATCTTCCACTTCTTTAATACCTAGTTCAGCTTTTCTCTTTAGCATCTTTGATTGCAGCTCATTTTGCAGAAACTTGGGTAGTTTTTTTTTTCAACATTTTCTTTCGTAAGTGCATTTGCCAACTGTCACCAGTCTAAATCAACACAGATTTATTTGTAAAATCATACAAAATCAGATGTAACAAAAAGTTACATGAACGGTCACGCGTATCTCTGAAATACAAATACCTGATCGGCAGAGACCTATTAACACCATAAACTTACGACGACAACCGAATGTAAGTCAAATGGAGGGGTACAAATAGCCGAGGATAGGTGTTCCCAGCGCCTCCAGATCAAAAGGTATAAAACGAAATTCATATCTCACATACGCGAGCCCGCTGGAAGGTTAATAATGAAACAGTTATCATTACAAATCATTCTATATTATCCCTAATTGACTTCTTATAAAAACATTTTAATTTTGTATCCTTCAGCATTGCAATTGTTTTGGTGTTAAAAAGATATGTCTAAAATTATGTTTCCCTAATAACTGCTTAAGCAAGTTAAATAATTTTTCCCCACTCCTTTTCAGAAAACCCATAAAAGATTCTTTTAATTCTTTTCTTGGTGATAAATCATATCACATCTAATCTAATACATAACAATACTTCTTCTTCCTAAGACATTTTTTTGTTACTTTTGAAGTGATAAACTAACGTTGAGCAAAAGAGTCATTGTCGGAGAATAAAAATACATGATTTTTTTATTTGTAAGAAAAGAAATTTTCAAATGTGATTCAATATATTTTTTTAAAGTTTTGATACAGCATGCTAAATGGCGATCATAAATTTTTCTGTCCTAATGTTTCTATGAAATGGAAATAATTTCTTAAAGTATCTCATTTCACCACTTTTTTGCTTGGAAGTTCAAGTACTTTTTATTTTATTAATACCTGTTTTCATTTAAAGAAATGTCATTGTAACGTGGAACATATGCTTTAAAAAGTTATGTTCTTTATGCTAGTTTTGAGTACACGTGATTTATTTTTTGGAAATATGGCTGAGTGAATTTAAAATTCTTGCTAATATATCAGATAAGTTAAATGACTTGGAGTGACATTTTCTTGACCTTAGATATTTATAATAGAATAAAACTGATTCCGTTCCATACATTTTCACTTTACTGAGAGGGTTTTTTGGTAAATGGTTTTATAACTTCCAAATGACAAAAATAATTTATTTTAACATAAATTTTAAACTAAATCTTCTTGGTATAGCATATCAATTTGAGCAATACAACCTTATAATTTTAAAACTTTAAATATTTATTAGTGAGTTTCAATTTCTTTATCATAATTCATGTTTATTTTTCTATCTGAAACAAGTTTTATCCAATATTAAAAAACTTTGAGAGGAATTCGGAATTTTTTTCAGTGCGAATCATTATGAGATCTATCACGAAATAAAGTTAAATTTATTTAATATATATTTCAAATTATTAAAATAGAGAGAAATTTAATTTTTTGATTAATTATTTTATCAATCGATATAATAATTTAGCTTCATCCATTATATACTTAAATAATTTTATGTATTTGTTTTGTAACACGTTTACAATTAATTTTTGGAAAAAAGACACTTTATGATTGTTTTTAAAAAAAGAGCAAAGAGTTAATTGCCTTAGAAATTTATAAAATTATCTTTTATAATTGAAAATGCAAAGTTGGAATATCAAAGTTAAATTAATGAATAGAAAAAACGAATTTTAAGTTGCATTAAGTATTCCAGAATATAAATTTTTTACATACTTGAGAGAGAGTTTTAATACAAAAATATTCATGTATGAAATAAAAGTCTTTCAAATAATTATTAATGAATAAGAATTGCCTTTATGTGATCTTTCTAAAATTGATTTGTTTACATCATGAAAATACTTTTTCAGATCATGAAATAAGAAAGGATATACAAGGTTATTATAATTAAAGTTTAAGTTTCAGAAAAAGCTATAAAAAAAGATCCGTCAAATGATTTTGATGAAAATGGCATCAAATTTGAATGTCATGTCATTTAAGTAGTACGAAGCGTATGGCAGAAGAAAAAATTTAGTTTCGAATTGTAGCAACAGATGGCGATGTAAGAAACAGAATCAAGACGAGAAATGAGAAATGATTTGTTAAACTACAGCTAAAGTGAAATTGCACATTAAAACGCATTGACAAATTAGAGTTGTTAAGTAATTTTATTTTCATGACTGCATTCATCAAATCGAAAGGGACAAATCAGTTTCAAGAGATTTGGGGCCAACTACCACATCAAAACCAAAGTTCGGAAATATCGTGAGACTGGCTCAAAACATGTTCAATATGGTTCCACCGTTGTGTGCAACAAGTGACAAACAGCATGTTAAATAAATGATCGCATTGTCTCCGCGGTAATGTTCAGAATGTGTTGAGAGATGCGTGCCTTTACTTCCGTTAAATTTGCAATCGGAGCACGGAGCACATCTTTCAGATAATCCCACTGCCAGAAGGTACACGGAGTAAGATCAGGTGATCGGGACGGCTAAGCTGTAGGAAAATGACAGCTGATAATTCGAGCATTTCTGAAATGGTTCCTTAGCAGCTACTTCACGGATGTGCAATGTACGGAAGAGAGCTATCTTGCATAAAAAGGATTCTAATCACATATTCATGCTGTTGATGCGTGTGTTTGTTCAAAAGAGAATCATGGCGATGATCGGTGTCGGTAACCGGAAGCACCCTTAAAGCCGCACCACATCTTGACCTTTTCAGGATGAAGTGGTGCGGAACGTGTTGCGAGTGGATTTTCTGCTGCTCATATTTAACAATTATGGCTCTTGACGTACGCTGTCAGATGGGAATGGGCTTCATATGCACACAACATTATCCATGAGCATTCATTAACCATTTAAATGCAAGCAAGAAATTTTAACGCAAACGTCACCCTTGCTCACAGATGAGACTCATGCAACTCATGCACATGGCCAATTTTGTATGTATAGCATTGCAAGATGTTTCGTACGATTGTCAACACCAAGTACATTAGTCTGTCCAATATTCGGGCAATTCCTCGTGCATTGAATGATGCCTTAAACTCGTGCATTGATTGATGCCTTAAACTCGTGCATTGAATGATGCCTTAAACTCGTGCATTGAATGATGTCGTGTGCAACCGTGACTGCCGATCCCTCCTGTATTACTGTGACCACTTCTTCAACTACCAGATTGGACATCAAATGAGCCTGTCGTTCAGAATTCCAGCATCATTTTCTTCAGGCTTACGATACTCATCGGACAAACGCCTTCTTTTATACCCTTCAGTGTCCTGAACTTTTGCAGAGCTACTCTTTCACAATCATCGTTCTTGTAATACAGCGTTACTAGCAGAGCGCGGTCCTGCAGTGAGACACCCAAGACGAACTTCTGAGAAGCGAAATGGGGAACCTCCGTGTACCTGGTGGTTTAACACGGAAATATGTCGAGGGCATGAGATGTATTTTAATTTACATCTTCCGCAGCTTACAGCACTATCTGTTACTAATATGAGGAACTACATTTTTTTCTTCTGTCATGCGCATTCCGACCTTTCAATAACATGCCGTTCAAATTTGATATCCTATATATATATATATATATATATATATATATATATATGTGCGTGTGT
>JAPMOQ010036084.1:894498-908368 GCA_026543055.1 Argiope trifasciata
CTTTTGAAAAATAATTGTGTTACGATTAAATGATTCCAATACTGAAAATTAGATGTCAATTTTTTTACGATATACCACAAAAGACTAAGCAGGGATTTTGTGAAAATTCTAAAAGAGGGATACAATGTAAGTGTCGTAACTATTCAATAACTATTAAAGAGTGACAGCAGGATGCAATCTAGTGTAATTGAATCAAAGCTAAGATTTTAAATTACATTATAAAATTAAATTGCATTGAAGGATAATTTAATTATATATTTTTTAAAATTTTCTGAAATACTTTATTTTATTTTAAAATTTAATTTTGTCATAATTAAAACACACAACACCATATTTATATGTCATTAAACGAAGATTTGTTGATGAAAAATATTATAAATGTGTTTTTTATTTTAATCGTAAAACTGAAATATTATGGAACACAATTAAAAAACTTGGGAAAAACTTTTTACGAATGTGCAAAATAAATATCTTTCTTTTATATTCACTGATTTCTTTCAGCCATTTAAAAAAAATGGCACCCCTTTTCGCCAGATCACGTAACCGCAATGTTCGAACTCCTCCTTTCAATATTTTATTATCGTCCAGATGAAATGAAAATGGGAGAACGGTGTTCGTTGATGGCTCGAATGCTCTTCCCTAGAGGTATTTCCACCTTTACTCATACCCCTTCTTCCATCCATAGTCTGCAGGAATGGCATGGAGTGCGAAGAATCAAAGTAGGAAATTGCCCAATATAGGACAAAGAATGGGGAATGGATTTTCATTCATAAATTATCCTAACTTAGCCATATTTTCCATCTATTAGACGTACATACTTACTTTGAAAATGTGGTGGACGAAAATTGAATTCGGTTCCTATATACGATTCCAAAATGAACAATCTGATTTAAATGGTACTCTTTAGAGCGGCGTGAGTCAATAAAAACTGCGATAGAGAATATATTTGCATGTATTTATTTTGGTTAAAACTGAAATTGAGCTTATTTTGTTCTGTTTTTCCCATTAAAGTTTTTTTTTTTTTTTTTTTTTTTTTTTTGCGAAATAGTTCTAGGTTCTGGTACAAATAAGTAAAATATTGAGAAGATTAAAATTTGAGCTTAAACATTCTGAAAATTCTGGATGAACATTTTTATTCCAAGTATTTATATTTTATATTACAGCTGAGATCTTCTACTCTAAAAGTTTTAGTAATGCTATTTAATTGACTGGTGAGATTTTTGGTTTTTGCTGAAAAAGAATCTTGTCTCAAATAGGTGATAAAATTTTTAATTAATGTGAATCATACATTATTTTTATAAAAAAAATGAAAAGTGGTGCATTATGAAATAGGTATCAAAATGTATACATATTTTTTTTTTTACTTTCATTGCGAATTGATATTTTTTTGCAGTTTTTATTCCCTCATATACGATTGATGGATAAAACATTGCAAATGATGGAACAAAAATTGGATATAAAATTTTGAAGAAATACATTTTCGATATAATACCTCTCAATACGTTAGTCTGTGTTTTTGCCTGTTTATGAATAGAATAACATAAAACTGCTTTGAGCTAGACGACTTCACATTTGTCTTATGAATAATAAATATAATAACAGAAATTATTAATGAGCTACTATTTGAGATTGCAGATTTCTATTAAGAATGCTGTTGATTAGTTACCAAGATTCTTTTTTTTTCTATCTAAACATTGAATAAAATTTAAGTGATTCAGCAATAAAATATTTGAAGTTTTGTTCTCATCACTGTTACATTTTTTACTATATAAAAGATAGTTTCATAAATAATAATTCAGCAATTTAATTAAAATTAAGTATTTGAATGTGTATTTATTTAAGTATTTTATTTAATTAAGGTGTTCATTGATTTTAACAGTAAACGAATTTCTAATTTTCATATTTTTCCTTTATTCTTTGCTTTTTTTATTTAATCATTGATTTTATTACTGTTCATAAGAGTTCATAGAATAAAAAAAACCTTAATTTTTCATAGTATTTTAGATGTTACAAACGCATATACAAGAGATATATATACATATATATTCAAACTAAAAGGTACGAAGCTACTCTATGTGTATAAATAGAGACTATATTCAAAGTATACACTGTAGGCCTGGACACAATACTCCCATTGAATAGCGAGTAGAAGGATTCCTTTTTCCCAGAATCCCTGAAGATATGACGAGATCCTTATCTCGTCATATGGATTATGACGAGATCCTTTTCTCGTCATAATCCTTATTTTTTTTTTCTTTCATTTCGTGAAATAGACAATAAAATATTCGATATCATAGTAATGATTGCTTTCTGCACATTCTGAAAATCATTGAAACGAAAAATGTACGTAATTTGTAAACATTAATAAATCTGCGGATTGATCTTATGATTAAACCAAGGCATTTAGGCAAAATGGTAACTTACTTGCAAGTTGTTAACATAAATAGCAGGCAAATCCATTCTCTCCATAACAATAAAATATAACATAATTTCAAAATATAATTGTTTCATATAACCTCTTCATATATCAATTGACTATTTACTATTATTTAATCATGTGAATGTTCTTCTGGGGAATAATTTGGAAATAATATGTCATGTTTTTTAATGTTGTGGAGGTCATTGGAAAAAGACTCACAAAAGTTTATAAAATCTAACGCTATTATAAGTTTATAAAATCAGTAGATGTTTTAAAAACTAAAAAAAAATATTTTTTTAGAAGAGACGTTAAATTAAGTTACAAAGAAAATTATTTCTATTTAAGGTATCCGAACTCGTTGAACAGGACAATTTTCGCCACGAGAGACATTTTTGAAATTTTTTTTTATTGGATAAACCAGTTTTTGAGCTTTCCAAACATGTTTATCTCTGTCTATGCGTTAATTAGTAGTCAAGCTATTAATATTTTCGTAATGATCGGTAATGTTTTTGAAAATGTTTGAATGAAAATTTCCTTGCAAAATGCAAAATGACAATGAGAGTTTGAATGGTGTTTTATAAACGAATGATTTGCGCAAAATTTTCCAAATACATTATGAAATAAGAAACAACTACATTTGGTATTATCTTTAAATAAGGATGTCGGATTGAAGAAATTCTATGACACTTTTAATTTTTTCACATCTTGAATCATCGAATAACTCAATATTAAATAATAAAATAATAATAATAAATAATAAAATATCGAATAATAAAATATTTTTAATGAAAATATAGCATTTGCTCTAATTTAGAAACTTTAAAAAGTACTTAGAAATAATTGTACAAGAATTAAATAAAAAAAAATTTAAATGTTTTTAATTTAGGAGGTTTTTTTAAAAGAAAATTTTATCGAAACTTAGAATTAGGAATGATACTTATAAATTTAAATAGCATTAAAATGCAAATTATTCAATAGAGATATGTAAACGTTATTTTGAACTGAAGGAACATGGAAATAAAACTGAAACGGTTTTATATACAGTAAAAGCTCTTTATTCGCGGGGTATATGTTCCATAAATATGCCGCGAATACAGAAACCGTGAATACGGAATGGCCATTTATATGGGATTATAGAGGATACGTTCCTAGGGGACAAAATAAAGCAAAAAACAAGTATATAAGAAAATCAATTTAATTGAAGTTTTTGAACATTTTGATTCATTATCTTAAGGCTTAGGTAATGGTTTGAAGAATTTTGGGATTTTCTCTTGTTTGGCAGTTTCCAAAAGCTCCTTCAATTCAGATTGATACGCAGCAGTCGAGTCAGTAATTTGTTTCTTAAAAATAAGACTTCGTTCCATAGACGTTCATAAAGAAATCGCAAAGCTCATTTGCCATGCTTAAACCTTCACTAAGATTTTTCAAATTGAATATCACGTTTCCAGTGCTTGTTGAAGCGTCTTCTTCAATGGGCTGTGAATTTAACATTTCCTCCAAGTCGGTTTCAGTCAGATCTTCATCTTGCGCTTCCAGCAATTCCTGAATGTGACTTGATTCTATCTGTTCGAACCCATCTCGACCATTCGTGATTTTGGCTATGTTTGCAGTTTGCATTTAACAACATACTTAAGACAAAGTTGTAATAAGATCTATTTTACTTTTTTATGAGTCCATTTGACGGCATTTATAAAGGATATTGGATTGGAAACCTGTTGGAATCCTTTCTATGTTATCTATGTACTTATTAGATCCACGAATAAAGAAATTTTTAGGCGTGAATATAGGAATTGGGTCGCATTTTTTAAATCCGCGAATAGTAAAAACGCGAATAAAGAAACAGCGAATAAGGAGCTTTTACCGTATAAGCATATCAAAAAATAAATGAATATTGTAAAAAAATTGATATTTCAGCTAAAAGTTTTCAGATTAAGTTTAAATTAATATTTAGATTTTAACATAGTATAAAATGATAGAAATTTTCTTTATAAACCATGATAATCTAATGATTGTTCGACTAGAATCGTTTAGATATTTAATCCAAGTGTAAGAAGTAATTTGTATGAAATCCACAAAATATATTATCGCCTTAGATAACAGCATTAACAATTTAAGCTTAAATTTATTTCCTCGCATAAAGTTGTTTAATTCACAAACAATTGTTTTTCAAATTTTATTCTACTATTCTATTTTCCTTTCAATCGCAAACTTCTCCACATACAAATCAGAGTAAGCATTTATCATCGTTTCCATGTCCTAGAAGAAAAAAGTTTTCTTCCTGGAAGTGTTACCCAGTAACAATAACACAATCCCTTGCCCGTAAATCGATGACTCGACATGTTTATCGATACACCACGAAGACGAATACGATGATAAAATACGTGGCCCCAAATCGCTTGAGTGCAAAAACTTTAAATAATCGGCCTAAGGACATTTCGTGAAAGCGATAGAATTCGAAACACTTTGAAACATATTTTCTGAAAAATGTTACTTTTTTTGCAATAGATCAATGTATAGCAGCAGAAGTGTGGATTTTATGCTGTGTTTATTTTATGTATGAAGTCCCATATGCCCTTATTTGAATTTGAGTGTTTTTTCAGAGCTATAAAAACTCTGGAATAAATTTATTTTTAAACGTTTCTTGTTTATGTTTGCACAGCATATAAATTCGTCTTCGAGATTGAAGTAAAGTTTTTTTGAAGAATTTCTTACTTAAAGTTTTCGGAAAAACAAAGTTTTATTTAAAATACTAAACTATTTTATGGTGGTTTGTTTAGCACTTTTGTAGTATTATCCTTTCGTCGTGTTTTGAATATAAGATGAAAGTAATGAACTATTTCATCAAGTAAAAATTCCCATTTCAATCCAATAGAAATGCTTTTATTAATAATGCAGGAAATTTTTTGTCCTCTAAGTTCAGTGGACATTGCTCTGGAATGTAAATTTTAATTAGTGATTTTTCAGAAATTGTTGCTTTAGTGATTAATTAACCATTACGAGAAATCGAGACACACCAAGATTTATTTTACTAAAAATTTACATGCATTAATATTTAAACTAATCATTTTATTTATATGCCATGTAAGATTCAAATTATACGAAATAAAATATTCATTCATGAATCATTATGATGTTCAAATCATTGAAATCTTTACCTTTCCTTTCTTTATGTAAGCTTGAAATAGTAATTTAGAGAAAGCATTTAAAATTTCGAGGATACACAAGAAAAAAAAATATATATCCTTTAAACACATAAAAGTAAATTTATTTAAAATATTAGCTATTTATCAATCAGTGCAAATTTTCTGTCAGTTTTTGAAGTCAATATCAATATCAAACATTAAATGTGCAACATTGTAAAATAGCAATTATTTTCACTTTACCAATTTTGTTCTATTATTTATCCAGAAAAAAAATTTTCTTCAAAAGAAATCTATTTATGAATATCTGTCAGGTTGTTTCTATAACCTGTTCAGAAACATTACTTTCTAAATATAAATTATAAATAATAAGAATTCTAAATATAAATGTCTTCAATTTGTAAATATAATATTTGATTCTTAGATTTATTACAGCACCGGAGGAAATATTGTAAAATAAATCGAAAATATCTGAAAACATCACATAATTTATCATTAAAACTTAATGAAGAGGACTTCATAAACAGACATAATGAAGAGGAACTCAACAAAAAGACAGCTAAAATTTTGGAAAAGATAAAATTATATACTTGCTGCAAAATGTACGCTGATTCAAGTAGCATATGCTAAACAAATACGTAAGACATACAAAAATCATCTTTATTAGAAAACAGTAATTCAAAATCGTAATCGATTACATTTACTAGGTCTCTTTTCCAGTAAATCATATAAAAGAAACGAATGAAAGTATTCAGTATAATTTTAACAATATATGTTTCGCATAAAAACTAATTACATAAAAAATAGCTTTGTACATATTGCCATTTTACAGAATTACCAGAATTCTAATTATTCTTTTGTATATATTTAATAGAAAATATTGGTTTTTAAAATTATTCAAAACGAAAAAACCAGAAGACTGTAGTAACTTTCTGTTTTTAGGTTGTAATATGTCCAATATATTGTGTTTTGCAAAATGAGAAAATTATACAAAAATTTACTACATGCCAGATTTTAGATTTGCATGTACCAAATTTGGAGCACGATTTTGATTCATGAATCGATGAAGCTCATAAGAAACATTTTGCAGATTCATTGCGATTACATTTCATTATTATTACAATTGGATTATTTTAATCGAAATGTTCGAGTCGTAAATAATCGAATTCAAGATTAAACAAAATGCTAACATTTTTTTATCTATAGTAATTGATACATTAAAAAGTTTAATTTAAGTATGAAATATAATAAATATCATACCTTTTCTTCTTCTTCTTTTTATTTTAAGGAGGCGAAGTAATTTATTTTTTGAAATGTATGTAGTTCACGCAGAGAAACGCGCATGAATGATGCACAGGAACAAGAAAAGAATTTGAGATAGAAAAGAAAACTTTAGAATAGATAAAAACACAAAAACTTAATAGTCATAAATTATATGTATCATAAATGTAATTGCAATTTCAGTTTATTTAAATATTTTCTTTTACTTCTTTAATATTTATCAGATATTTCCTCTTCCAGGATATTGGTTTTTTTTTGGGTACATAAATAAAAGATAAGTTAATTTTTTTTGCCTGTTGTTCTTATATTCGAAATATAGACACTATAAAGAAAATAAGAATATCTAAGCCAAACTACACATGAATAAGAAGTTTATTATTTGCAATATATTTAGTTATATACGTAAAAACTGTTTAAATTGTTTGCTCAATTGAAGTATTAATCTGAACAAGATTTAACGCTTGGATATAATTCAAGGAATATTTATTAACATATTAATCTGAATAAAATGCCTTTCTGAAAGTTTATTTAAGCCTTTGAGACTATTATTTGCCTCTTACTAAGACTCTGATTGAACATACCAGAAAGTCCAAAAATATTGCTGCCTATTGTAATATAATATTAACGCAATCAATTTATTATTTGATAAATTGATAATAACAATGAACATATATATTTTTTATTTTTCATATACATCCAATATTTGCACAAATTGATCAAGTAAACGCATACATAAATTGATCTAAAGAAATAGCAAATTCTACATTTGCAATATATTTTATTCAAACTTTGAATAAATGAAAATTTGAGCTATATAGTAAGGAAACGTACTATGTATAATAATGTAAATGTTATAATTTTATCTGAAAAACTTCTCTTACTGTATAAAGGTCTTTTTGATAATAAGCTGTTGAACTCCTTTTATTTCAGTTAAATGTAAATCTTCTATATAATATAAGGCCTCAGGGAATACATATTAGCATTTTGTTTCCTCAACGTAGTAACATTTTTCTCCAATATCATAAACATATTTTTAAATGTTGGAAAGTTTACCCTGTATTTACATTATAAAGAAATCCTATTTCGTTATGTATAATGTTGGTAAGAAATATACATCAATAAAACAAAGTAAATTATATAAAACATAAATGTAAAAATGAAGAAATTTCGAACACCCACTATTAATCAGAGATTTTTTTGTGGAAAATTTGAGACAGACGGAGATTTTTTTTATGTTCCATGCATTTAAAATACTCTAACTGTGCAACATATGATGGTGAATTTAATTTTTTTCTTAATAATTAATTACTTAGATTTTGATGTACGTGCAAAAGAGTTTAAAAATAAGTTATTTACAAAACATAAAAGATGTGAAGTACATTCAGTTTTATTACATTTTTCTCTATGCAATCTTAAATAGACAGGATGTCATGAAAAATCATTTTAACGAAATAATTATAATCAAATCTTTCAGATATTAATTTTAGTGATAATTAGCAATATTTATCATCAGCCTTGAAGTTCTCAAATGCCTACGTAATATAAAAATTCAATTTTTTATCCCTATACACTGAGATTCTCTATTTAATCTTGTTTTAATAATAAGAATCTAAGTAGTATTTTTATTAGTTTGGCAACACTTTAAAAATTTAAATATAAAATAAGAAATAATCTTTTAGTTGAACAGAAAAAAAAACATTTTTTCATTCATAAAAATAGGTGATGAAAGTTTAATAAATTGATAACAGATATTTTTGAATTCTATTTCAACACAGATAGGAATATACAATTATTTTAATAACCAAGCAGATAAACTGTACCCATTTAATAAAAGTATATTAACTTCAGTGGAATTTCCATTTTTCTTGCGTAAGCGTTAAAAAACCCAAACAAATTTATATTCGTGAAGTAATCATCAAGAATATAATCAAAACTTGATTTCAAAACAATGTATAAAATGTTAGGGAATTTAATTTTCTATTTTATTTACTGGAGAACATAATGCTTTCTTGTGAAAAGAATCATCATTGTTTCGTAAAAATAATTCAGGCGAATTAGAATATTACATTTGATATGTTGCTTGGATTAAAATGTAAATCACAATTCATTCTTTAATAATTTTCTTGAGACTTTTAAATCACCAGGAGTGTAATTTTCTTTCATTTGTGATTATCGTTCATGAATATGAGTCAATAAAAATAATCGTATCCATAGAAAACAATGAACAATATCTGGAACTCCTTTATTCTAAGCTCTAAGTCTTATTTTTAATGTTGCAGTGTAATGTATTCTGTATGGATTTGACACTTGCATATTTTTGGACTGACTGTATTTACTGTATGTACTACTATTTGGAAAATTGATAAGACACATTATACTGATTTTAGGCACACTGATTAAAAATATTATCTTTTACATTTCTGTAAAACGTTTCTTTCTTTCTTTTTGTTCTTTTTCCACTTTTTCTATTGAATAGTCATTTACCAATTGTTTCTAATGGGAATTACTTACTTAAAACCGACATAAAAACTTGATGAAAATGTGATCAATGAAATCGCATTCACTAGCAAATGGCTGCGAAATTTCGCATAATATTTTGATATTTTTTAGTTATTCCTAATTGGCATTTCTACTTATTTCTTGCAGTCACAAATGAATTATACTAGAATGTCCAAAATTTTCTTTCCCATCGCGCTATGAATGGTATTATCTAGATATGCTTGTGCAAATATGCAGGTTTTTCTACTATCTATACCATCAGTTTCATTAGCACTAGAACTCTGATAGACACCAAAAAGTTCTTTTGCGCATTAGACGGAATTAGAAAGGAATGATTTTTTACGAGTTCCTTGCTCAAGGTGAAAAAGTAAATTCCACAAAATATTTTCTTCAAATGTATTCATTAAAAGCTCAATAGAAAAAAATGGCTCGAATTAATGAACCGAAGAGACGCTGTTCTGCATGGCAACGCGAGACTACATATTGCATTAGTCGTAAGAAAGAAGATCTACAGTTTTATATGAATGTTTTACCACATCCTGCAAATTCTCTTGGTCTCTTTCCATCTAATTTTTACTTCTTTCTGTCCTTAAAATGTTTTCTTCACGATGAGCGCTTTAAACCATCAGCGAAGTAAAAGCACACTTCGAGGATTATTTCTTGCTCAAAACGCAACAATTTCGGAAAGAAGGCATAATGAGGTTTCCTGGGAGATGGGAAAAGGCAATACTGCAAAAGTATTCTTCAATGAATAATATCTCAAACAACAAGTTTTAGGTATTCATTTTGTATTAGAATAAGAAAGAATCTTATTTGATATCTTACTAATATATTATCAGATTTCAGCAAATAGTTAGTTCGCTGGGAGAATTAGATTTATTTAATATATGTTTAATTTGTTTTGTTGATATTCGGTTTTTTAATAAAAAAAGGTTGGGATTATGTAATAAAATCATATCTATAATATTACAAAAATGAAGTATCTTCCTAATTTATCCCAAAATGCTTTGTTTTTTCTAGTAAAGAAATTATATTTCAATTCTGATTTTTTATTTTAGCAATTCAAATACTTAACATAGTTATTTTTCCTAGTTTTAAGAAAGGGAAAAAATCATGCGATTATGCATTTGATGACACAGAGAAGGAATTTTCCTCTTAATATATCGCCCTCTCAGCAATCAAATGTCATTAAAATCAGAAATAAAGTAATACACTTTATTTTGATAATTTCAACTTCATAAACTATCTAAATGATGAATTTTTAGAATCTGTAGATTCGTATGAAAATGCTTTTTAAATGACTTAATTAAGTTCTATGTCTAAAATTAATTCACGTTCTTACAATAATTTTATTACTTCATAATTTTTTGAAAATTCAATCAATGGGGTATAATAATATAGAATTAGAAATTTTAAAAGTAAAAAAAAAAAAAATGTGGTCCAATATTTTTCCTTACATGATTTCCGAACTAATTTTAATGCATTTACTTAACTTTGATCTATTTCACATTCTTAAGAATAATTTTTTGCAATTCGTGCTTCTTGACACTCTTAGAAATTGAGTACACTTACACCTACTCGATTATAGAATATAAGATATATTTTTAAGCTTTTAAGACTAAATTTTTAGTTAATTTAATTTTTAATTCGACTCTAGTACCTTCTTGTCATGAATTTGTGAAAAAAAAAAAGAAATAATCATAAATTCAAAATAAATATACTGAAAATAAAAAATAGCTGCTATTCAGTATATTAATAAAAGTAAGTTTTTAAAAAGAATTCATAATTGCATTGTGCTTCCTTATTCCAAAAGATAAAAATCTAATTTGGATACAATTTATTTTTTGCTTTTTATCATCGATATTGAGACATGATTCATCTTTTCCCCATTTTTATGTCCTAGTTTCAATCAATCTAGTTCAATCATGCTCATACATAAAAATTATTCTTGGTTTCTTTTTGTTGCGCCATTATAGAAGTATTTAACTTTATTATAGTTTTAAAAATGTCCTTTATTTTAAAGAATATTTTTTTTTGATATGGAAATTATGGAAATATTATATATTCTTTAAACTTTACGTTTAACATATACAATAGAATCTAAAATCTTAGTAATAATGCAACATTTATTTTCAAGATTTTATCTTTTAGAGTACTAGTTTGTACTTTTGATCAGGAAGATTATTGCACTTGACATTTTTGATTTTCAATAAAAAAATACTTTAATTTTCAAAAACAAAAAAAATGCATAACATTTTAAAATGTGTACTATACAATTGTTGTATAGTTAATATATTTTATCCAGTATTAAATATTACTTTGAAAGTTATGGTAACTGAATTTTTGAGGATTTTCGTTATTAAGAGAGCATAAACGGAATCGAAAAGTCCCGACTATTTGTAGGTGATAGTGCGTGAATCGAAGAGTTTAAAAAAAGAACTATTAAAATTAGTATTTTTGATCTGCATTATTATTCATAAAAAATATTTCAATAAATTGTGGTTTAGAATTCTCATGCTAAGCCATAGACATCGTTACAAAGTTTTTTAAAAAAACTGATTAATAATTAAATAAAATATTGCTTTCAAAAATCATTTTTTTTGCTGTATTAATGTAAATTAAGACTTGAAATAATAAAGAAACTATGACTAACACAATATTTTTGTGCTTAATATCGCAAATAAGGTGCTTAATATTACAAATGTTTAATACCACAAAACATAAGTAAAAATTGACAATTTTTTTTTTTCGTTTTGTTTCTTGTAGGAAGCATTTATCTTGTTTATGTAATATACCACTTATTTAAAGAATTAAAAATATACCATCATAAACTTCAATACAAATAATTGAAAAATCAATAATTTTTTTAAACCGAAGAATTTTCTTATTTATAAGTCAATGTACGGATTTAACATTGTATCCACTGCTGGAGAAAATAAACTTCTTTCAGGACAGATTGCTCAAAATTCTATTGAAGAAATCGAAAAATTCTAAGACACATCTTATTTATATCCCATGAAGAATAGGATAGAAAATATCTGGTGCCAAATCACATGAGTTCGAAAAATTATAAATAGACCTGAGTACATTTCCTGCAGGTGATAGAATTCGAAACACTTTCAGCCATACTTCTGACAAAAGATACTTATCTGCAGTACATCAAAGCAATGAACCATAAATTAAATTTTTTGTCGCGTTTATTTTATTTATTCCATGTTTGCTTATTTGAATTTTCACTCTTTTAATGATTATAAAAAGTTCAGAAGATATATTTTTTAGCTTTTCTTGTTTGTATCAGTGCTGTATAAATTTACAACCAAATTGACAAAAATTTTCTAGAAATTATTGATATTTTTTAAACTTTGGTTTATTGTGAAAATTACATTTTAAAAATGCAAATTTTGATTGAAAAATGTGTGTGAAAAATTTGATACCTAAAGAAACATAAGTGGAATTTTCAAGAGATTTTTAGTCTTCATAAATTCAAAGAAATAGTCAAATTTTCAGTTATTATCAAGATTCTTTATCCAGGTGTTGACGATACAGCATATTCAATAGAAAATTGAAAAGAAAAAAACAGAGATTGGGTGAAAAGAATTTAATCATTTATAGTTTCTTTGAAGATTTTGTTGATCCAACATATTCAATCTTAGAAAAAAAGAACAGACTGTACAGTTTCGAAGGTACAATAAAGTTAAAGTTTGGGACATTAAGAAATTATTTTAAAATCGTAAATTAATTAGAAATTATTACATATATATCTAAGTGTACATAATGCAAGTCGCCTTATGTAATTAAAAGTCAAAATATAAATTAATAAAATATGAATTATTTTTTGTATTCATATGGAAATAAATCTTTCTATCTTCTTCAAGAAAGTAGAATATGCTTTAGATTTAAGCATCAATAAATTACTTCTAAACATTTAAAGACAAATTTATTTAGTTGTTTAAAATACTTTTAATTGAACTTTGAATATTTTTTGAATAGAATGAAATGCAATGTTTCAGTTGCACAGTCTGAGAACCATTCAAACATTTTCTCTCATAGTGAATATGCACTTAAGAAATGTGTTAAAGCACTTTCGAACACACACACACAATATATATATATATATATATATATATTACTTTTACGAAAAGGGAACCAGTATTTTTTTGTTGATTCTGGTCCAAAAGGAATAGCGACATGAGGAAGTAGGCGGCAAATGATAACTTTTGTAGGGCTATGATTTTTCATATAAATTTCACAAAAACTTCACTAATTCAAAACTCTGTTCGGAGATAGAAGATCGGACTGTTGATTTTGGCAGATAGATGATAGGGTTTTCGATTTTCTAGAATCATCAAAAATTAAACCGAAATTAATTATGTCGGAATCGAAATTAAGTAAGCGAAGTAAGTTAAGTATAATTATGTAAATGAAACTAAAAATTGCCAAAAAATTATACACCAGCCTCCCCCATGAAAAATCAATAAATGTCTGTACTCTTATATATGACGAATATTTAATGAATGTTCATCATATATAA